>CM076607.1:116141789-116360974 GCA_038502775.1 Hippodamia convergens
TGATAAGAGAAACATTTGAGCCTGAATCGTAGACTCCCAATACATTAAGTTTTTTATTCAATACTAATTTCACTTTGATCAATGGCAACACTACTAGTTTTTTGAATTCCCATCTTGAAGTTCGCATTCTAATTCAGAATTATTAATAATTTTAATTTGTCCTTTATCATTGTTTCTTCTTTTGTTTTTCTCGTTGAACCAACATGAAGATTCTGAATGCAAGCGTTCCCCTTTCTTTAGTTTTTCACAAATTGTACACTTCTGTTTCTTCTCCTGAATTGGTTTAGCATCAAATTTTGACTTCGAAGTTTTTCTCTTGACAAGATGCTCTAGTCTTCCGATTTCATTGAATAAATCTTGTGTTTCAAATAACTGTTCTCGGTTCATCCTATCCACAACAAAATCAGGTAGACCAGCAGCGATTAAATCAATGAGCGTTCCCTGATCGATTGTTTTTCTCACCTCAAGCAGTAGTTTTTCTTTTCTTACAGCATATTCCAGTAAGGAGCCAGTTTGATATTTAAACGCAATGGCATATCTACTAGTAGACCAGCCTTTATTAGCATAAGTTTGGCAAAAGTTCCTTCTCCAAACTGTCCACTCATGTTCAAAAGAATATTTCGTCATCATGGAATTGTACCAGTCTACACATGATTTTTCTAGAAATAATCTAAATATTTCAATTTTTTCCTGATCATTGTTAATTCCAAATCTATCGCATTCTTTTTCGAAAATTTCGAGCCATCGATCTGCATTTGCGGTTCTACCATCATATTTTTCTAGAACGAATCTTTCAGCAGCTTTCCTTGCATTTTTTTCTTCTTGTTTTTCTTTATTTCCAACTAATTTTTCCAAAATTTCAACCAAAGATTGATTGTTTGCATCCATCATTTGGGTTGCATTAGATGAGCAGCTATTTCCTTGTTCGGCTTCATCCAAGTACATATCCATAAAAATCATGTTTCCGTCTTCATCGAAATAGGTTTTCTTAATCTCTTCTGTTAACGCTACCCAAATATTCCTGGATTGGCGTCTTCGTTTTAAGGTATTCCTGATCATGTTGAAATGATTTGTAGCGCAGATTTCCTTATGGTACGATGACTCTTGATACTCTTCTGGTATTAAGAAGGTTTTGTTGTCATCAGTATTGATCGATGTGATGGCTATATAATTTGACTTTCCATCTTGAGAGGCTTTCACTTGAAAAGTGAACCTCAACTTTGACATTTTTCTTTCGGATGTTTCAATAAATGTCGTTTTATAAGATTATTTCTCTATTTCAGTATCGTAATGAGTTCATTACAGTACTAAAAGTAGTGCTGTAATGAAACTCATTACAGCATTGTTTTCAGTTATATTTTTCGTTTTTTGGTTGTCAGTACTGACCTCCGATCGAAACAAGTTTCGAATCAAATCAATTCAAATTCCGTAATCTGTCAAATTTCGTAGGTCACACCATAGATAAATACTAATATAGATAGGAAAGTCAGTAGAAATTTTGGAACCGTGTTTACAGTGACATCTGTCGGCCTGGAAGGAAGTACAAATCGTTTCGGATATCATTAAATAGCCGAAAATTGGCATTCGATAGATCAAGATTGGTTGCGCAATAGATCTATTGGGAAACCAATCCAGATCTATCAAATTTCCTGCGATTCATTGAGATTGGAAATGATTCGTACTTCCTTCCAGTCCGGTAGATGTCGCTGTAAACACACTTTCATATTTTGAAAGAGTTTTCAATATATGGAAAAGCAATCAACTCTCCGTTACAACCATTCTTGAATTGCTTGAGAGTGTTTAGGTCGCACATTAGCATATCATATAGTAATGGAGTCTTGATCTTGTCCTTCAAATGTGCTTGGTTGGAAAAAAACAGATTTCTGCTATTTTTTTCTAGTGTCATCGATTGACTTTTGTCAAATACCGATATTAATTGTTTCCAGGTTAACAGATGGCGCCAAAATACGGTTCCAGCCATTACTAGGCCAGTTTCCTATCTATATAAGTATATAGTATTAATCTATGGGTCACACCAACTGCCAAGATGAAATATAAAAGTCACTAACCTGAATTTTTATTTAAATTTCGAGAGTATTTCACAAAACTTGACTGAAATAGAGAAAATATCGTCTAATACTCGTTGCAGAAGGCAATTCCAACACTCATGCTATCGAAAACTCGCTCCTTCGTCGCTCGTTTTCGAACTTCGCATTCGTGTTGGAATAGGAGCTCATTCTGCAACTTGTTTTAGAATATACTATTCTGATTTTATTATTCTGCCAATTATTGAAACACAGCTGAGTGTCTCTCTGGAAAGAGATTTGGTTTTATTATTTACAATATTATCAATAATTACAAATTCTCACCTGTGGAAAGAGAAACGACATTTAATGTTCCTTAATTGCAGAAATTTCGTATCGACAATTTAAAACTATAAATGTCAATAATTGACACGTCCGCTTCTCACCACAGAACACGAATAATGCTTATTAAAGAAATACATTTTCTTTACATATATATATATAAATAAATCAGGTAAATTTTGATAATGTCGAAAAAGAATTACCAGAAGAGGTTGGTACATGAAATGATTAATATAAATAAAGAAGATGCGACCAATCGTGTCTGATTTACAGGGCCCCACATGTCAACTTTCAAATTATGTTGCACAAATCCTATCAGACGCCTATGATCAAGACAATACATATTATGTAAAAGATTCTTTTGACTTTTCCAGTAAGATTAACAACTTTGAAGTACTCCCCAATTATGAAGTGATATCACTAGAAGTAGTGAACCTATTTGGCAATATTTCAAATGAATTGGCACTGAAAGCAATAGAGTTCCATTGGGATAAGATTGAGACAAGCTGCAACATATCACAAGAACACTTTAAGGAGATAGTCACCTTTCTCCTGGAATGAGGTTACTTCATGTTCGATGGCAGTTTCTATTTGCAAAAGTTTGGATGCACTATGGGATCCAGACTCAGCCCGATTTTGGCGTGATATGCAATGGACTATGTGCTCAACTCCTGTGTACCTAGATCGACATTCACACTTGCATTTATAAAAAAAAAATGTGGAAGACCTAATAATATCCCTACCATCAACTGGAACTGAAGAGTTATTGCGAATTTTCAACAACTTTGATCCAAATCTAAAATTCACAATTGAAACAGAAGATCATGACGATTCTGTTCCGTTCTTAGACACCAGATTATGCCGAATAAACAATATAATAAAGCTGGACTGGTACAGAAAGAAGACATCGGCGGGAAAGTTCATACATTTTCAATAAATATAAAACTAAATTTCATCAAGGAACAAAAAAACAGAATTTATAGAATCTGTGATCCAATATTCAGAGATGAGAGCATGGGGAGACTGTTTGACCTGTTGGTTGAAAATGCCTATCCTAAAACAATGTTAAAAAAACTTCTTTATTCTGCTTCAACGTTACCTACACCGGAAAGTCCAACACAGCCGGATATTATGAGAGAAACAGAAGATGTGAAATACAGAAGCATTCCAAACATCCCTCACCTTACCAACAGAATTAAAAACTGTTTTAAAGAGTATAAAGACAAAGTAAAAATAATGACACAGTGCAAGAAAAAAGTGGCAAATCTATATTCAAAACTTAAGGACCCAATACCAAAGGAAATGAAGTCAAATGTAGTGTACCAACTGGAATGTGCTGACTGTCGAGAAACCTACGTAGGTCAAACCTCTCACCAATCCACCATTAAGCCAATAGATATTGCAATATGCGAGGCATATGAAAAAAATATATCAAATATATTTGCTCTCAAAAGAATATTCCAGATATATGCCATCCCAGATATGACTGGTATATGCTAAGGGAATATCCATATGATATGCGTTTAGAATATTATCTAATAGTATTTATTGGTGTATACATAAGAATCTTCATGGAATATTACAAACGTTACAAAACCCTTTTTGAACGATAATTTTTCAAAGTGTAGGTACTACCACTACCTCGCTTTTGCTTTTGTTCCGAACTCATCAATAACTGATGACTTTGCTATTTTCCAGTAAACTGTTAAAAAACTACAAACTTTCTATATTGATTATATTTTCAAGGAATCGCAGTTATAATGGAGGTCGGATTCAAGTTTAAAAAAAAACAAGCAGGCAACAAATTAAACGTTTTTATTTGTGAAAAATGGACATTCTATACTATATCGACTGAGAGTCGAGTGACTTTTTATATAATTGAAATGTTCGATGAAATAGAAAAAGAGTTCCATTATGATTTTGATCTTATAGGAAAGAGATCAAATATATATTTTGAATAAATGGAAAAACAATATAATATGATATTCGAGCAGATTTGTAAAAAGGTTGTAGACAAGTTGTCAAAAATCATATATGATAATCAAATATTAGTCAGCAGAGGTGAGAGTGGCTTATTCCACTGGAGGTTCAAATCAGTTTAGCTCATATTTTTGTTTCCATGCAGCTGCCATGTAATGACAGAGACGTTGTCTGGAACTAAGAATCTTTCTAGTTCAACTTAATACTTCTTGCTTTTCATTGAACCAAATACATTGCATTTCAAACATTTCAGAGCCATCGTAGGTTGAGGAAGTTATGTGGCCACTTCGAACCATATTTTCGCCCTTTCTAGATATTTCCTTGAATTTTATCAAAATATCTCATAGAAATACCAAAGCCATTATTTCTTTAGAGGAATAAAAATACTCCTTTATAAATAAAAATTAACTATTTTATGGCTTTCTCCCATTCTTAACTCCTGCAATTTCGTTCCTTGATTTTACCGATAAGAATATCAAATTTCGATTTCACTGAGCTTTGACTCTTATGGATGTAAACAATAATTCATTTTCCTTTATTCAGTCGCCATATTATATTGTTAATTGTTACGTCACGACTTTTTCAGTCCAAATATTCATATTTTTGTTTTGTGGTCTTGGATTGAGGTTATTTGTGTTCTGTGGTTAGCAGTTTGGCGTTCCAAAATGTGTATATAGTTGAAAATATGGTATTGTTTGAGCAGATATAATACTCTTAACATGTGCTTACATGTGAAGAGATTAGACAGACACACAAGTGCATGACTGAAGGAGCGTGAATATCAAATCGGCGTTGGTAGGTACTCTTATATTTGGAATGCTTGAAAAAGTTTTACGTGTATATTTACGTTTTTTTTAGGTCAAAGAATGAGGACTGTTCACATTTTTCAATTTCTACATATTCCTATTCTCCGTAGAAAATGAAAATATTGTGTCCAAAAATTATTTGAATACTTCAAATAGCGCCCGAGATATCGAGTTATAAACATGAGTTCGATGGATCCGTGTGACGTCACTTTACATCCAACGACTTGCGAGGTTCAGTACGTAGCCGGGTCCAATATAAGGGCAATTCGTCTCACGGAGTGCGATTTGCGAATGTAGTATGACGTCATATCGCCGCGAGGAATTGAATATTCACGGGGCTGTAAAATCCGAACTACTAGGTCTTTTCGACTGAAATAAAAACTAGTGATTTCATATACATATAGGTTATACTGTGACGAAGTTTCGATCGATTTTGCATACCTGTGAACATTCCTCATTGAGGACTTAACAGTGAGGAAATGATAGAAAGGATATTTCCCATATTTTAGTTGGGTCGGGAAAAAAGGAAAAACAAACTTTTCATCCTTAATAAAATTGTGGAATGTTCTCAAAGGTAAAGTATATATAATTTCAGTGATCATAAAACCCATTTTATGTTTTATTAATTTTTCAGAGGTTCTTGAACAGAATGAAAATACTAAATTTGTTACTGAAAAATGGCTCCACATTGTGTAGATAGCTTAACCAAAATTTTGCCTTCAATCCAAACGTAACAACTACAAGAGCATGAGTGGAGGAGCTTCTCCGGTGTAAGTCTCAGCCAAGCTGTATATCGTAATTTTGTTCCTGCATGCAAAAAGACTGTACAGGTCGAAAATATTAGTTGCATCGGTACGGATTTAGGCCCAAAAAATCAAAAAGAGGGATCATCTTCGAGAAGGAAGGTTGCCTCGATATAAATTGCCAACACTGCCTACTAAAATTCAAAGTAAGTTAATAAATATTAAATAATCAGAACAGATTCCACTATTACTATAGCAGTAGACAGCCTCTTATCTTGAAAATCATAGAATCACTGTTTTTTTTTTCAGGGCCAAAACTTTCTCTGAAATAGGTACTGAGAGAAGGAAAAAGGCGAGGAAGACCAAAAGCTACCTGGATGTCTGAGAGACCGGGAGAATGGGTGTGGATAGAAGGGGCTGGAGACTGGGAATTGGAAGGCCTAGGACGTTATAAATACGGATATCTATATCAACACCCCAAAGGTAAAATGTGTCAAGTCACGATATCAAAATTAGACAAATGAGAGATTTTCCAGTTCGATAATTGTTTGAAAGAATGTGTACTGCCATTACTTGGCATCTTCATTTACCTAGGGAGTCAAAAATGTGTTCCACTAGCTAGAATTTACTAATGTGAAACCAATATTGTAGATAGGTCGTGTCTGAAAAAATGTGACCTAACACACTTAAGCTCTGAGGATTTGATATAAATATAAGGTCGGTTTCAGAAAACTTTGTTAGTACCGTTAAAGTACCTGGAGCCACCACGATTCGTGGAAATTTCAAAACGAGTAATTCGATTGGTTCTAATTTATGTGATGTTTTTTAATCGCACAATTAAAATCTTGTGAAACCGACCCATAATCTGCTAGTTCACAGTTCAATATTTATATCATTTAAAATATTACCTCATTGTGCTTTCCCTATTTTTTAGTTTAATTCATCAAATGTTAATTTTTACTTATTCGGAGTTTATATGTTTTGTTTTGTATAATTCCTAGTTGATTTATATTTTTACTTTATGTTCATTTTTATAATTATTGTGATAATTTTTTTAATGTTTGTTATTGTACAAAATATTCTTTAAACTAATTAATTTTTTTGAAACAATCTAATCAATGCATTTTTATTTAGTACCGCTACAAAAATTCACATATATTTATATATATACAAAGATATTACCAGCATATGGCATGGACAAATCAGGAGATAAAAAGATATGGCCAGCATATATGTAAGGGAGATTTTTATAGATGAATATGTATGGCATATGCCATGGATATATTTTGGAAGATCATAGGATAGTCTTGGCAGATGTTTCATGGTGACCTTGGATATTCCTGATATCTGCCACGCTTATGCCCTGGGAGATATGGAATATGTTTGGAATATTTCAATCTGCCAGCGGTATATTCACTGAATATGAATGGAATATTTCTGTGCCGTCTGGGCAGTGGCTTAGGAGTCGTATAAACTTACATAAGAGTGACATTAGAACAAATAACCTAAGATGTGCTTTGTCTGTTCATGCTAATAATTTATCACATAGTGTTGATTTTAATAATGTCAAGATTTTAGATGTAAATGTTAACTATAGGAAAAGGTGTATTCCAGAAATGATCCATATACAGAAACAAAAAAGTAGGATCAACAAAAAAACTGACACACAATTTATGCATACCTTCTAGAATTTTCCAACAGACCATTCTTCGATGGTCCGGTTGATGGATGACATTTAACCTAAGGGTTGTGACGATATTGCGAAATAAAAGGAATTTCACCCTGTTTGATCGATTTTATACTTTGAGATTAACTTCGAATTCAGTAAGTTGTTTTACACTGTTTACGTTTTGTTGTTGTTAATGTATTTTGTGATGTTTTTACAGTTGCCCTGAAGAAGAAGCTAAGCAGCTTCGAAAGCTAGGCTATACATGAATAAAGAATAAATATATCTCTAATTCAGTGATCGATATCCCTTATCCTAACTTAAATATATATATATATATATATATATATATATATATATATATATATATATATATGAATTGTGAATATGAATTGATTTTTATAGTGGGTTGGCAGCAGATGATAAATAAAAAAAGAGTTTTATTTGTCATCTGCTGCCAACTCACTATAAAAATCAATTCAATTTATATATATATATATATATACAGGGTGTACCAAGTTCGACGGCCTATTAGGCGTTTCTGGAGAACTAGACTTATTTGAAATCTGAAAATTGGGATTATGATATTGTTTGACATTATCTACCGAGCTAAAATATTCTTGGAGCCTGACCGCTTTCAGTTATACAGGGAGCGAAAAAAAAATTTTCAAAATTTTATTTTTCTGATTTTTTCTTTTTGAATTTGATAGAGTATGCAATTCTGAATACATTCGTACTCAAATAGTTGCATTCGTCGAAACACTTTCAAAAATATCGAGAAAAATCTGAAGAAAAAGAGAGAAAAGGGTATTCGGTATTATGTTTGTTATTCCTAATCTACAGATCTTAAGCACAAACCGTTTTCACATTTCTGAAGTCAAAGACTGTGGAAATATTGTACATTTTTAAAATTTTTAAAAAATCATCACAGGGTGTTCCAAATGTTGGGTCAAAAATTGGGATCAAGATTGGCCCATAACTTTCGTTTTTCAAATTAGAACCCTATTTTTTTATGATTGCGTTGGATTGTACAAAGAAAAATGATGATAATGTTTCAAAATGTTCATGCTCCTAAAATTGATCATTCTTAAGTTATTTAGGATTTTCTGATTTTATGTCGTACGTAGCGTCAAATTCATTAAATCTGTTCCATATCAACTATGACCTTGGTCATAGAAGATAAATTATTTCAATAACTCACTAGTGACACACCTTTTTGTTCAATTCATTCATCATTGTTATGGAACAGATTTTATTAATTTGACGCAATGTACGACATGGAATCAGAAAATACTAAATAACTCAAGAATTATTGATTTTAGAAGTATCAACATGATAGAACATTATCATCTTTCTTCGCAGAATCCAACGCAATTATAAAAAAATAGGGTTCTAATTTGAAAAACGAAAGTTATGGGCCAATCTTGATCCCAATTTTTGACCGAACATTTAGAACACCCTGTGACGAGTTTTTCAAAATTCTAAATATGTAAAATATTTCCACTGTCTTCGACTACAAAAACGTGAAAACGGTTTGTGGTCAAGATATCTAGATTAGAAATAGCAAACATTATACCGAATACTTTTATCTACCTTTTTTTGTTCAGTTTTTTTTTATATTTCGGAAAGTATTTTGACGAATGCAACGATTTCAGTAGGGATGTATTCAAGTGTGTGTCATTAGTGGAATAATTCATCTTCTATGACCAAGGTAATAGTTGATATGAAACAGATTAAATGAATTTGACGCTTCGTACCACATAAAATCAGAAAATCCTAAATAACTCAAAAATTATCAATTTTAGGAGCATTAACATGTTAGAACATTATCATCATTTTTCTTCATATAATCCAACGCAATCATAAAAAAATAGGGTTTTAATTTGAAAAACGAAAGTTATGGGCCAATCTTGATCCCAATTTTTGACCCAACATTTGGAAAACCCTGTGATGAGTTTTTCAAAATTTTAAAAATGTACAATATTTCCACAGTCTTTGACTTCAAAAATGTGAAAAAAACAGAAAAATAAAATTTTGAGAATTTTTTTTCGCTCCCTGTATAACTGAAAGTGGTCAGGCTCCAAGAATATTTTAGCTCGGTAGATAATGTCAAACAATATCATAATCCCAATTTTCAGATTTCAAATAAGTCTAGTTCTCCAGAAACGCCTAATAGGCCGTTGAACTTGGTACACCCTGTATATATATATGTATATATGTAAAGAAATAATCATACTTATTTCTTCAAAGAAGCGTCGAGCGTTGCTATAGCATTTTTTGATTACTTGTCATTGACTGATGATTACGTAATATTATTCTTAGATTTACTAATTTTTGGATGACAATTGTAACTAATAGCATAAAATTTCGTTTCTTTATTGCAGGTAAGGTTCTGGTTATATTATGTTCTAATGTTTGAATCATAAAAAGAATCTTTATTCTTTTTTACAGAAAAACTCAGTTGTGTTATTGATCTACAGTTGCAGTTTACACAATGTGACAATACTCTCTCTCTCTCTCTCTCTCTCTCTATATATATATATATATATATATATATATATATATATATATAGAGAGAGAGAGAGAGAGTATTGTCACATTATATATTTATATATATATATATATATATATATATATATATATATATATATTGTGAGATAATTCGGTGTTGAAAAGTAATAATAATATAATGTTTCGTGGGATAGCAACACTAAGTCGGTGGTGAATCAAGAAAACTCTTTTTTAGTACTTTCACTCGAGCTTTCGGAATGCTTTATTCCATCTTCAGGAGCTACAAAGAAATGAAATGATTGTTAGCTCATCCCCCTTTTTTCATTTCTTTGTAGCTCCTGAAGATGGAATAAAGCATTCCGAAAGCTCGAGTGAAAGTACTAAAAAAGAGTTTTCTTGATTCACCACCGACTTAGTGTTGCTATCCCACGAAACATTATATTATATATATATATATATATATATATATATATATATATACAATGTGACAATACTCTCTCGTACATGATACGAGTTTCAAAACTTACATTTTTATTCTCTTTGGTAATGAAAAGAATGCACATTCAAGATTATTATTTCTGCAATAAATCACCATGCAATTCGAATGTCGGCCAGTTTTTAACAAAAAATTTATAACAGAAAAACACACAAACCAAGATTATGGAGTGAGCTAGTTGGTACTCTTGTAGATTTCGAGTTATTTCATTGGAAAATACGCGACAAAATACAATCATCATTCAGCAAAAATATTTATTCAAATATTTCTTTCAAAAATGACAACAGCCTACTAATAATTTTTATATAATCTATGCCAAATGGACCCTAATTAAATATTTTAACCATAACCCGATTACTTTTGAAAAACAGATGTCGCTGACATCACTGTAGTCGCTTCGTTTCCCATCTTTATACTCTATAATCTTTGACATAGAGGAGACTAATTTGACGCGAGCAGTCAATCAGCTGACCATAGATTTGTACGGAGTGTGGGCGTGGCGCTGAGATGTAACCATTGGCGTAGCTTCGGATGAGGTCTGAGGGGTGTAATGCTCAATTTTCAACAGGGTTTGTAGATCATTAGCCTGATTCTCTACAAAATTTGACTTCAATGCAATAATTTACTTGAACAAATAAATACCGTTAATGTCTGATTCACTAGTTGCATCATCTTCAAGCAGTAGTTGAGTATGATGTCGACGAGGCTGTAGCTAAAAACGCCAAAGACGACGGTAAATTTTTTCAACGTTTCGAAAAGTGTTTATTTGTAGAATTTTTGCAAAACATACAGAACAACAATAGAATAATTACAAACAATTCAGAAATAAACGAAGTAATTGTTAGATCTCCCATAGTATGTCAGCAATAAACATATCAGAGAATAATTGGAGATTAAAACTTTATAAAAAAAATACTTCAATAGACAGAGAAAATGGTTCAAAGATGGAAAGAACATAAATGATCAAATAGAAAGGATACTTGAAATTCCTGTCAAAAAAACTGGAAAAGAGCGTATATAGCTCAATATATACACTAAAACTGGAAAGTAGACACACTAAGTAAAAAAGAGAAGTACTTCTCTGAGAACAACTGAAAAAAACAGGAAAAATGAGATGAAATAGGGCGCCGGTCTATATGGCGCGAATTCGTTTTCAAAATGTTCAACTTGGAATACGCAGCGTAATATCGGATCATATGATAATATCATATATGAACGTTTTGATATGACACATATCATGTACCTGTATTCGTTCAAAAAAATTGATAAATTCAAAATTTACATTCATGTATATGTCTATGAAAGATGTTTCATTCATTTCATTTCTCATTTAATTTGAAATAAATCTACCGATTTTATTCTACTCCATGTGGATTTAATTGGAAAATCATAAGGAAAATTTTAATTTAACTATAATTTTATTCTTTGAAACTTCATCATCTTCACGAGATTTTAAATTACGAATTGTTTTAAATTGTTATAGATATTTAGAACATGTCAATGAGAATTCCGCCTGATTTTGTTTATATCATGAAAGAAGGAACATTAAGTCTCTTCAGAAACTAGAGTAAGAAAGCCAAACACAATAATATTTTGAAATCCTTCAATGAGAAAGTTCAACTTACTAAAATATAGAAAATTTTGAAAATGAAGCTTTGATTTAATTCTGTATTGCCTGAATATGGATACCTACTGCCTCCAACCTTTCTCTTGTGTTTCTTACACACAGTTCCGTATCCTGAAATTAAGAATTGTAATATCTTTTAGTCTTTACAAAAATATTTTACCTCTATGATTACTGCTATTGGGATGGTAATATACAATTGTATATCTGCTTGTTGAATCATGACCCCTCACAATAGCATAACCCACTTCTCTGTTTTTTTGTTTGCTCCAAGCCTCAAACTCTTCAGTACTCCTAAAATGAAAATTATTTTCTTTGACCAATATATTATAAATTGTTTTCAAATGAATTTCATAATTCTCGTAACTGGAGATTTAGTCTCTACTATCAGCAGGATGAAGACAACACAATGTGTTTTGATTCTTGTCCATTTGGATTACTTCATTATGGATTTTTCAAAGATCCCTATTCTTTACTGAAACACTGCTGAACTCCTTTTGGTAAATTCCATATATCAGAAAATTTGATCTGCAAAAAATTTCAGCATTTACTGAAAACTCATATGAACCATTTACATAATAAATATTTGAATACACACAAAAACTGCTATCACGTTCTTACATCACAATCGATTCCATATCTCACAATAATTTCGAATAGCTTGCATCGTTCACTGAAAATGATTAGTAAAATAAAGGAAACTAGCAATAAGAATTGCTTTTTCAGAAGTCTCGTTAAAAATTTGCAATGAAATTCCTCAAAAATTCTCAGTTGTATCAAAATGATGAGAAGTGAGAAAGAAGATAGAGAAGGGCGAAGGGAGCCCAAATCCAGTTGACCGTTGACGTTCGAACCGAACGGCGATTTCACACGAATGCTCGTACTTCTGATCGGACAGCACGCTGAGATTATTAATGTATGCTATGATTGAGGACATATGTGGTGAATAGGTCGTGGAAAGTGGCCAATGTTGACACCATTTTCAAGAAGGGTGATAAAACTTCACCAATGAACTACCTAGCTATCAGTGTACGAGTTTACTGCGAATTGTTTCAAGGTCGCTTAAAAGATATTTCTCTTTCTCTGGCAGTAATGGAACTGTACCAGATGAGCAGTGCAGTTCTTTTAGGAGCCCGTCTGTCATCACATTATGTCTGATGAGATATATTAATTTTCATTGCTTTTTCTGTATTTGTTACATGAAATTGTTGAATATACAAAAAAGGACAAGGGGGGGGGGTATTTGGTAATTAAACGTCAACCTCAACTAATACAATTTTTTTATCCATTCATATGAAATGAGACGAACAAATATATTACACCTATTATGGTTAACAACAAATTCAATAGAAAACAAAAAAAGGATTAAACATTTTCAACAACCGATTTTGTCACATATATCACTAAAATTTTACACTAAGATCAAAGTCCAGAAAATAACAGACCGATAAGTCTTACCTCGCGGTAATCTCCAAGGTGTTGGAGAGAATAGTTAGTTAGAGTTAATTTTCTGAAAGATCATAACATAATACCAGCTTCGCAGCACGGCTTTGTTCTGGGACGATCCATCATTTCAAACTTGTTGTATTCCGTCAATATATGGACCAAAGCACTCGATAAAAAAATTCCTGTAGACGTAGTTAATCCCGACTTCTCAAGTGCATTCGATCGAGTACCCATCAGAAGATTGCTTCTCAACACCATATCGCAACCTAGAGATGTTGCCAGTGGTGTCCCACAGGGCTCTGTCTTGGATCCGATTCTCTTCCTCGCCTACATTAGTGATTTCCCTGGGGTCATATCGTCTACCAGTGTATCATATGCAGATGACCTGAAATTTTTCAACTTTCTAACCACTGAAGGCGACACGATCCAGCAGGACTTAATATCCATATCGCGCTGGTGTTCGGAATGGCTGATTTCATTTAACCTTTGCAAATGTAGTGTGTTGCATTTGGGGACGAATAATCCTAGGTTGCAGTATTGATGGCACGGTAATACAGGGTTGTACATCGCACACCGATTTGGGAGTGCTTGTCACCAGTGATCTATCATGGTCAGCTCATGTGCAGTACATAGTGAATAAAGTTAAAAAAATGACGTCTATTATGCAGAGAACATTCCAACATGCGGATCACCATACGATATCTCTCCTCTACAAGACCTATTTGCGGCCGATTCTGGAGTTCGCCGGTCCGGTGTGGTGCCCTTGGCTTGTGCGTGATGCTCAACTTCTAGAAAGCCTGCAAAGAAGAATCACCCGCTTCCCCTTTGGGATAATCAGACCACCATATTTATGAAGAACGCTTGCGGATGATGAACCTACCTTCATTTTGCGACCGTCGTCTTCGTGGGGACCTTTTGATAACTTTCCGTGCACTTCGAGGTTTTCTTGGTTCTGAGTTATCTGAATTGTTTGAACTAAATTCGAATAGCTTGCGTGGTCACAGACTGAAATTGTCTTGGGAGTGTTTCCGCAGTGCGTGTCGTGAACATTTTCTGCCAAACCGCGTGTTCAGTGTGTGGAACCGGCTCCCTGCTCATGTGGTTGACTCACCTTCTACAAATTCTTTCAAGAACAGATACGATGAACTCAGATGCGCTGGATTTGCTTGATCTTATATGTACTTGATTTGATGTTTTTAAAGTTCATTTTATGAGTTTAAGGGTTTTATCCTCAACTCTATCACTTTGTAATAATAATAAAAATAAGTATTTTGGGGTGGCAAAGAAAATTTTTGATGGCAATTCTTTTACCTTTCTTCATTTTGCAAGTTATAAAACAAATTGGCGCGATGATATTGAAATATCATCCCACATGTCCATTAAAAGTTTATGGAGAAAAATAAAATTTCGATCACTTCCAAATTTTGTGTGAAGCTATAAGCCAAGTTGATATTCGTTTATAATATATTCTCAAATATCAAAGACTTTTACCGGAAATGGTATCAACCTTCTCATTTCTATATATACACCCTATATATTATGACTTTTTGGATATATCTTTTAATGCCACATTCACTGTTGATTCCTATGGTCATCTAGAGCCGTTTTCGAGTAATTCACTGTTTTTTGAAAAAAAAAATAAAAATTGCGGCTTGTAGATCACTAAAGATACAATGAAAGCGTAATGCATTATCTCAGATCTGATTTTTGAAATGGGTTACCGAAAAGATATTGAAATCACTCTGTAAAAAACATAAGGTTTTGATATACTGGAAGGTAAAATGGCACTGGCGTCGCTACGGAGGGGGTGTTAATGAGGGTATTCGCCCCCCCCTATTCACAGCCGTGTCTGATCATGATATTTGTATGAAGAAAATATTTTCATTTTCCCATACAAAGTGTTAGGTTTTCTTGGTCCTTTTTTTCGACATCAAGCACAGTGCACTTTTCCATGTTCAGCGGTAGCAGCTAGTCCCTGCACCACTGGGAGAAAATGTCCAAATAATGTTGTGAAATTGCTGAACAATTTTCTGCGTCGTTGTAAAATTTGATATCGTTCGCGAACTGAGAACAGGAAGAAGTGGTTAACAGAAACACAATCGTTCCCAATATTGATCCCTGAGGCACACCGCTGATGGCTGCCGTGGTAGCGAGATATCATCGGATACTCGCACTTAAATTTCCTTTCGCTGAGAAAGGCTCTGATCTACAACAGTGGGTTACCTCTAATACCCAGATGTTTAAGTTTGGATGGGGGTATTGTTATGATTATGCACTCGGTCAAAAGTCTTAGACAAATCCATGTAAACCACATCTATCGAGGATCTCGTCCAATCGTTCACACACTGGAAGGAGATTTGTTATCACCAGATAGGAAGCAATGTTGCTGCCGAGAAATGATGTTCTTATCCAGAAGAAACCATTACATCTGGTTAATTATCACCCTCTCGGAGAACTTGAAAGCTACAGCAGTCTTATTAGGCGATAATTGGTTGAACGCCTTTCTAGAAAATTGGTGTAATGGATGCTTTCAATTCGAGTTCAAAAATGAGAGCTGAAGCCACCGAGGAAGGACCAGAAGAATTTCTGAAAATTCTCGGCTGGAAGCCTTGAGGCCCCGACAGAGAGTCCGCCTTCAACGCCATCATTTCTCGTTTCTTTCTCAAGCTCTTCCGGAAAAAATGAAATATCGCATATATCGAAACTGAAGCGAGCACGTATCAAAACTGGTAACGGTCCATCATGGTCAAAGACTTATCATAAGGATAAGCATCATATATCACAAGGATAAAAGGTCTTTGGTATCAGCCAATACTTCAACAGACTCATGGTAGTCAACACATCCAAGAAACGATCGATCTACCGATCTAGGGGGACTTCAGGGAACATCAGCCTCCAAATTTTTTTATAACCTAAGCTTTCCTCCCACTATTGAAGATGATACAGTCCATTAACCAAAAATAGCAGAATAAAATTTTTGTGCTCTTTTTCCACGTTTACGTGGGTGAAAAAAATTTTCGATTAATTGAACAAAGCATATTTTCGTAGCAAAATTTCTGTAGAAAAAAAATTCGCCTTTCGGCTAGCTAGGCGATTAGTATTTCCGGAGACATCGGCAGTTGAGTGAAGAACTGCATTCAAAACTGAATATCTCGGAAGTCGTAAAAAGCAAATCAGATCTAAATGAACAGGTTATGCGACATTTGCATCGGTCCAGCTAAAAAAATTCTCCGTGAGCAAAAAAATGAAAATTTGAGAAATTTTAAAATTTTTCTTCATGGTATGAAAAGAGTCTTCCGGGCTTATTGACCGTGGTCCATTAGGAATAATTTCACCTAACGTTTCACCTACAATTTCAGTAGGCATCTTCAGAGGATTCTCGGTCTAAGGTTGTGCCTCGAACGCTGAATTTCTGACACTGACGTGTTCAAATCCGAAGCGTCATCTGTTCCCCGGTTTATGGCGAGAAAAAGTGGCGCATCTACGTTCGCGATGCTGATTGGCCCATCGCTCCCGCTTCGTGTCGGCTTGATCTTTGTTTTTTCTAAGATCGGTAACCAGGCGCTATGCGAGAAAGGGGTCTCTTCTTTTCTGTTAATGTTATTTTTGTGTTTATAAATTTCAATGGCTTCCATGTTCAGCCTGAGAAAGTTACTATCCCAGGCCTGGGAAAGTTACGATCCCAATCAACCTCGCTCACGTAGACGCGCGACTTTTTCCCGCCATAAACCGGCGCGAAGATGACGCTTCGGGTTCGAACACGTCAGTGTCAGACATTCAACATTCAAGGTACAACCTTAGACCGAGAATCTTCTGAAGATGCCTACCGAAGTTGTAAGCGAAACTTCAGGTGAAATTATTCCTAATGGACCACGGCCAATAAGCCCGGAAGACTATATATTTGTTCTCAATGGTTATTACCCCCTCAAGAAAAAAAGCTATGTCCGCCCTTGCCTCTACCCTTTTTGTTGGCTTATGGTTCCCATTCTACCATCTTTCTAGTGCAACGTATACCAATAAGTCTTTTGGCTAATGAATCAAAAAGTTATTTGCGCCCTCTTCGGTAGTGAAAATTGGAAATATAGATAGATTTCAAGGGTGTACTTCTCAAAAATATAATGACCATGCTCTCAGCGAAGAGTTGTATATTGAACAATCAAATGGAAAATCGTTTAAGGCTTTCACGACCGGATATACTGGTATGAAAAGAGTCTTCCGGGCTTATTGGCCGTGGTCTATTAGGAATAATTTCACCTAACGTTTCGCCTACAACTTCGGTAGGCATCTTCAGAGGATTCTCGGTCTAAGGTTGTACCTCGAACGCTGAATTTCTGACACTGGAGCGATGGGCCAATCAGCATCGCGCACGTAGACGCGCCACTTTTTCCCGCCATAAACCGGCGCGCAGATGACGTTTCCGGTTCGAACGCGCCAGTGTCAGAAATTCAGCGTTCGAGGTACAACCTTAGACCGAGAATCCTCTGAAGATGCCTACCGAAGTTGTAGGCGAAACGTTAGGTGAAATTATTCCTAATAGACCACGGCCAATAAGCCCGGAAGACTCTTTTCATACCAAATGGAAAATCATTGGATGAAGGAAAAATGGCAAGAGGGATGGAAATATGTGATTGGAATAGATTTTTCTAGATCACACAACTACAAATTAATTCTCACATTCGATAGCTACCTTCAATATACAGGGTGGGCATATTTCGATGTTTTAGCACCACAACTTTTGAACCAGAGGATATAGACAAAATCTGTTACCCCATTCTCGATCTCTTTTTCGGAGAAACTAACAAGAGTTGTATTCATTTCTGGCTTCCTCCTTTTGTTTTCGAGATATGTAGAAATTGGTCAGACACCTATTTTTATGTGAGTCTCAATACTTTCTATGGTTTCAACTGTTGATGAGCACAGAAAAATGGAGCTTACTATAACAAGAGCAGTCTCCTTCCGTCAATCTCATTATTTCTAGTTTATTATTCTTCGATCTTGGAGACATTGAGTGAAGAGCATAGAAATGAAAAGACTTTTAGAAAGAGGTACATGGAAAGTATTGAGACTCAGATGAATATAGGTTCTTGACCAATTTTTTTACTCACATTGATACGAAATATACGATGTTATGAATTTTTGAAATCAGAAAAAAATTAAGCTTTCAGAAAATGGCACAGAAATCTAGTGTCCCTTAAAAAAAACACAACTTTGGGTCATAGCTTCCTAATTAAAAATGGTGCAAAAAAGACGATCATGCCACTTGATTCTACGTGAAATAATGCCTATATCAGTGGTGGCCTAGACTTCGACCGCGGTCTGCCGGTCGCCCGCGAAAGATATTCTGGTAGCCCTTGAGGAATGAATAAACTAAATTGAAGAAAATTTTGAATGTTTTAGCTAAGTGAAAATAAGCAAAATACATATCCACCCAAAAACATAATACAGCACGAACATTAGGTATGTGTTTCATTTTTAACGTTTAAACACAAAATACTTTTTAATTTATTGATAAAATGTTTTTCTCTCTTGTAAAATTCACCCCACTGTCGCCCGCAAGGAATATTTTTGAATCCTGGTAGACCGCAGGGGCCAAAAGTTTGGCCACCCCTGGCCTATATATTGTTTTAATTTCAGAGCTCCATGATCACTATAAGCGGAGATATAAATTATTTCCGATATCGCCATTTTTCCAATTTTCGCTTATAACTCGGAAACAAAAGAAGGTAGTCAAAAATGAATACTACTCTTGTTAGTTTCTCCGAAAAAGAGATCAAGAATTGGGTATCAGATTTTGTTTATCTCCTCTGGTTCGAAAGTTGTAGTGCTAAAACATCGAAATATGCCCACCCTGTACATATTCCAAAGAATGGAAATTTCGACAGGTTATCACCTTTTATGTCCCTCATCTCATGAAGATTTTTTTCAAATTAATTTGACCAAGTATGATGTCTGCAAACCGTATTATGGAAATATATCCAATGATATATCACCACCTTGAACGCTAAGAGAGTGCAGAATATTAAATTGAGAATTTTTGACTAGCGAGAAAAAACAAAACTTCATGTTATAGCTCAGCAAGGAGACCTCTTGGCAAAACACGTAGTACGCTACTGGATTGCTATGAAAAAAGTGTCTCGATAAGGTTTTAACTTCAACATTCTAGCACAAACAAAAACAATTGAAATTTGGGCAATTTCAATTTTGGCCTTCAACTCGTAAACAAAAGCCTCGTGTTGAAGGATTTGTGGGCGTATGAATTGAAAATGTTATTGTTGATTCCCCAAATATTGGAATTTAAAACAACTTTTTTCTGAAAATAATTTCAAACAATGATAAAACATTTTTTATCTTCGAAATTCTGAATAAAGAAGAATATATGAATCCGAAGAACCTGTTTTTCCAGTCTAGACTACACTAACTACCATTAAAATCGCCTTCAGAATAAAAAATATAAGAATAGCAAGAAAATCTGTCAGATTATTTTCAAGTGAAGTCTACCTTTGCTTTGGTAGAAGCTAAGGGAAAATCTTCTACCTTCGAAAAACCCTATGAATTTAATGTCCCCTTCTCGTTTTCATGAAAAATATTCCTTATCCTGCGAACGGCATTCTATGCACGTTGTTTTCAGCGACGCCACCCGGAAACACTACATTTCTACACGTGTTTCAGATTGAATGGACGGATGGATTAACATCACGACTGCACATCACAAACGTCCACTTATCGGACTCCGGAAACTATTCCTGTGTGCCCACCACTGCAGCGGCGACAAGCGTGAACGTTCATGTAATTAATGGTAAGTATCGACCAAATCAATCGGTTTGTTTATCTAGAACTCACCCTGGGGTGTTGCGGTCTGAAATCGATTAAATAAGGATTATGTGGTTGAATCAAGGGGTTAAATTAAAAATTATTCGGAAGTAGCTGAAATTCATGAAACCATAAAATTATACATAGAGAAATCAAATGCAAAATGAAGCAAATACATCCGATTATCACAACTGGTCATTGGTCATTCCCTAAATTTCCTGTTTTTTGGTTAGTTACAGTGAAGCTCTCTTTAAGGGTGGTTGGGTTATTGCCTATCGCTTTATCCTCAAATTCTCCATATCTGTTCCAGTGAATCTGGCCTCCACATTGTTATCGTAAATGGGTCTACTGAACACAACAATAAAAATTAAGAAAAAACTAACTAACGGATTTAGGCAATTGCACATAAGCCACTTCCCAATTCGAATAAAAATTAATCAACCTTTAGCCAAAAGACTGAAAAAAATATGGAAACTAGAATTTCTCAACTTCTCGAAAAATTTGACAATTTTTTGGTAACAGGAGGTTCTCAAATTATCAAATAGATTCGGTTCACTTTTAAACACTTAAATAATTTCCAGAATCCTCATTGTGCGCTCACTAAAAGCCAAAGGCTAGGGGACATCTTTCACGCAGATGGAACGGTGGATCAACTCCAATTGAAGTTGAAGGTGTAGGCAGAACGATCGAAGAGAACAAACATGCGTAGCATGAAAGAAGTAGCAGTGATCATTGGTCTTTGCGGATTAGAAAATTTTTCCATAAACCTCCCACCTCATCTGTTTTTCTAGGCTTTTCCAGCGAAACACTTTTTCTTGTTCTTTTCCTTACTTTCAAGGTGTCATTTCAGCTATATATGCTTTTTTATCAGTCTTTCTAACGGAAATTCCAAGTATTCTTTATTACATCTTGGCCTCGTTTATTCGTTTTTTCATCTTTATGTCATTATTTCCGAAATAGTTTTTTCTGATCTGTTTATGGCTGATGTACTATGGGATACCAAGAGCCTATTCTTGTTACTGCGTTTAAAGTAGTTTGGAGTCATTTCTTTCTACAGCTCTCTATGTTATGCCAGATAGCTGTGGTATATGTTTTGCTGGATATTAGCACTGTACTTATTATCCGGATCTTATTTTCCATTGACAGTTTGCTTCCTCCGTTGAGGAGGGTGCAATCTGATCTGTGATCCCAAGATATTTCGCTTACTCATTCCATGAGACATGTTGGCCGTTTATCGTAACTCTACGTACAGTGTCATGAGCCAGATTAAATCTGGTGTACCACAGGGCACGGTACTTGGTCCGGTACTATTTCTTGTCTACATGAACAGCATTTTGTCCATTCGAACGTGTGGTTCAATTTCCAGTTTTGCGGATGATACAGTGATTTTTTATGAGGATAAATCTTGGGAGGGACTGAAAAAAAGGGTGGAATCTGACTTAGTACAGGTATACCAAATGTTCAATTTCAAAATTTTAACAGTAAATTTTGAAAAGACCTGTTGTATACCCTTCAGCTTCAACGCTAGAAACACTCCTAATTTTGACAGATTAGTGATTGTTGGAAGTGACGGTAATACAAGAGAGATACAAATGCGAGAAAGTGTATCATATCTGGGATTGACGATAGATGCTCACCTGAGATGGAGTTTCCACATAAATAGGGTTGTTTCTTGTTTGAGGGGGTTACTTTATAAGTTCAAATTATTAAGACAAATTTTAAATTGGCGTTTGTAAAAATCTGTGTACTATGCTTTAGTGGAATCTCGGTTATCATATGCGTTATTGGCCTGGGGTGCGGCGGCACAATGTTATCTGAAGAAGGTAGATGTTGCGCAGAAGAAAATACTGAAGATCATGTTATTTAGATCATTAACTTACTCCTCAGATCAATTGTTTACAGATGCTAGGGTACTTGACATCAAACAACTATTTTTTGCTTCCTCTGTAATTCAGGTCAAATATAGAAAACACCAAATCTCATTTATATCGCATGGATATCAGACGAGATCAGTTGAAAATAGTAAGGTTAGAACCAATTTTACGCGCAAAACAGCAACGCAACGTTCCCATATTTACTGGACTGATAGATTCTTCAACTACCTGCCTGCTGAAATAGCGCAATGTTTCAGTGTGTACAGTTTCAGGAGAAAACTAAAGAAATTTCTGCTGAATCATCCTAGATCGGTGATACATGCTTTGACCAACCTGCAGTAGATTTTATTCTATCTTGTTTTTTTTTGTTTTGTTTTTTGTTCTGTTGCAATATTGTTTAATTAATTAACTATTAACGAAGATAAATTTTATTTGAATGTACTCACCCCACATTCTGGCATTGCCTTGGTGGGATACATATATGTATTTTTTCCTACTTGTTTATTTGCATTTAACTTTCTTTTTTTGAGTAAATTGCGTTTAAATTATCTCAATGTATGTTATTTTTCATGTAGCATTTGTGTGAATAAACTTTACTTTACTTAACATTCCTGACACGTATATAAGGAAGAACGTTGTGGAGAATTTGAAGGGTCATATTTGTGTTACAGACATGGTGGCTCCCAGGACTACAACCCCAGACTGTACTCAGTACTGGAAAGCCGTTAAGGGGAGGCAAAGGGCACTTTTTCCTCATAATGGTTTGCCGTTTTAGTCAGGGTTAAAGTCCTTCTAAATATTTTTTTTTGTATCCCACTACTCACATATGAAAATCTGATATTCGAAACTTTTCAGACAATCGTGCTAAAAGCATCAAAACCGGATGGTATTTCACCACATATTTCAGTTGTTGATACATTTGGCAGGACGCTCAAATTCGCGGCAATATGAACGGATTGAAGAAAAAAACGAAGTCTGTGACACCAGCATTATTTTTTGTTCGAGTCATCACCGAACATTTCATCCAAGAAAAAGCACGGACTGAATGACAACGACGTGAATAACGGATATTGATTGGGATTACTAGTAGGCTATTTGAAGAAAGTGAACAAAATAGCTAGATTGAAGTGGTAAACCAGTACGAGAAGAAAGTACCCTTGTTATGGGTAGATCAATAATACAAAACATCTCTACACCCTCCACCACCACTCCACGGCATTCCAACACTCAATACAGCCCTCTTTTGTAATGGGGATAGTCTCGGGAGTCACCCTGTGTAATTCAAATTATGGAGTATTCTTACAGATGTGCCTGAAAAAACTATGCATCGAAGGGTTAGGGAGTTGAAGGAAGAGTTAAATTACCTTCTTAACACCGTCAACCTTATGCAATTTAAATGCACGGAAATCTTGAAATCACCCTTAAACAATAACCTAACTAAAAAATTCAAAAAGTTTTTCAATCCGCGTTCCTCAAGAATGTGTTCGAATGGACCACCTATTTTAACCCTGAAGACCTCAGAGAACCTGAAAAAAGTTCAGACAAGCAAGCAAAATTACGCTAAAAAATTGCCAAAAATATCCTTTCGAAAATTGTTGCACAAGTGCGAGTATATCTGCAGATTGCAGAGAAATAAATATTCAAGTAGAATACATCGGAACCATGAAGCTAATTCATTTCCTTCAAGAAGTCGGAAGCCAACGAAATTTATGATACAGTCTTAAGCGTAAAATATTAACCAAGAGTCCTATGTAAAATCTAATTGAGCAAGCATGGTCTGTATTCTAGTCTTGGGTAAAAGCAGAAGCGGCTGAACAACTGACTTTCATTTTAACTATATAGAACATAGGGTGTCCCAGCGGGAGTGCCCATTAGAAGTTTATGGAGAAATAATAATTCGATCATTTCTAAATTTTGTGTGAAGATATAAGCCAAAAAGACCTTCATTTATGATATATTTTTGAATATCAATGACTTCCGTTTTCACCGGAAGTGGTATCAACTTTCTTATTTCAAAAGGAACACCCTATATATTATGACTTTGTCGTATAGACCTTCGAATGCCACATTAATTTTATGTATCACACCCCATAGCCATCTAGAGCCGTTTTCGAGTTATTCACTGTTTTTCGAAAAAATTTACGAATTGTGGCTTGTAGAACACTGAGAATTCAAGGAAAGCGCAACACACAATATCAGATCTCTTTTTTTGAAATGGGTTAGTGACAAGATATTCAACATAACTCTGTAGAGAAAATAACGTTTTGATGTATCTAATGGGAAGTAAAATGAGGGTGTCAAAGTTGAAAGCCAAAAACTCGATTTTTTCGAATGGAAACCATATTTTTCTCACTCAAATATCAATTTGTGAGGTAAAAATAGGTAGAGTTTATTGAGAGTTCCCTATATCCAAAATCTACCATTTTCGAGATATTCAGGAAAAACTGTTAGAGTGTCAAAGTTTGGATTCCATAAAAGGCAGAAATTCGATTTTTCTTAATGGAAACCGTATTTTTTTTCTCTCTCATTTCAATTTGTGAGGAAGAAATAAGAAGAGTCTTTTAAGAGTTCCCTATTTCTAAAATGTACCATTTTTGAGATATTCAGAAATAACTGTTAGCAACGAGAATTTATTATTGTAATATATCTTTCCTTGTTGCTTATGTTTCTGCGCAACCAAGGGATTTTTTTGTATTAACTGCCAGACAATATTTATACATGTGTTTTCTTCTGCAGTCGCGAATAAATAGATTACAATAATAATATGTGAGGTATCAATTATGATCTTTGTTCACCCTTTCATAAGATTATGTATGACTTTATTCAAAATAATCCAGGTTTGTTCCATCTGAAGAATTTATCGTGCAATGTTTTGGCAGAATTCTGTTTCAGAATGAATAAAGAAATCCACCAACCAAGAAATATTGAGAAGATGCGAAAAATGTTTGGAAGTAGGTGGACGAAATTTTCAAAATGTGTTAAGATTCAATTTTCTATTCTTATATATATCAATAAAAGTGCGGGGAGTTTCATGACTTGTTTCATAAGTTTTGCATCACAATTTAAAATAACTCCTTAATTTCATTATGAGCAGTAAAAAAATTAGTGGTCATTTCCTTTGAAAAATGAAATTAGTTTTGAAGAATATCAACAACAGAAGCATATTCTGAATGAAGTCAAAGATTTTTATTTATGAAAGGGCGAACATAGATCATATTATAATAAGATTAGGCTCGTAGCAGTTATTTCCGAATATCTCGAAAATGATACATTTTAGATATAGGGAATCCTAAATAGACTCCACTTATTTTCACCCCACAAATTCATATGTGAGTGAAAAAATACGGTTTCCATTTGAAAAAATCGAGTTTTTGGCTTTTTTTGAATTCCAACTATGACACTCTCATTTTACCTCCCAGTATATCAAAACGTTATTTTCTGTACAGAGTGACGTCGAATATCCCCATCCAATAACCCATTTAAAAAACAGATGTGAGATTTTGCGTTGCGCTTTCATTGAATTTTCAGTGTTCTACAAGCCTCAGTTTGTATTTTTTTTTTCACAAAACTGTGAATAACTCGAAAACTGCTCTAAATGGCTATAGGGAGTGATTCATAAAATGAATGGGGCATTCGAAGATATACAGGGTGTTTCATTTAAAATAAGAAAGTTGATACCATTTCCAGTTGAAGCGGAAGTCATTGATATCTGAAAATATAACACAAATGAAGGTCTACTTGGCTTATATATCCACACAAAATTCGGAATTGATCGAATAATCAATTCTCCATAAACTTCTAATGGGCACTCCTGGTGGGACACCCTGTATATATAGTGCTGATCATGACAAGATAAATGTTAGAAATTCCTTACATAGATTATTTCCAAAGATTTATTCCAGCTGCATTGGATATAGATGATAACATTTTTAAATTTATTATTTAAAACACGTTGGGGGTTTCAAAACATAAAAATACCGATACTTTTCATTACTTCTACATAGAAAAACTATGCAAGATAAAACTTTATCTAATTGCATTTTATGTAATGTCAATTTTGAACTTCAATAGGTTTAATTAGAAACATCATAACCATATTATTTGTCGGACAAATTGTCTAACGTCATTACGGACGAAGGATTTTGAAATCAAAATTTCATTTAGATTTAGAATACGATATAAAAATCGTGCATTCTCATTTTAAAATTAAGGGTGGTCATAAATTAGTTCGGGTCAGAAAAACAAAAATGTTTCCTTCATTAACCACCACATTTCACTGATTTGAATACTGTCTGACTTTTTTTCGTTTAACACAAATTAATACCTATTTTCCAGATGATTTTAATTTAGGGATGGGCTTTCTTCACAGGCGAACCAATGAAGGTTATTTATTTATTTATTTGTTTGAACAGGAACCCTAACAGGAAACCCAATATTAGAGGTCCAAAAATTTTCAATTAAATTAAAATAACAAAATATATGTGGTTTCTTAACATGTAACAAAATTAATATTTCAAAGTTGACAATGTTTGGTGTTCAGTTCGATTCAAAGTACAGTCTCGATAATGTAGTATACAGGGTGATTCACAAGTCGTTAGACGTAGTCTATTGGTGAATGCAGGACTCGATGCAGGACATCTAGACTTTTCGGAATAATTGGTTGTTTGATGTTCTAAGATCATTAGTTGCGGAGATATAGGGTGTCTCATGAACATTGTCCCAAATTTGCGATAGCTATAACTCTGGAATGCAACTTCCGATTTCAATGAAATTTTGTGGGTTTGTTCGCTTTGGGAAGCTGTTTCAAATAGTTTATGAAATATACAAATGTTGTGGGCAATACTCATTTTTCTTTCAAGCCCCAAAATCTATATTTTTTACATTTCTCACAGATATTTCGTTATTGCCATTAAAAATTCCATAAGTTATTCTAAGAAATTCAATTTTCACTTTGCATGGCACACTCGTCACAAGAGAAGAGGAACTGGACGACGACGAATTAATGCTTTCTGAAAATTTTTCGAATTGCGGGTCTGTTTTTATTCCTTTGGTGATAATATTCATTGTGTTTCCCCCAAACTTTGAAGTATTCTGAATTCTATTCAAGTCTTTTTATTTTGAAATTTTACTTTGCACTGGGTGGCCGTGAAAAAGTCATTAAAACATGCTCTATAGAGCTGAGAATTTTTTTGGAATAACATTGTGAATTTAGGTTCAAATGAAGTAAACACTCTTGGAAAATGTAATATGTGAGCAAATTGATACTGAAAAACATTAAACAACACATTCATCAAGAAATATTTTTCAGTTATTGAATATTTGTGTTAATTGATTTCAAGAGAATATGTTTCAAAATATAGCTGTCGATATCAGTTAGTCAGTCCAATTTTCATTCAAAATGAGAACTATGGCTCAGATTCACACCAATTGTGAATATTTCAATTTGAGATTTGTGTATGGTTCTTGCAATGGCAATTTCAGAGCGAGACTATCATCAGAGATTTCTCAATAAAACAATACCTGATAAATGAACGTTCGCAAATGTGAGTAATCACCTGCGACAGCATGGAATATTCCCTCACGTTACCACGTAATGAGCGTCCGTAAATCATCGAGTTAAAAAACAAGAAATTTTGGATACGTCAGCTCTAAATCCAACAAGTGCCAGAAAAATAAAAAACACTTTGGATATCATCCATACTAAAGGCTTCCGAACTTTTAAACAATAAAAATTTTATTAATTACATTATCAAGACGTCTGAAATCAAAACAAGTAGATGAAGAACTCAGGAGAAGTTTCTATCTTTCATTCTTTTCACTGATAAGTCCATATTCACGAGAGATTAACTTAGTTTTGACTTTATCGAAAGAATTAAATTTAATACATATTTCTGTTATGTAGCGAATTCTCTCACGAATTTCATTTTCAAATCATTTTTATCAAATTTCAATATATAATTTCAAAAGATTCCGGAGCTGGGTTTTCCTTACTTTTAATCACTTCTTCATGCACACTCAGTGCAAACTGAGGTTTCAAAATAAAAAAAAGACTTGAACAGAATTCAAAATACTTCGAACAGGACCGCATTTCGAAAAACTTACATAAAGCATTTATTCGTCCGGTTCCTATTCTCTTGTGACAAGAGTAAAAAGTAAAAATTGAATTCTCTAGAACAACTTATGTTGTTTTTCACGTCAATAACGCAATTTCCGACAGGAATGTGAAGAATATAGATTTTTGGGGCCTGAAGGAAAAATCATGATATTCTGAGTACTGCCTTGAAAATATGGATATTTCATGAACTGTTTGAAACAGCTTCCTGAAGTAAACAACATTTGATCGAAATCGGAAGTTGCATTCCAGAGTTATAGCTAACGCAAATTTGGTCCAACGTTCATGAAACACCCCGTATCTTCGAAACTTATGTTCTTAGGACACAAAACAACCAACTATTATGAAAGGACTAGATTTACCATTAGGCTATGGCTAATGACTCGTGTAACACCCTGTATATTGTGTCAAAACAGACCATTATCATGGTTGCCCCAAATGTCGGAACTTTGAAATTGGAGGAAGTAGAAAATACACGAAAAACCTTCAAATTAATAAGAGTCAATAACGCGGAAAGGCATTCAAGAATGAACGGACGAGAAAGATAAAGAGTTGCTAGTTACGGAGCTTTCCGTCGAATTTCATGTTGATAGACGAGACTTTCTCCTCTTTTTAATAGTTTCAATGTCGCCCTAAATACGGACCTTTCTCCTAAATCTTCACTCGAAATATGGAAATTAGAAGAGATGTATGGAAATGTTGATCTGTTGAGCATTAGAAATGTTATTAGAGAGAATCTTTTTTTTATCAAAATAGGATATAGTTGGAATTCACTTAATTCCTTTTGGACGATACGGAATTCGAATTAAAAAATCAAAGTCTTTTCATCAACTTCAATGTATCTCAATGGGTTAGTTAAATGATTGCGGGTGATAGTTGGGAAACGAATGATCTCGTTAGCCACATTTGGGTCTAAAGTGAATGAACCTCATAAGAATTCGAATATTCGAAGTGAAATGATCATTTCACTCTGAATATTGTATCGTCACTAGGGACATAGTTATGTAGTAGATATAAGAAAAAGTAAATAAGCATATATCACTTGTTCGAGGCTCCCAAATGACAGTTTTCAAGTTTTGGTATATACTCGTTCAAAGCATTTTACTTTACTACTGATATCTTTTCAGAAGTGTCATCCTACGGTGCAGAAAATATTATCGTTAAAATCGATATGATGAAAACTGCAAACAGCATATTGTATCGGAAAAAACCTGGAACACGCTCAAAATAAAAAAATATTATCTTTAATCTGATCACGTTTCTCTCATGCTGAGGAACAAAAAGAAATTTGCAATTTATAATGAATACACTAATCTCAAAATTCGAGCAGACCCAACTATGAACCAAAGAGAGTATCGCCGACAAATTTGGAGCGATTTTAAAGCTCGACAAAACAATGATGAGCAAAATATTTTTGTGGGCTTTACTTATGGTGTTCCCATAATACGTGAAAAAAACCGGTCAGTTCATCCAGTGGGCGAAATTTAATCCTGGATACAGATATGTCTATATAATTATCAGAATTGCAGAGGATTGAATACAAAAACTCGTGTATTTTTCAAGAATGTACTGGCTAGCGAACACAAAATTATTGCAGTTTCCGAAACGTGGTTGAGGGATGGCGTATTGAATTCAGAACTTTTTCCAGTGAATTATGTCGTATATCGCAGGGATAGATCATACGATGTCAGAGGGGGTGGTGTTTTACTTGCTATAGACAGTGATTGTTACGTATCTGAACTTGGCGACGTTGAATGTCCTTTGCAATCTATTGATTTTCTCTGTGTTAGAGTAATTGTTTCAGCAAATGTGTCAGTTCATTTAATTTGTATATTCCTCCTGAGACAAATTATGTGAAATATGATGAACTATTTGAATTTTTGGAAAGCTTCGATAACATTGATAATGCTGTTGTGTTCGGCGATTTCAATATTTCTGAATTGCAGAACTTTTACGAAACTAACGAGTAGTCTAATTTAGTTCTCAGATACAATTCATTTGTACGCTTCTGTAATTTCGCCCAAAAAAATTTCATTAAAAACAGTAATGACAGGTTGCTGGATCTGGTGCTGGCCCCTGAATATTTGAGATGTGAGGTGCTTCGAGACTTTGATCCGTTAGTCAGAGTTGAGTCGCATCATCCGAGCCTTTCTGTGAGCTTGAAAGTCGATTATCAATCCGAAGTGAGGTTTTTCTCCTATGTTGAACGGTTCAATTTTCGCAAACTTGAGAATCAAAAATTTCAGGAACTATTCGGTGAAGTGGATTGGGACTTTCTGACTACAGCTTCTACTGGTGATGAAGCTTATGAATACATAGTTCAAAGCGAAGATCCAGGACAAATTCTCCGAGTGCTGTCCGCTTAAAACTCGTAACGCTGGCAAGTTTCCATCCTGATACACAAAAGATCTTATAATCCAAATAAAAAGAAAAAATCATTACCGTCGAAAGTATAATAAAAGAAGATCATTATTTCATCTTGAACGTTTTCGAACGATGAAAAAAATTTGTTAAGAGGGGTATATGTTCTGCTTACTCCGAGTTCGTAAAAAGATCCGAAGATAGTTTGGTGACTAATCCACGGGATTTTTGGTCGTATTTGAATTCTAAAAATAATAAAACCCGTATTCCTGGAATTATGTTTAGTGGTGATGATAAGTTCAATACCTCAAAAGCAATTGTCGATGCTTTTGCGGATCACTTCAATAGTGTATATGAGAGCTTGGGGAGTGATGGATCGAATGTCAGTGCTAGTGAACAGGAAGACAATGCGATAGATCCTTCTAAATATCTGCATATTAAAGAAATTACAGACGTACAGATACTCCAAGCTGCCGGTAAACTTAAAAATAAGCTCAGTTGTGGTTCTGACAATGTTCCTCCTAGTTTAGTCAAAAAGCATATAACTTTGTTCTATCATCCATTGTTACTTATTTATAACTTTCATAAGAATATATATACAGGGTGGGATAAAGTATGGAACCAAGTAAATATCTTTTAAACGAAGAGAAAAATATTTATGAAAATTTGCAGGTAAGTGCAATGGAACAAAACTCATCTGATGTACATTTTTTTGATTATAATAAAGTTCCGGTTTGACCGGAAATGCCATCAACTTCTTTAATTTAAATGCGACACCCTATATATTTTTACAGACTTTGAAAGAGCTTGCTATTTTGAATTCATACATACTGAGTTTAGTGTGAAAAAATTTGTAAAAACGAGGAATATAGCACTTTAACCAACCTCCTTTGAGTTTTTTGCATTAGAGTAAGAAACTATTTAGATACACTAATTGATGTTGTTTGTATGCATAGTAATAAATAAACAAGTACTGTTTAGTACGTCTTTTGTTCTTCAAGTGTCAAATTCTAATTGACGGAAATAAATTGAACATTTTAGAATGGTTCAATTAAGTGAAAAAGAGCGTATTGAAATTTTAATGATGATCGGTTATGGTGATCGTGTTAGAACTCATGAAGAAGTGTGTCATATTTTTAATAATTTGCATCCGGAGAGAAATCCTATATCACGCTCAACAGTAACTCAAACATTACAACGTTTTAATACTACTGGGATGGTAAAAAATTTGCTAAAACCTGGAAGACCGCGGACTGCAACGAACGAAACTGTTAAACAAAATATTGCAATCGATTTAGAAGAATCACCTCAAACTTCCACCACAAATTTAGCACTAAACCATGGTATCGGTCGACGTTCTGTAGGAAAGATATTGAAAAGTGAAAAGTATCATCCGTATAAGGTACAGTTGGTTCAAAGATTGTCATACGATGATTTTGACCGACGCCTGGAATTTTGCGAACGGCTAATGGACATCTGTACCTAATGTCGACGAAAATTTTGCTTCAAGCATAGTTTTTTCCGATGAGGCAACTTTTTGTTTGAATGGAACAGTTAATCGCCACAACTCAAGGTATTGGTCATATGAGAATCCTCATTGGATTCAAGAATTTGTTAATAGGATGGCATATTGTCAGCAAGTAAACGGCGAGCATTTTGAACAAATGAAGTAATTTTGTTTCTCATTATTCTAAAATAATGAAATGTACATCTATTGTACTACTAACAGTGAGTTATTCTTCGTTTTTACAATTTTTTTCACACTGTATGAATTCAAAATAACAAGCTCTTTCAAAATCTGTAAAAATATATAGGGTATCCCATTTAAATTAAAGAAGTTGATGGCATTTCTGGTTAAACCGGAAGTATATTACTATCAAAAAAATGTACATCAGATGCGTTTTGTTCCATTGCACTTACCTGCAAATTTTCATAAATATCGTTCTTTTCGTTTAAAAGATATTCACTTGGTTCCATACTTTATCCCAACCCTGTATATACTTATTTATAACTTAATTTTAAGAACCAAACTGTTGCCTACAATGTGGAAAACCTGACGTGTTTTCCCAGTATTCAAATCAGGCAAAGCTGCGGATGTCAGAAACTACAGACCCATCGCACTTATACATGTGTTATTTGAGATTATTCTCTTCAATCTGATCTATTAGCATGTGCACAGCAGCGGTCACGAATCTCTGTTCCTTCACTCAATGTGTTTCGGGCTCACTGGATAATCGTGGGCAGGTTGATGTGGTTTACGCTGATTTCAGCAAGGCGTTCGATAGAATATCCCATGAGCAACTCTTGAAAAAGTTGGCTAGGTTCGGTATTTCTGTTGACCTTCAGGTCCTCTTGAGATCTTATCTGGATGGCAGACGGTTGCATGTCGAATATGAGGGCGTGAAATCTTTTGCTCTGGTGTTCCAGAGGGTTCCAATCTGGGGCCTCTACTGTTCCTCCTTTTCATCTACGACGTTTGTAGTTGTTTGGTATCTTTGAGGCTTCTTTTCGCAGATGATCTCAAGTTCTTCAGGGAGGTTGTCAACAAAGCTGATTGTCATATCCTGCAGGACGATATTCGGCGCTTGTCTGAATGGTGTTTTTCTAACAAATTACCCTTGAATATTGAGAAATGTAAAGTTATGAGTTACTCGAGAAAACTGCCCCCTATTGAATTCGACAATAAGGTTGAGGGTAAAACTTTGAAAAGGGTCATTGAAACTAGGGACTTGGGTGTTTTGTTCAACCGCAAGCTCTCGTTCAGTTCTCGTATTGAAACCATCATTTGCACTGCCAATAAGTCTCTAGGTTTTGTCTTGCGCAATTGCAAAGAATTCTCGAATTTTAAAGCTCCACAATTGGTGTATTTCTGCTTAGTGCGTAGCAAACTTGAGTACTGTAGTGTGGTATGGAATCCATATCACCATGAATACATATCAGCATAAGAGTCTGTTCAGAGGAAATTTTTGAAGTTTCTGTACAGCGTTTGTCCTGTTCATCCCGATCATCACTCTTTGCTAAACGAGTATAACTTCTCGAGTTTGAGGAAAAGAAGGGAAATTGCCGATGCTGTTTTTGGATATAAATTGATCAACAACCTAATTGACTCAGCATCGGTACTTGCTCACTTAGAGTTCAACGTGCCTCGATTTGCTTCAAGATCGAACATAACGTTCAGAATTAGTATCCCGAGTTCGCAGCACCATTTCCACAGTCCTGTTATGTCGGTGTGGAGAAACTTAAACAATATCCCTTCAGTTGATATTTTTTTCTGTCCATTGGAGAGTTTAGAAGACAATTGTATTGTCTGATCAAAAATGGATTTTAATTTTTTTTTCTGCCGACGGCGATTTTACTCTGTTTATCTTTACTAGATGGTTTATTTTTTGTATTACTTACACCTATAATTGGGCATGTGCCTGTTGGATGTAATATCTTTAAATAAATAAATAAATAATTCTATTTCAATAGAATTCCTCTAAATCTGACGCTTGTCTGATCTGTATGGAAATTGATCAACTGGTACCTTGCCAACCTTGCAGCTCGATAAGCATGCTCGGAGTTGAATATAACTGAATCACATTAACAAGGCTGCACTTATCTACCGCCGCTGAAGAAGTAGTGATATAATATACAGTGGATTTCTTTTCAAAGAAAACTATCCTCCTCACAAAAATAAAAGAACACTTCATTAATTATATAAAAGGGAGCGTGCTTTTGCACATACATAGACTTTGATCCCCTCCTCCCTATGGTCACCCTTCCCAATTGTTCGCTCTATACGTTATTGCATTGTTTGATGCTGCTCTACAAAAAAATTACAAAAAGCATGAGTGGAAAGTCCATCAGTTGGGAGTTATGGATCATTCCAGTTTATTAATAATAACATTGCAGTTAGTAAAAATGGAGCAAAATGATATTGAACTATTTCGAAAGGCTCAAATTGATTTCCATTGGTTCCCCCACCATACAAAGATACATTTGAGCTTCAAATGAGTTCGAACATTTACAGGGTGTTTGGTAATTCGACGTAATCCTCCAGATGGTATGTACTAGACGTCATTTGCAGCAAATTACGTCGAATAAAGCATGGTCCGCAAATCTATGGTTAAAAAGATAATATGGCGGTTTTTGAACTTTCTTGAAATTTTGTGCTTCGTCATCGGAAATAATTAATTTTGTGAAAACTACTCGACTGTAAATATTCTATGATTTTTTTCAAGCTGGAGGAATGGTTTTCATTTCTTTCGAAAAATTATTCACTAAAACTCTGGACAACCCAAAATAAAAAGGGTCACAAATGGCTGCCAATGTTTTTGTCATAAAATTTTGATGAAAGAATCAAGAATTACTCGAAAAAAGTATGATGAACTTGGTGTTCAAATGTAAGGAAAAACTTCCTCGTTCCAACATGTTTCCAAAAAGGTACATCCGTGAATAATTCCTTCCTGCTATCAAAAAATATGACCGGAAAACCAAACAGGTATCAGACTTTTTCAAGTTGTTCAGATATCCTCTACTCGTATTTCACTCTTGATTCGTAAGCGGGCCATGGTTCGATCACTTTCGGCAATCATAATAGTTGACATGACGCGTCAGATTAAATTACCAGGCTGTAATTTGCGTGTGACGATCAGAGATGTAAATTTATTTTGAATAATAATTAGAAGACGTACCGCTGACAGTACGATCATGAATTGTTTTTTGTCCATCTTGCTCCACCAAAACTTGAATGAATAGGATGAAAAATGAGACTCTAATGAGGATCAGCACAAACATCCGTATATTGAACATGAACGTAGAAAAAAAAACAAACAAAATTAAAGATCCTGCTCAAATTGTCTTCTCGATTTTTCATGCATGCACTTAGTTACGGCTCACTCCTAAAATTGTTAGCTGCGTTGAGAAGTTATTCTTTACGTACTGAGCAACCGTCAAAATTCGCCCACTTAATTCGTCAGTCTTCCCTTTCGAATAATGCAAAAATAGTTGCAGCCATTCATGACCCTTTTTTTATCTCGGGTTGTCTAAATTTTTGGAAAATACTTTTTGCAAGAAATGATAACCATCTCTCCAGATTTCAAAAAAGTATTCATTCAATATTTAGAGTCGAGGAGTTTTTACAAAAATAATTATTTTCGATGACGAATCACAAAATTTCAAAAAAAATTGAAAAATCGCCATATATTCGTAACCATATAGATTTTCGGACCATGTTTGACTCGGACTCGACGTAGTTTGCTGCAATTGACATCTAGTACATCCCCTCTGAAGGATCACGTCGACGTCGAATTATCAAATACCTTGTATATCATCTATAGACGCTGACTGAGTGGCATGAATTTTTGCCTTTTCACTATAAATTTTTGCAATCCTGTTGTAGAGGAGAGTACAACAATGCAATGATATATTTGTATAGGGTGTTCTATTTACAAAATGGTAGCGATGAGCTGAGATAAGGGGGAGAGAATGAAAGTTATAACGTCTACATATGAACGAAAAAGCGTCCCCCCGCTTTATATTTTTTACTTGTATTTTACTTTTTTCATGAAAAAAGTGATGCCTTCAAAATTATATGAGGCGGATAGTTTTCATTAAAATCTGTATATCACACAATCTGAATTTTGAATACCTATTATCTGTCCGACCGATATTTTCATTTAACTAATTCTATAATATATAGATCCAATGAAATTTGATTTTTACTATTGAAATTTTTTTGTTACAGGAGAGCATCCAGCAGCGATGCAGCATGGAAACAAGAATACAGCCCCCTTATCATCTTTACATTGCACCCTTGTATATAGTATCTCTGTCTTCATAATAAAACACATCAGATGAAACATCTTGTATATAAGACTTTCATTTACCATACTCACAACTTATATGAAATCTTGGTTGATGGCACCTGAATTTTTAAAATATAATAGTTTTTTTTTTCGAAAGAAGGAGGCGTTGAGTTTCTTCAAGGCTCTGAAAAAAGGTGTGGGTGATAAAATTGGCCTTACTCATTTGTAGGCCAAGCAAATTCGCTCCGAAAAATGGTGTGCCTGGAAATAATTGGTGGAGTTCTGGAAATTGTTTTAATCATTTATTTAAGCCTCTAGTATGATGGGTTTGAGTTTTGCCCCAATTTCCTAGTGGAGCGTATGTCGTGGCGTTCGAAAAACCTCGAAATTTTTGGACTATTTTAGGTTTTCCTAAAATAGCTCCTGAACTAAGCACTTTATCGAAACTTTTGTATCATTCAGAAGTATTCAGCATGAAATTCTGCTTCTAAGGAGTACCATGACCTTATGTTTTGATCAAGTTGTTTCATATATATCATACGTCGAAAAATGGAAAATTTTCACACTTTTCGAAAAAATACATTTTTTCACTATAATACGTGCCATATCTATCAAATTACGAGCTTGAGAACAAAATGTCATTGAATAAAAGTTGTAGACTATCAATGTGTGATAAAAAATTATATTATACTAACAGATGAGAGACAAGCACAATTTTTTATTGGTTCTATTGTGAACATATGTGGAAAGGAGTAACATTAAAGCAATAAAACAGGATGGGGTCTACTATACTGAATCAAAAAGGTATACAAACATTTATAAAAAAAAACATGGTAAGAAAAAATGGAGAGCATGTTGTTTCGGCGAGTGTTTCTAGCATACTCGTTCATGAAAAGTGTAGAAAAGCCTATTCAAAAGATGACTACAATCCGAGAGTAGAAGTTGGAGGAGATCCTCCTCGTACTTCTCAATCTTTAAGTAAACCATTCAACTTCAAAATGAATTATTTTTTTGTGGGGACGACGCATCAATTGATTATTTCACAAAAAAATATAAAACAACGAAAATGAAAAAAATGTTGTTCGTGAGGTTCGTACTTTAGATTTTTGCAATTGATGAAAACAAGAAATGATAATTGGAGTGCTAAGCTTATGTCCAGAATTAATGTTAATATTTTTCAATGTCATATCAAATTTGCAAGTACAGGAGAAACAACGCACTCAACCCACTTCAATGGGGGTGGAAGAAGGAAAATTCAGAACATGCTCGAAAGGCTGCCTCGGAGCTTGCTCGTGCAGAAAAAAATGGGATGAAGTGCACCACTATTTGTATATTATGCAGAATGCAGAGGCAAGTCGTTCACAAATGCCGAAACAGAAATCGAGATTCTTGGTACTGACGACTTTGAACTAGATTTTGATGACTACCTGCATGAAGGAAGCAAAGAAGATTTTGATGACGGTTTGAATATGGAAGAGATGGATGATTTAGATTCCATATTAACATTACCAACTTCCCCCAAACGTCTTAAAAAATAGACTTTCATTTTGCTTCCAATGTTAAAAAACCAGTGGAATGCTGATTGTTTCTACTGCAAATATTATTTGTTGTTTTTTAATATATTAAAAACATATTATTTCAATAGTTAGCATGGTCACTTCAAACTACATATATTCAAATGATTTTCTATCTGTGTTTTCTTTCTAACATAATTTTATTTGACGTTGTAAATCGATTAGGGTTATGTATTGTTAATGAAGGGGGAGTTGCTAATGAGCTACTGCGCGATTTTACATTGTGGTTGGGAAGGGGAGGGATTACGTTTTCATCATAAATTGATGGTCTACAATTATTATTCAATATATTGTTTCAACATATTGTTCTCAAGCTCGTAGTTTGATAGAAATATCACGTTTTATATTGGAAAAATGTTTTTTTTTTTCAAAAGTGTGAAAATTTCTCATTTTTCGACGTATGATATCTATGAAACTACTCGATCAAAATATGATGTCATGGTACTCTTTAGAAGCAGAATTTCATGCTGAACACTTTTGAATGACACGAAAGTTTCGATAAAGTGCTTAGTTTAGGAGCTATTCGAGGAAAACCTAAAATAGTCCGAAAATTTCGAGGTTTTTCGAACGCCACGACATACTAGGAAATTGGGGCAAAACTCAAACTCATCATATTAGAAGCCTAAATAAATCATTAAAACAATTTCCAGAACTCCACCAATTATTTCCTGGCAAAAGTCTAATTTGCTTGGTCTATTGGCACAAAACAATCAGCAGGGACGGGCCCAAGGGGGAGATGGGGGGTGGATGATCCCCCTCCAATGTTGAACGAAGTTGGCAAATTTTCAAAGCAGTCGGGAAATTTTCAAAGGAGTTGAAAAAATTTCAAAGCAGTTGGAAAAAATCTCAAAAATGTTGTAAAAAATTTCAAACCAGTTGGAAAAATTTCAAATCAGTTGGAAAAATTCCAAAGCAGTTGGCAAAAGCTGGCAAAAAGCAGTTGATAAAATATCAAAGCAGTTGGAATACATATTTCCGAGAGAGTTATGAAATTCGAACTGATCTGAATTAGAAAAAAACAAGTTTGCAATCAGTACTTAACAATATATGTATAGTCGGCAATAAATGGTATTCAACCCAATATTTTTTCAATCAACTGTTTGAAGAGATGCGGCTTCAAGAAGTAGGTACTCAGTAGTTGTAAATTCTTCAGTTAAGTCGCATGGACTGACTGTGTCATAAAAAAACCATCTGGTATCATAAATTCAAACTGTTTCTATCAGATAAGCAGAAGCATCATCAGGTACGCTTTTCGTACATTGTGTTATAGTTTTGCGAATAAAAATATTTATGTGTAAATGAATTTAAAAAATGAACCGAAAAAGATTCAAAGTGAAGTTTGAGTTATGTGGTCTGTGGTGCCTTATAAAAAATTACTAAAAAAATTTCATGAACAGAAAATGCACAAAGGAAAACAAGTGTGAGAGATGATTATGGGTTGTGACCATAGAATATAGAATATCGGAAGGCAATTTATTCGTATTTTTTTAAGTAAAAAAACTTAAATTAGCTACACAAATCCATCACAACAAAAATTGTTCGAAACACTAAATATATGCAAAGAGTTCGAAATCGCCAACTCAAATTAGGAAATTATGTTCAAAATTGTTTTTACAATATGACTGATTAAGGTCGAAACCGTTTCCCTACTAAGTTGGGAATCTGTTTTTTTCCAGTATTTTGATTTATGATGATTGCAACTTTGACACACATTTTCTGTTTCAATTTTTAGTTATGTTGCTTTTCTTTATACCATGGAATCCATAAGCAAAAGGAAGGCTAATTTTTTATCAAATGAAATATATTTTATGAACATTTTGTTCCTATTATTCTGTTAAATGGGCCCATGTTAGGAATGAGCAGTTTCAATATTATGAATCTCCTCAAAGTGGTGACTAATTAACTTTGATTTTTCATCTACATAGCATTCAATCCTGTATAATTATTCATTTTATGTGAAAATATCTTGTTTCATGATGCTTGAAAATTTGAGATACACCAAAGAATGAATCTGAATTAAATTGAAGAATGAAACAAGAAGTGTATCTCAATGTACTTCTCACAAAAAAAAAATGATTCCATAAAATAAAAAACCTCGCACAAATGAATATTGTGTAGTTGAAAAAGCAACGTTAATTTCTCACCACTTTGATGAGATTTACCGTATTGAGACTGCTCATTCCCAATGTTTACTACTTTCACAGATTAAAAAGAGTAGATTTTTCAGAAAAAATATTTCCTCTGATGGAAATGATCCTTGCCTTAGCTCCCAGATTCCATGGAATAAAGGAAAGCTATAAAACTGAAGAAACAAACAAGAAGTGTTTCTCAAAGTTTCAAGTAACATCGAGATACTCTTCACGAAAAAACAGACTCCATAAAATTTAGGTACTTAATTGAATGTTCGGTGGATAAAAAAATGTTAATTACTCCTCATTCTGTTGAGATTCATCACTTTGAATTTTTTTTACCGAAACGAATATCACACCATATTATGTATAAAAGTTTTCTTTTAATCCAATGTACAGTCGGAAAATTTTCGATGGATTTCCCCCCCCCCAAAAATTTGGCTTCGGCCCGTCCCTGACAATCAGTCAGAGATTTAAATAATAAAAATACAAGAAAAAGAACATCAACAAAAAATAGATACTTTGAACTGAATAAAACGAATCCACATGTCCAAAAGGGGACTATAGATTTTAAAACAAACAACAATCAATCTCAAAAGGAGAAAAAACATAGGTACAATCGAAAAACAAAAATTTTTAAATCAAGGATCAGTGGAGCCACACACTTGGAATCAGAAAAAAAACCTACATCGATATTTGGTCTTATTTGTCAGAAAAAAATATTTGGTGAGAAAAGAGTGGGAACGATTGAAACAGAATTCAATTTTTTTTGTTGTTGTTCTTTTTCTTGTATTTTCATGATTTATTTTTCTTATTGTTTTAAGCTCTATAAGTAAGGCAATTGTATCACTCACACTTTCTTTGCAGATCCTTTGAAGAATGTTTCAAATGAACCGAAACGTCGGCAGTTATTAAATTGGTTTTTGTTCAATTTCGACCTGAAACCTATCAAAGCCTTCTTCTTTTGAAATATAATAGATATAATAGAAGAGGTACTGACAAGTATGTTAAGCTCTAATTCTACTCCGAATTTTGACCACCAAAAATATTAACAGTTTTTCATTAATAGCTCAAATTTTGATGATGAATAATAGCATCAAGAGCAGATATTTTCTACAATCGATATCCAAAATAGGCATCTGCTCTCAAATTTGACAACGCAAACGTCATCTTTTCAGAGAAATGTCACTTTGTCGCTTATAACTTATAAGCGACCGATAGTTAAATTTTATATATTTGGTGTAAGGCTCTGAGCTCTGAGCTTCCCTCAAATTAAGCGTCCGAATTTCGTCGCTCAACTTCAGTTATCTACGGTTATATGATTAGTATTAGAATAAGTCTAAGGAAATTTGCAATTTGGAAATTAAATGAAGATCAAGATTTTGACAAAAGTTTTGAAATTTGTCATCAATCAGCTTCAATTTTCGCATAAAATAAAATATGAAAGCAAGTCGAAAATCAAAATGTTAACAAAATATTTCAGCGATGTCATAGAAAAATATTACATTGTCTCATTTTTCCAAAATTTTTCATTATTATATTAAAAATTCGAAGAAAAAGCTGAAGAACATGTCAGTAAATTGGATTACCAAAAAGCGTTCGATTTTGTCGGCTTCTCGAGACACTAAAAATGCATAGGGTCAATGATGAGGTGATACACGTACTCAAATACCTAATGTCACCTCTCTATAGTGGGGCAACAAATCAAACTCCTACACATAAAAAAAATAATGACCAAAAGGTAGGCCGAAAAGGCGTAATGAGGTCGACGAAGCTATGCAAAACAGCATTTACCATATGAGGTGCCTCCTCCAACGTTAATTCTAGTCTTAAAGAAAAAAAATAGATATCGAGAAATGTTTTTATTTTTATCTTCCATAATAGCAGGGGAGCCCAAGCGGGGATTTTGGGATTTACTCAGTCACGGCAGATTAATATACAGGGGGATTCCTTATACCATGTTGAGTACCTCTACCAAATATATGAATGTGAAACTGGCAACAGTTCTGCCAGCAACAGATTTAGCGTTCAACCGGTGCGCCGTAACTGGTGATCCCGCGGCACAGCCGACAGACGAGTTAGTTAGCGTTTTAAAAAACATTGAAATATGGTGGGATGGTATCATATTTTGAAATAAAATGTTGTTTATGTATTAACTAGGGATAATAGTAGACTATATCCATTTCTGTAAAAGGGTGGGCGGAGGAATAAAAAATGGCTTTGAAAATACATTAATTCCGATTATTTTAAGTTCTATAAAAACCAAAAAAAAAGTTGTCCCATATGTTGACTTGGTTTTTTGTGTTGATTTTGATATGAAAAATCATTCCTAATCGATGAAAGTGATTATCGGGCCGTAGGAGGAGTACAGGGGGAATCTGAAAAATACTGTACTCTTATTACTCAATGTTCTATGAAAACTAAAAAAAAAGTTGTCCCATATGTTGACTTGCTTTTTTGTGTTGGTTTTGATATGAACAATCATTTCTAATCGATGAAAGTCATTGTCGGGCCGTAGGAGGAGTACAGGGGGAATCTAAAAAATACTGTACTCTTATTACTCAATGTTCTATGAAAACTAAAAAAAAAGTTGTCCCATATGTTGACTTGGTTTTTTGTGTTGGTTTTGATATGAACAATCATTCCTAATCGATGAAAGTCATTGTCGGGCCGTAGGAGGAGTACAGGGGGAATCTGAAAAATACTGTACTCTTATTACTCAATGTTCTATGAAAACCAAAAAAAAAGTTGTCCCATATGTTGACTTTGTTTTTTGTGTTGATTCTGATATGAACAATCATTCCTAATCGATGAAAGTCATTGTCGGGCCGTAGGAGGAGTACAGGGGGAATCTAAAAAATACTGTACTCTTATTACTCAATGTTCTATGAAAACTAAAAAAAAGTTGTCCCATATGTTGACTTGGTTTTTTGTGTTGGTTTGATATGAACAATCATTCCTAATCGATGAAAGTCATTGTCAGGCCGTAGGAGGAGTACAGGGGGAATCTGAAAAATACTGTACTCTTATTACTCCATGTTCTATGAAAACTAAAAAAAAAGTTGTCCCATATGTTGACTTGGTTTTTTGTGTTGATTCTGATATGAAAAATCATTCCTAATCGATGAAAGTCATTATCGGGCCGTAGGAAGAGTACAGGGGGAATCTGAAAAATACTGTACTTCTATTATTCAAAGTTCTATGAAAACCAAAAAAGACGTTGCCGCATATGTTGACTTGGGTTTTAGTGTTGATTTTGATATGAACAATCATTTCTAATCGATGAAAGTCATTGTCGGGCCGTAGGAGGAGTACAGGGGGAATCTGAAAAATACTGTACTCTTATTACTCAATGTTCTATGAAAACCAAAAAAAAAGTTGTCCCATATGTTGACTTGGTTTTTTGTGTTGATTCTGATATGAAAAATCATTCCTAATCGATGAAAGTCATTGTCGGGCCGTAGGAAGAGTACAGGGGGAATCTGAAAAATACTGTACTTCTATTATTCAAAGTTCTATGAAAACCAAAAAAGACGTTGCCGCATATGTTGACTTGGGTTTTAGTGTTGATTTTGATATGAACAATCATTTCTAATCGATGAAAGTCATTGTCGGGCCGTAGGAGGAGTACAGGGGGAATCTGAAAAATACTGTACTCTTATTACTCAATGTTCTATGAAAACCAAAAAAAAAGTTGTCCCATATGTTGACTTGGTTTTTTGTGTTGATTCTGATATGAAAAATCATTCCTAATCGATGAAAGTCATTGTCGGGCTGTAGGATGAGTACAGGGGGAGTCTGAAAAATACTGTACTCTTATTACTAAATGTTTTTATGGCAGAACTGTTGCCAGTTTCACATTCATACCAAATATGAGGGCCATATATTTGGCCGAATAAAGAATTAGATTAGTAAAAAAAATTGATGATCGAACATTTTCGAATGCGTCAGATTCAGATAATGTGGGTTAATTAGTTTCTGAAAAGTGTATGTACATGTACCAAAGGGAAAAAAATCATCGTCTGGACATTCTCGGGCGTGGCTAATTTTTTTTTTATTTTGAAGAAAATAACTCGAGTATTACGAAAAACATATAATCTGACAATTTGTTCAAGGCGAAGTATCAGAAATTCGTCGAGAAATTTCAACGCGCGCAACTTCATAATGTCATTTTGACAATTTTCGGAATATCTCGTAATTTTTGGTTCCACCTAATATTCCGATTTTTTTGTGTTAAATGATGTTTGGTTTATTGTTAGGAGATTATTTCATTTCATTAGTGTCTTGTAGCGGTCTCCAAAAATCTGAAGTTCCAAAAAATCGGGTTAGGGGTTTGAAACACCCTCACAAGCCAGATTTCAAGAATTTTGAATTACGTTGAATAGTGATTACGTTTCGAAATTAGGCAACGAACATTGTGTTCGGGTGATTCTGCTCCAAGAGACACACGGCAACAGAGAAATATCTTCGTGAAAGATGACAATTGGGGTGTTATGCATGACCATAGTTGTCGAGACCATAAAAGACTAAAATGTCTTATATTTCAAAAAAGTCAAAGTCTGATAATAAAATTCGTCAGGTTGCAACTTCAAAACATCACCACTGGTTTGTGTCACATCCGAATCATCAGATTATTGAATGAGAGACTTTTTCAAGGTCCAATTTATATCCCACTAGAAAATCTGACGCGCTCGAGAAAATCCTTTTTTTTTTTCATTTTCAATCCTCACCTACGCCCAACCCTACCAGTCAAATGGTCAGATTACACATACATGCGTTACATATATGCAACGTTAGCCGTAGCCGTTGAAGGGATAACTTCTTGTGAAATTAATCCCGTGGCCCTTCCTCATATGAATGCGAATATAGTCGAAGGCCGAAGTCGACCCGAAGGGATTGATCAAGAATGAGCATAGCAGAGAACTCCAGCATCCCATGGCTGAAATCTTATTGTTTTCTAGTCCGTGAATACATACCTATGGGTTACGCTATCAGCGGAAGCAAACGGAAAAGCAGCCTCCTTTAGTGCACGTACACGTACGGTGAAATAGTGTAGCGCCACGTTAGTTAAATGTGATTCGAGATTTTTACATCAGTTCACGTCATAAGGTTTTTAAAATGCTATAAAACTCACTACTTTATTTCTCAGATCAGTCAACAAAAACGGTCTTTCTTGAAGAAACGCAGTTCAAATATCCAACAAACAGACATTCGTGATCCCTATCTTCACCTTAAAAGCCAGAAAATGCTAAAAAATTTCGATAAAGACAAGTGTGAAAGATCATTTTTGACAAACAGAGGTAGGTAGATCATTTCAAATAATTTGGCCAGAGTGACGTCATGCGCCAACATGAACGAAAATGAGATTCCTTAAGAACACACCTCAATCAAGAATTGGATTTGTGTCGAATGTTCATCATTAGAAATAACCTCAAAAGTGGAAATTCCGATGGAGCATTCAATTATAATTAACCCAGCCCCCAATATTGGATTGATTGATGGCATTCAGGATATTTTTGTTAAATCTCTCAATGAATTATTTGTTCCTTTGATTTAGAGCATGAAACATGAAGTTCGGGGTCTCCGTAAGGAGGTTACTGATTTGAAGATTGAGAATGCTAAACTTCTGAAATGCCTCGAAAATGGAGAATTCAAACAGACGTCTAATCTTAATTCAAAGAAACATTCAGAACTTTTCCGTCCACATCGTCAGGCAATACATGAAAAGATATCTTCAGAATCTACTTCCAAGTTCCAAGGTAAATCAAATTCAAGAATCACATCTACCGAGCCTAACATCAGCTCTGTCCAAGCAACCATGGATTTGAACCCAGCTTCGGACAAGGATAATTCTCTAAAGACAACAACAATTAGAACAACTTCTCAATCTAACAAAAGTATAATCAAGAAAACAACGAATTCAAACACAATATCGGAAAAAATCAATTCACATGATGAAGATGAATTCACTACAGTTAAGCGGAAAAAATCTAGACGTATGGATAGAAGTATTGTTGTGCGCAGAAAAGGAGATGAGATGGTAATTAAGGGAATACCTAAATATGGTTACTTACATGTTTGCAAGCTTGATCCAACACTAAAAGCCGAAACATTATCAGAATATCTTAACAAGAACGGTTTCACAAGGATTATATGATGTGAAAACCTAGAATCATTGAGACCCAAAGAATACTCTTCCTTCAAGTTAACTGTACCTGCACAAGAGTTTGAGAACGTCAAGAATCCTGATCTATGGCTCGAAGGTAGTACCTAGAATAAATCATTTTTTATTCCGTCTGAACAAAATCAAAGCATCGGAACCGAAAATGAAAAGTGTATAGTTTTGCATCAAAACGTTCAATCATTAAGAAATTGCATATTCAGGTTAGAACAGTATGTAAACAATCTTGACGCATGTTTCGTTGCAGTCACAGAGCATTGGCAAAGTGACTCTGAACTCGATGCACTTCATATGCGCCTGGCCACCATGGTGGATGCGCCATAGATTGTAAGAATGAAATATCTTGTAAAGAACCTTCAGATTTTATCAAACTCAGTGTTCCATATGTTTTTGAGTGCTCTGCTATTGAAGCTTATATTTGTTCGGAAAAATACTCAATTGTTTCAATATATCGTCCGAATACCTATCCTCGATGTGACATCAGTTTATTCTTTGAGAGGGTGGAATTCAGTGACGGCCCGTTAGGGCAGGCAGGGTCGGCCGGGCCGACCCAAAAAATAATTATAAAAATTTAATTCATTCAAACATATTCTGAATGACCGATTTCGATATTCAAATTTCCTCGATAGGTATATATTTCCACTTAGAACAGGAAAATATACCTTACTTCGATTAAACCATTCTATCCGACTTGCATAGTCGATTCACTCATCTTTCAATTATTATACTACGCGGGAACTACCCCGGTGCGGCCCGCCGTACTAGGCACGCTATGTAACAAATACGACTGTGATATTGTGATAATCACTAGAACGGAACAACCTCGATATTCGGTAGCAATATATATAGACAAGGTCGGCCAGATCGATAGGGCCGTGCCTACGCCCTGATAGAGGGGCGATATTCTTATGTTTATTCCAAATTTCAAATGAATGACTAATTGAAATATATTATGTCTATTTCAGAAAAGAGGGTTTTTATACCGTTAGCGGGTAGTTTATTGATTGATAAAAATATAATTTATTCCTTACTCCTAGTAAATAACACCCTGATTTCATAAGTTCTGAAATGAATACGGTTTGCTTCTAGACCCCAGAAGCATATTTTTTTTCATATTCATATGTTATATATATATATTCATATTCATTTTGAGAACTTGGTTGTATTGGGTTATAATAGGGCTATTATAGGCGAGGTTTCCCAATAAAAACAAAAAACCAACGCGCCATCAAATAGTGCCTACTGGGTGACGTAGAAATCTATTTGTAAATATATATATATATATATATATATATATATATATATATATATATATATATATAAATTGAAAATGGTATTCTTATTGACTGTTGATGAGATGAAGATTCAATATTTATCGGGAAATATCAGTCTGTTAAAAGTGTATCACTTACCTCTAACAGACTGATATTTCCCGATAAATATTGAATCTTCATATATATAGATAAATATATATATATATATATATATATATATATATATATATTCATATAAATCAGACCGACCCACACTTAAAGGGCACGAGCCGTCACTGGTGGAATTCATCCTTCATAAGCTCACATCCGAAAGAAGTAAATATATGTATTATTGCCGGCGATTTCAACGTCAATTTGTTATCTGATAATTGGGAAGCACAAACTTTTAATTCAATTTCTGAGGGTTATGGTGCTCATATGACGGTACAAGAACCTACGAGAATCACTTCTACTTCTTCTACGTGTATAGACAACGTGATCAACAATTTAAATGATTATGAGATTGAAGTTGTTCCATCTCATCTGTATGACCATACTTCCCAGAAATTTTCATTTTCCGTTGGTGAATCTATATCGAAGCCTGTAAAAAAACAAATTCGGCAGTTTAATGAGGCTTCATTTGAAATGTTCTTGGAACTATTGTCTTCTGAGGACTGGAGTGGTCTTACTTTTGAGGAAAATCAGTACGATATCGATTGCCTCTGGAATAAATTTTTTGGCAGGTTCAAGTGCATTTTCGATTTGGCTTTTCCTCTGAAAAAGATAAAAGTAAGCAATTTTAATAAAAGATATTGTGATCAATCTACTCAAGTGACAGAGATTAGAAAACGAATGGAATACCTCTATACCGTGTCTCTTTTTCGCCCAGAATTCACTAATCTCCATAAACAGACTAAAAATCTGTATGATACTATTCTTGTAAAAAATAAGAAAGAACTAATCAAAAATCGTATAAATCAATCTAATAATAAAAGTAAAACTGTTCGGCAGATCGTGAATGAGGTAACTGGTAGGAAAAACAAAAAGTCGGAAAATTTAATGAATACTGATGATCCCCATTCATTGTGTAATGCATTCAACAAATATTTCATTGATAGTTCTTCAACTACAACAGTGCTAAGGCCTAACTCTACATCAGATATTCGTCCTATCTGTCGCATCCCTAAGACATTTTTCCTTTTTAAGATCACACCAGACGAAGTTATTAGCACAGTAAATGAAATGAAAAATAAGAACTCTTTTGGATACGATGGTATACCAATATAAGTGATCAAGAGATCTATTAATTTCATTGCTGAACCCTTAGCATATATTATTTATATGTCTTTCAAGGAAGACATTTTTCCTAGGTCTCTGAAAACAGCTTTAGTTAAACCCCTGTTCAAAAAAGGTTGCAACAATGATCTTGGTAATTATCGTCCGATAAGTTTGTTGACTTCTTTCACGAAGATTTTCGAAAAAATAATAGTGAATGGGCTCCTAAGTTTTTTTCATATACATCATATATTCTCGAGGTGTCAGCACGGTTATTTGAAATCTAATAGTACCGAGACTGCCGTCTTTCATCTAATTCGCTCTGTTGTGCATTGGAAGATAGAAGTTCCAACCGGTCTTTTCATAGATTTCTCCAAAGCATTTGATTGCGTCATTCATGATGATTTGATGAATAAATTAAATCTGTATGACATAAGAGATAGGCAACTGGACTTCATGAGGAGTTTTTTACAGGATCGACGTCAAAGGGTTTGCTGGGAAATTGACGGTGTTGAATGTATGTCGTTGGATGCAGAAGTGAAGATGGGCGTACTTCAAGGAGGTATTTTCGGTCCATTTCTCTTTCTCATTTATATAAATGACCTACCAGAAAACATTTTGTCGGGAGGTGAACTTCATCCTGTCGGGGATATAACATCTGTGGACAGCATACCTACGAATAGGGAATGGGAATTGCGAGGGGATCTCCGGCGCACGATGATGGACATTTGAGTCTGGAGGTGGTCATGTTTGTGGATGACACTAATCTACTGGTGGAGGCTTCTAGTATATCGGATGATATTGGTGTTGCTGAGAGGGGTTTTCTTGAAGTTCTCAATTGGTGTCATTCAAATAAAATAGCGATTAATTCAAATAAAACAAGATGTGTTGTTTTCGGTACGTCACATTCTAGAATAATTAAACCTGAGGGTATAATTCTTTCTGGGGAAAGTGTGAAAGTTTCCACCAGCACTAATTTCCTTGGTTTGCTCATGGATCATGAGCTGAGTTGGTCGGAACACATAAACTCTTTGCAGGGTAAATTAAACTCCGTTCTCTACACTCTCCGTGTTTTGGCGATTCAGTCAGACTCTGAATTACTAAGGACGGTTTATTTCGCCAATTTTCATTCACTCATGTCCTATGGAATCGTAGCGTGGGGTAACAGTTCGGACTTCGGGAGAATTTTTGTAGTCCAAAAAAGAGCAGTTAGAACCATGCTCGGTTTATCTGGGAAGACATCCTGTCGCGGACATTTTAAGAGCAATCGAATTCTCACTACAGCCGGTACTTACATTTTCAGATGTCTGCTTTTCTTCAGGGGAAATTATGATCTTTTCCAGGCATATGAGAGTACCAATAGAACAAGACGCATCCACCCGTTTCACTTCCCCAAGTTTTCACTAACACTAACCCAGAAGAATATGGAATGCATATGCTTAAAACTATTCGATAAGCTTCCAAAAACCTACCAAATACTCAAGCAGAGTTTATTCAAAACTCAAATCAGAAAACTTCTAATAGACCTTGAACCATAAACAGTTAATGATTACTTAAATTTGAATTTTGAGATCTGAGCGTTCTGCGCTTTAATGTTTTGCTGTGGTGACGTATTTCATTTTCAATGTATTTTTTTTATTATTGAAATAAATGATATTATTATTATTATTCCACCATGGATAATACCATACAGGATGGGCCATCCATAACTTTCCACCCCGAATTTTGAGCTTTGGGAGCGAAAAAACGCCCGGCAAGGTCAAACAAAGGGTGTTCAAATGAGTTTGACATCTCCACCCATCTAGCTGCAAGCCCTAACAGCTCTCATTCTTGAATAGAGAAAAAGGATCGAGCAGCACCTTGTTGGAAAGGCAATTCAATTTACTGCATGGGTGTATTTTTTTTCATCGCTTTATTATTGTACAGAGTGACTCAGTATTCCATCAATAACTTTCACACGCCGAATTTGGATCTTTGAGATGGAAAAAAACGATCGGACCGGTCAAAAAATGAATTCGATATCACTACCCTCTAGCCGCTACCACTTAGAGCAAATATTTTTGAATAGAGATAATAGGTCGAGTAGCTTTGTTGAAAAGGTAACTACTCGACCCATCATCCCTTGTGGGTTCAAAAAGGGGACGAAAGAAAAAGTAATGATTTTTCATCAAGTCAACTTGAAACTCGATATACAGGGTCTCTCACCGGGAGTGCCCATTAGAAGATATCGATTGCGATATCGTACGCGATGGCAGGTGGATCGTCTTCAGATTCTCCGGAAAATGAATGTCGTGTTTGTGGGAAGTTTACTTGTTCAAGAAATATAAAATGCAATGGAGGCGGCTCTGAATCGAAGATTCACAGTAAGTGTTTAGATTCAATTGCAAGGGTGATTCTCATCGATGAAGAAAACTTCATATGTCAGGGATGTTCTGATGCAGCAAGGAAAAATCAGTCATGTCTGCAAACTTTTTCGGCTGGTTATGACACCGTAAATGAGAGCATTCTGAAGAAGGAAATCAAATGCTTGAATAGAGAAAAATATATTCTGGAGAAATATATTTCTGAATTAGAATTCTCGAATAATTTGATGAAGTTGAAACTGAATTTGGGTGTATCTATTCCAACACCAGTTTCTGATAAGTTCTTATCAATCAAGAAATCATATGCATCTGCTGTAAAAACGAATGAGGATTCCCATGTTTTGTTGGTGACATCCACTAATAAAGATGTAAACAATGCTGAAATTGAAAGTGAAATCAAGACAAAAGTTAAACCAATTTCTAATAATGTGCACATGTTGGGAACTAAAAGGGTAAGAGATGGTATTCTGATTAATTGCGGTGATGAGGATTCTCTTGGGAAGTTAAAACTTAAAACTGATAAGGAAACAAATGGTTCGTTCGTAGAAAACTGAATCCTCCTTTAATTGTTCACAATGTAGATTCATTTTCTTCAGCTAATAGCGATTTCGTATCTGAAATGATCAAGGTGAATGACCTGAATTGTTCCTTGAAAGATATTAAATTAATAACGAAAATGAAACATAGAGATAAATTCAATAATATTGTTTTAGAAACGAATCCTAGTTTGTTCAAAAATATTATTGGTAGAGGGGGAGAAAGACTACATATCGAAATGCACCACCTAATATGTGAAATCTGGCAAAAAGAGGAAATACCTACAGAATGGCATGGAAGCTTCATAATACCCATACATAAGAAGGGGGATAAACACATTTGTACAAACTATAGAGGAATTTCACTAGTAAATACAGCTTATAAAATGATGGCTATCATATTGATGAGAAGAATAATTCCATACGCAGAGGAAATCATAGGCGATTACCAATGTGGTTTTCGCCCCGGAAGATCCACTATCGACCAGATTTTTATACTACGACAAATATTGGAGAAGAACTGGGAATAGAATCGTGATGTGAACCAGGTTTTTGTCGATTTCAAACAGGCATATGACTCTGTGAGCAGGGAAGTGCTGTGGAGAGTCATGTTAGAGATGGGAGTCCCCAAAAAGTTGATAAGCTTGGCACAGGTATGCGTGCAGAATTCAAGTGCGCAGGTTAGAGTTGGCAATATTACTTCAGATGAATTCCAAATTGAAAACGGTCTTAGACAGGGAGACCCCCTTTCCCCGTTATTATTCAACTTCGCCTTGGAATATGCAGTTAGAAAAGTACAATCGAAACTATCAAACGGTTTCGCAACACAGGGTTCGAAGGTCCTACTGGCTTTTGCCGACGATGTGGACATTATCACACAATCCGTTAGAGACGCGAAAGAAGTTTTCACCCTGTTGGAAGAAGGAGCCAAGGAAGTAGGCCTCAGGATCAATGAAGACAAGACCAAATATATGGTAATAACAAAAAACCCAAGATCACGTATCGGTCAAAATGTTACTATAAATGACTACAATTTTGAAGTAGTAAAAGAATTTAAATATTTGGGAGCAGTCATAACAGCTGATAACAAGAATGAAAGAGACGTGGAATCGAGAATTATGGTCGGAAACAGGGCATATTATTCCTTGGCAACACTTTTAAAATCAAAATTAATTTCAAGAGAAGCGAAAATAAAAATCTACAGAACAATCATTCGTCCCGCAATAACTTATGGGAGTGAGACATGGATCCTGAATAAACGTGAGGCTGATAGATTGCTGGTACTGGAACGAAAGATCCTGAGAGCTATTTTTGGGCCTTGTAGAGACGAAATAACTGGAGAATGGAGAATAAGAAAGAATCAAGAACTACAGGCACTCTATGGGAACGAGAATATAGTGCGACATATCAAGTCCAATCGCATAAGATGGGCAGGACATGTCATGAGGTCACAAGATGGAAGACTCCTCAATACAGCATTCTGGGAAAGGCCTGAGGGTAGAAGAACGGTTGGTCGTCCAAGAAAACGGTGGAAAGATGCAATGACCAGTGATTTGCAGAGACTGGGAATAACACAATGGGAGCTAGCAGTACAAAATCGACTAGAGTGGAGAAGAATAGTAAATGCGGCCAAGACTCACCTTGAGTTGTAGAGCCATTGATGATGATGATGATGATGATGTTTTCTGTATTTGGGTTGGTCAAGATGTTTAGTGAAAGAGCATTTCAGTTTAGTAAAATGTTTTAAATTTGGAAGTTCGGTCATTATAAAAAAGATTGTAAAAATTCTACATCGGTATGCCCTAATTGCTCGGGGACACATGAAAAGAAATTTTGTGACTCTACTGAAATGATGTGTATGTCGCAGGCTCATTATAATATCAGTCTTATTTTAATAAGCCTAGGCTTTTTCAATATGACTAGGCGTATTGTAAAACAACCAAAGTAAGTGAAAATCTGACAATATGACTGATATTTTCAGACGTATTATAATACGTTTGACGCCTTCTTAGTCTTTTTGTTCGAAAGGACCTGTATGCGAGTGTGTTTAGAATTTGACTGTATGAAATACGTCGTATTATGATACGTCTGGAAGTGTATCAGGCAGATTATGGAAATCGATTTAGAGACAAAAATAAATAGATAATTTTAAATTTGGATTATTTATTACAACATAGATTACTCTTATGACATTCACTTGTGCATTTAATATGGGATTTAAAACATGAACCTTTATTATTTCGATACTGTGACTTGCTTGGTTTGCAAGAACATAGTTGAGGGTAGATAAAATGCCTTATTTTGGTGACACTAATTTATTTTGTGAAATATCACCATCCTCAGGAGCTGAGTAACAGGACGACTGTAAAGCAAGGGGAAAAAAGTTGGAATCAAGTGAAAAAAGAGGCAATATAACTTACGATGCAGCAGCCCTGTTATGGCTTTTCAACTGAGCAAAATCGACCGGCAGACATCGTCGTCAACAGATAAAATAAAACATAAACAAAGGTCATACACTGAAATATCTACATTCTCTCTTTGAAGATTCTGGTGTCAAACGAATAAAAACAAATACAAACAAATAGTGGTGCGAAAAGACTCAGCGCGCAGGTACACTGTTCCGTCACCGAAGACAGAAGAAGCGGAGGAGGCACTGTGGAATTACGAAAAGGGATGGGTTCTTTGTAAGTGATCAACTTATTAAAACGAAGAGCACTCCTGTCAATCTTCTCCTGGCTCTATTATAACTCCACGACCGGCTCTCTTCAGAGCACGTCGTTTTATCTGTTGACGACGATGTCTGCCGGTCGATTTTTCTGCTCAGTTGAAAAGCCATAACAGGGCTGCTGCATCGTAAGTTATATTTCCTTTTTTTTCACTTGATTCCAACTTTTTTCCCCTTGCTTTGCAGTCGTCCTATTACTCAGCTCCTGAGGATGGTGATACTTCACCGAAACTAGTTGAGAGGACGTACAAAATAAATTAGTGTCACCGACATAAGGCATTTTATCTACTCTTAACTATCAATAATGGTGGACGCCAAAGGGTTTAGAGAAGTCATTGCAAGAACATGTTTTGAATCCCTGTCCTTCTTCTTAGGGAAGTTACTTTATTATCTGGAATATCTATATTCTTATATCTTTGGCAATCAGTAATTTCATCTGTCGAAATGTTTAACAGACAATGGGTAGTACCAATTTGATAAACATCATTGGAGACTTTTACTATGGTTTCTGTGATATTTTTGGAATCCAGAGGTCCTCTATCTACTTTAGGAACTTCAATAGCTACTGTTTGATCAACCTCAAGAGGTTTCAATTTCTTACGTTCAGCATTTTTGCTGCAGCTCTTTTCTTGCTCTCTACATATTCTTGTCTTTGGTTCTCAACTATTTCTTCATTTTGGCTTAGATCTGTGACATTGTCTGGACTTCTTGATAATAATTTATTATTTTCTAGTGATGTATCTGCAGAGCAAGCATATTCAGATATAGTGTTATTTAGAACTGTTTCCAGATCGTCTTCAGTATTCAAGTTTCGACAATTTGAGTGGGCAAATTAGTAGAGTAGTAAGTCATAACAACAACAGATAGAGAGCCTCAGTCGAATTACAATACGACGAGTATAACCTCTGTCAGAATCTGGGAAAATCGCGCGCTTTTAAGTTTTGACAATAAGCCGAATAACCATGGAGGCGTATTATAATACGCCTTGAATGGCCAGTCAAATTGTGAGATAGTTCATTATTTCGGTGATATTGCGATATGCCTAGTCGAATTGAAAAAGCCAAGACGTATTATAATATGACTGAGTTTATAAAAAGACTACGACATATACTCGTCGTATTGTAATTCGACTGAGGCTCTCTATCTGTTGTTGTTGTGACTTACTACTCTACTAATTTGCCCACCGAAATTGTCAAAACTTGAATACTGAAGATGATCTGGAAACAGTTCTGAATAACACTATATGATAATATAAATTATTATCAAGAAGTCCAGATAATGTCACAGATGTAATCTAAGCCAAAATGAAGAAATAGTCGAGGACGAAAGAAAAGAATATTTAGAGGGCAAGAAAAGAAATGCAGCAAAAATGCTGAACGTAAGAAATTGAAACCTCTTGAGGTTGATCAAACAATAGCTATTGAAGTTCCTAAAGTAGATGGATCCCAAAAATATCACAGAAACCATAGTTAAAGTCTCCGATGATGTTTACCAAATTGGTACCACCCATGGTCTGTTAAACATCTCGAGAGATGAAATTACTGATTGCCAAAGATATAAGAATATTGATATTCCAGATAATCAAGAAATTTCCCTAAGAGAAGCTTTAAGATTATTCGCAAAATTCGAAGGACAAGGATTCAAAAAATGTTCTTGCAAACCAAGCAAGTCACAGTATCGAAATAATAAAGGTTTATGTTTTAAATCCCATATCAACTGCACAAGTAAATGTCATAAGAGTAATCCATGTTGTAATAAATAATCTAAATCTAAAATTATCTATTTATTTCTGTCTCTAAATCTATTTCCATAATCTGCGTGATACACTTCCAGACGTATCATAATACGACGTATATCATACAGTCAAATTCTAAAAACAATAACGTACAGGTTCTTTCGAACAAAAAGACTAAGAATGCGTCAAGCGTATTATAATACGTCTGAAAATATCAGTCATGTTGTCAGATTTTCACTTGCTTTGGTTGTTTTACATTACGCCTAGTCATATTGAAAAAGCATAGGCTTATTATAATAAGACTGATATTATAATGAGCCTGCGACATATATATTGTATAGATTGTAATTCTCGTTTGAAAACTAAATACGATATACGTCATAGTGCCATAATAGTACTGAATGTCCCTATTATACTTCGGAGGAGGAAATAAAAACTCATCTGAACGAAATTTTCCGTGAAGATCCTTCGTTGTCGAGGCACTACCAGTTCGAAGCAATGCAAGGAGTATGTCCTTCAAAGTCGGAGGGGATATGGATTTGAAGGATAGCTATGTAACGTTTGAATTTACCGCCGTGGGTCTCGTGAGTTCCCGACCACTTTGGATCCCGACCACTTTGGATCCCGACCATAGATATATATCCCGACATACGAAGTAGTGCGCGACCAGCGAATTAGTCGAATTCGTACCGCTCCAGAGCAGGGGGGTGAAACTGATGGTTCTATGTTCCTGAGGAATCCTACCATATATGGCTGCCTCTTGTTTCCGGTTTGAATGACATTTCGCGATTCCACCAGAATTTTTGGTAGACTGACTAGAATTTGGTAGGAATGGTAGGATGACATTTTGAAAATCACAAGTCAACTTGAGGTTCATTTAAAACAAACATCAATCCAAATATGCAGGTGAGTTCTTTTCATTGTTTGACGTATGAAATTTAAAGTATTTTATCATTATCATTTTTGCAAATAAAAATAATATTTTACATTTCTGACAGGTTAATTCATCCATCACTCATAAAACTGTACAAACTCAAAGGACTACTGGGTAACAGTTTTTACAGTAAAGGAAATATCCATAATTATTAACGACTGATTGTAAAATATTCCAGTTATTCTCATAATTAATTTGATTGGGTAAGTTCTGCCACATATGATTCATAAGTTGATAGACTTTTGATAATCATACACATTGAACCTACATATTCTGAATACGTTTACAATGCCAAAAACTTAGCTGGTATCCACTGTTAAAAAGTAAAAACCTATCCTTGCTGATTTTTAGTTGTAAGAGTTCTTTTCATTCCAGTGTTTCTGTGTGTTGTAAGTGAAAAAGTTCTTCTTTCCAATAGTTATTTGTAAAGCGGCAGCTTTAGAGCAAGCATAGTATCAGCACTGGAACTATTATATTATATTCCTGCATAGATAATATAATAACTAATATTGAAACTTTTACTGCATATACGGAGCAACCACACTTATCTGATCATCTTTCACAGGTTATTACTTTCGAATACTACTATTGTAACCCCCCTGCTGAGTATGTTATGATGCGTTGCTTCAATCAGAACAATCAATCTAAATTTAATGAAGTTTTGTCTTGTATCAGTTGGGATGAACTATATAACATAAATATTGAAGATGTAAATGCGCAATGGACATTTTTCTTCAGCATATACAAAAAGCACTTCGAAACAGATGTCGATTCTTTAAAAAAAAAATTTGATATCGCCTATTTAACATCACTCAGGAACCCTAATTTGAACGAGTTGTATAAAAAAATTAAAATCTCGTATGACATCGCATTGAAGAGCGCAAAACAAAAATATTATCATACATTATATTCGAATTCCAACAATAAAACAAAAAATTTGTGGAATATCGTGAATGAAAAAGTTGGCAAAAATAAAAAAGATCGACAGCTTACTTTACCCTCAAACATGAACCCCCAGATTTTAGTTGAAAATTTCGGATCCATCTTTGCGAATCCCATTCCCACCACACTACGATCAAGTATTGTCATTCCAAATCAGCCAGTAACAGTTGTCAAGACAAATCCAAACTCTTTTTACTATTTCGACTGTTCTGAGAAAGACATCATAGAAGTGGTACGGACCTTAGCCACCAAAAATAGTTTCGGACATGATGGCATACCGATATCAGTCGTGAAAAGGTCGATTCACACTATCGCTAAGCCTCTGGCTCATATCATTAATAACAGCTTCAAACATGGGATATTTCCGGATTAATTGAAAGTCGCCGTGATAAAACCTATTTTTAAGAAGGAAGACCCCTCTGATCTCAATAACTACAGACCTATTAGCATTCTGAATAGTTTTTCCAAAATTTTCGAAAAGATCATGTGCAACAGGGTGATGAATTTCTTCGAGAAATTCAATGTACTGAACAGAAGTCAACATGGATTCATCAAGGGCAGAAGCACAGAAACAGCAATTTTCAATCTTATAGATAATCTTATTGAATGCATAGAAAAAAAAAACAATACCGCTCGGAATATTCATTGACTTCAGCAAGGCCTTTGACTGCGTCAGGCATGATATTCTATTGCAGAAGCTTCAATGCTACGGAATTAGGGACAAACAACTAGATCTGTTTCGTAGTTATCTCACGGGAAGAACCCAGTATGTATCCATCACTGTCAAGGATTCAGAATATCTTTCTACTATGACTCATTTAGTTAGAGGAGTTCCGCAGGGTAGCATACTGGGACCATTACTTTTCGTAACATATGTGAATGAAATGCCATCAATTCTTCCGCATCACACCTTCATAAATTATGCCGATGACACTAATATCATTTTAAAATCCAATAACCCAGAAAACCTGCAACAACTTCTCTTTTCTACTTTAACATCGATAAACCAGTGGTGTCAATGTCACGATGTTAAAATAAACTCCACAAAGACGGAATACATTTTATTCTCCCACAAATGTAGAGCACAAATCAAACCACAACTTTTTTCATCACTACAGACACTTATACCTCTTGGTAAGAACACTAGGTTTCTCGGTATCACGGTTGATGAATTTTTAGATTGGTTTCCGCACACGCAGTCACTTATAAAAAAATTAAACAGCATTATATACACCCTGCGTGTACTAAGGAATGACCTTCCTGTCCCATTTTTGAAATCAGTTTACTTCTCAAATTTTCAATCGTTGTTATCATACGGCATAATTTTCTGGGGTAACTGCACTTTTTCGAATGCTGTGTTCAAGACTCAGAAACTTGCTATAAGATGTCTTTTCAACCTTAACTTTCGACAATCATGTCGTGGTATATTCAGGGCCAATAACATTCTAACCCTACCAGCGCTTTACATCTATCGGTGTTCATTGTTTGTGTTCAAGAATCCTGAATTATTTTCGAGATTTAAGAAAACTAGAGCTTATCCCACAAGACATGATATGTTTATATATCCCCATCACGATCTCAGCTTAAGTGAAAAGAACTGCACATATATGTGCTTAAAACTGTTTAATGCTCTTCCTGGGTATATAAAAGATATAAAAAATCTCAACGCTTTTCGGAGGGAGATCTACCGGCTTTTGTTGCAGCAGGAACCTTATGATGTTAAGGATTTTCTTTTTCCTTAGGTAGTTTTTTTTTTCTCGTTGTAATTGATGTATTTGTATTTCAATGTTCATAGTGAGCAATGATTTTTCAAATAAAGGTTATTATTATTATTATTATTATTATTATTATTATATTAATTTTATCATTTATGTAGTCATCATTTTTTACCATTTCAATATTGTAACTCAAGAGCGCCTAGCCATCTTGATCATGAAGTTGTCGCTAGAAGAATGATCGTTATTGTAGAAGTAAATACTTTCCTTCATGTCAACACTACCTCAAGTTTTATTAATATTTTTCTTTCTAGGAACATCCAACAAGGATAAGAGGGCCTAAAGGAAAGATGTCTGGCTGGTGCTGACTTATGAATACTGTGATTTACTCGTTGACGTTCATAACACAATTCAAATTCTTTCTGATTATATATTTTGCAATGGAATGAATCTATCGTTGTAAGAAATATTTCTTAATTTGTTGGGAATTCATGAACAATAAATAAATTGTTGAAGTTCATAATTGTTCTCACTCTCGTTTTTTCCATTGTATTAAATTTCGATGTAATTTGTGGCAATCCATCATAAATTCTAATTACACAATCAGGATTCATAATAGAAGCCATAAATTCACATCGGAAATGAATATAAAAAACATGTATAGTGGGGTCTGCTAGTGGTAGGAAGTAAATTCAAAATTCCCGCTTAAATATTATTTGAAATTCCCGCCGTTTGATCACAATTCCTACCATATATGGCGGCCAATCTGTTGCCTTGGATTAGTAGGGAGTTTTCATTTCTTGTATATTCGTGTTCTGTGCTCCAGAGACAAGACCGTTATTTCACAGCTCTGACGTTGTGTCGAGAAAAGCAGTGAATTGTTCCTTTGTTCTAGATAGAGATAGTTAGCTTAGGCAATTATTAGAAATTGCCTTTTTGGACGGAGTTGAATCTCCAGAATTTTTGTACGGAGTTGAATCTCCAGAATTTTTGGACGAAGTTAAATCTTCAGAATTTTTGGGAGGAGTTGAGTCCCCAGAAACCTTCCTTTGGAGAGATCCAGAATCCTATATCAAAGGAGCTAAATCTCCATATCTACCGAAGGGAGCTACGCCTTCGACGTTTCTTCTAAAGGGTCTAGACATCTGAAGCCTCTTTGGAAAGACCAAAGCCTTCAGATCCTTCAGTTTCTACCTGTTGGAGGACGTTGAAACCTCGAAGCTTCTGTTTGAGGGAATACGATCATCACCTCTTGCTGCAACGTTTTCCAGAAGATCCAGGAATTCGAACGTTGAAGAAACTCACTTTCCTTATCTAGCACCGTTACATTCAGATAAGTTAACAGATAACGAAAGCGCTCTTGAATTTGTGAACTCTTGAATTTTCGAACTCTAGAAATTATGAAGTTTTGAATTTATGAGTTTGATTTACTCGAATTAGTCCTTAACAGCAATAGGCATGACATTGTTTGCCTTACTGAACATTGGTTTAAAAAAAAAATGAAAATAACGTTATTATTCCAGGATATAGGGTAGTCAGCTGTTTTACGAGAACCCATCGTTTACATGGTGGCAGTATATTTCTGGTGAAACAATGCATCGAATCGGAAGATATGCCGAGCATAAGATGAATTTCCATAGAGGAACAGATAGAGATAGCAGCAGTTAGTCTCCGAAAAATGAATTTAATAGTTATTTGCGTATACCGCAAGGTTCACTTGATTGTTTCGTGGAACAAATACACCAACTACTAGATGAAATAACAATTTTAACAAGATAATAATAGCTGGAGATATCAATGTTGACTTCATGATAAGCTCCAGGGAGAAAAGGATAGTAACAGACGTCATGGACAGTTACGGGTTGCGCACTATATTCAAGGAGCCGTCAAGGGGCCCGTTCCACTTGGCGACCACAACGCTCAAAATCGTTAAATTGGACGGCTAAAGGAGCATTTTGAGCGTTGTGAGCGCCAAGTGGAACAGCCCAAAGGATAACAAAATCATCTAGCACACGCATTGACAATTTATTCACAAACATAGCTAGTTCGCCTCCTTGTGGTGCACCCTGGGTAACGCTAAATGAACTAGCAAATACTGGCGGTCAAACAAACGAGACGGTTCTCTCGACCACGCAAGACAATATCAATGATTTGGTTATAATTCAGGATGACACATTCCAGTAATGAGGAACAACTGCAAAACAGGTTCAGCCATCATACCTGGATACATTGTGGGAAAATGTCCTAAGTCAGCCTATGCAGAGACATATTGATTTTCTGATGGAATGTTTGATATAATATTATTATTAATTATTGTCTTGATGCCATACGCTAAATAAATAAATAAATCGCTGAAGAAACTTGCACGATATGAACGATCAACTACCACATTTCGGACCACAATGCACAAGTTCTCCTTGTAGAAGACCTGAAAAAAAAGCATGATAATATTCCGATCATACGTTCAATAAATGACCGAAATACTAACATGTTCAAAAAGAGGCTCCGGGAGATTGATTGGACCAAAATATTACATCAAGATGGTGAAACCAGGTACGATCGTTTCCACGATGTTCTACAGGCACTCTTCGAAGAATGTTTACCTATAAAAAAAATGAAAATGAATAATGAGAAACAAGCCTCAATATGGAATAGTCAGGAAATGAAACAGCTCAAAAATAAAGTTGACGCCGCAGATACAATAAGACAGGTAATGAAAGATGAACAGGCTGACAGGTTCTACAGAAATATAATACAAGTTTTCAGGGACTTTATAGAGAATGACCTTTAAAAACACAATAAGCTTATCCTCGAAAACTCAACAAATAAAAATAAGACAATTTCATTAATGTAGGACTACAACCAGAGCCGCCGCCAGGGCCAGCAAACCGGGCAAACTGCCAGGGCGGCAAATTCTAGAGGCGGAAAATCAGTTTTTTCATACTGAAAAGTTTCTTCTTCAAAATCGAAAAGTCGCCTGTTATTGAGTATGAGATCCAGAAGACGCCAAGACTTTGGAGCGGGTTTTTGACTTTGCTTGACCAATCCATTTATAATAAATGAATAAAAATTTAATTAAACCCGGAGTTATACCGACAGCAGAAAAACATATAGTTTTTGAAGCGTTTCCAGGACAACTGAGCAGTGATTTATATTTTCTGCTTGCCAATCATTATTCTAGGAGGGGTTTAAAAAATTTCAACCGTCGGATTTTACATTCAAACCATGATACGTATATCGCTCTCTTCGCTAATTGATACGAAATATAGGCGATTCTTTCTGGGTTTTATTATCGTTCGTCTCAATTACCCTTTTCAAAATTCGAAAAGGCGTTTTTGAATGAATTAAAAGGATGCCTGACTGAAATTTGAGGCAGATTAGTGTTCTTTATTTACTTGATATTACTCATAGTAGAAGAATCATGGTTCAAAAGTCTGGAAACGGTGAATTTATTTCGCGCATAGGTGGAAAATCGAAATTGTGATAGTGATGTGGTCTTTAGTGACTTCGCCAGTGGAATCGAATGGGCTGATCAGATTTTCTGCCCAAAAAGCCCTTATATGGGATATGAGGCCGAACTTTGAATTTCAAATGCAAACCCATCTTTTTTTTTGGCCGATTCGGATTAAGCGGGAAAGTTTTCATCCGAATGGGTCTATATTTGGGCCCTATATGCAGCGTTATTTATTTAAAAATCCAGGGGCGTTCATTCAGATCAGGATGCAAAAATTCATATTCTTAGAAATTTTTGAAACCATCAGATTTTGGGTCCAGAAATGCTTATACGAGATGAGAGGTCCAACTACAGTTTCAAATGCAAACCTTTCTTTTTAATTTCAAATTTGGATTTGGCTCATTCGATTCAATATTTAAATTGATTGCTCACATCAGCTGAATCAAATTTTTGAGTCGAGAACATGGCTACCGTATAGGAAAAAATGTTATGAGGTCAAATATCAAATCGAAAAATAAAAACAGTGAAAAAATCTACATGTAATCCGGACAACATTGTCTTGAATTTTTCTTACATGCGAGAGCTGTGTTGCCTTGGAAACAGAAAGTAGTAAGAATAAAAATCTAGGACACGCTAATTGTCTTTGAACTTCTACTCAGAGCCGGGCGGCGAAATTTTATTTTGCCGGGGCGGCAAATGTCTGGCGGCGGCCCTGACTACAACCACAAACACAAATGTTGAACGAAGTTGGCAAATTTTAAAAACAGTTGGAAAAATTTCAAAGCGGTTGGAAAAATTTCGAAGCAGTTGGAAAAAATTTCAAAGCAGTTGGCAAAATTTCAAAGCAGTTGGAAAAAATCCCAAAGCAGTTGGAAAAAGTTCAAAACAATTGGTAAAATTTCAAAGCAGTTGAAATACATAATTCCGAGAGAGTTATGAAATACCCAATATTTAACCCAATATTTTTGGCATCAAGTGTTGGGGGAGATGCGGCCTGAAGAAGTAGCTACCTAGTTGTAAATGTTACGTCGCATGGACTGTGTCATGAAAAAAACCATCTGGTATCATGAATTTAAGCTGTTACTTTCAGATATACCAAGTGCGACGGCCTATTAGGCGTTTCTGGACAACTGTACCTATTTTAATCTGAAAATGGGGATTATGATATTGTTCGACATTATCTACCAAGGTAGAATATTCTTGCAGCCTGACAACTTTCAGTTATACAGTTGATGAAAAAAAAATTTTTTTGTTTTCCATTACGATAGATTGTGAATACATTCGTATTCAAATCGTTGCATTTGTCATAATAATTTCCAGAATATTGAGAAAGAACTGAAGAAAAAAGGGAGATGAGAGTATTCGGTATTATGTTTAATTTTTCTAATCTAGATATCTTAAGCACAAACCGTTTTCACATTTTTGAAGTCAAAAACTGTGGAAATATTGTGCATTTTGAAAAACTCGTCACAGGGTGTTCCAAATGTTGGGACAAAAATTGGGATCAGGATTGGCCCATAACTTTCGTTTTTCAAATCAGAACCCTATTTTTTATGATTGCGTTGATTGCGTTATGATTGTTAATGCTCCTAAAATTAATAATTCTTGAGGTATTCAGGATTTCCTGATTTCATGTCATTCGTAGCATCAAATTCATAGAATTTGTTGCATATCAACAATGATCTTGTTCATAGAAAATGAATTATTCCAATAACTAGTGACACACCTCTTTTCTGAATTCATTTATCATTGTTGATATGGATTTAATGAATTTGACGCTGCGTACGACATAAAATCAGAATTCCTAAACAACTCAAGAATTATTGAATTTAAAAGCATCAACATGATAGAACATCATCATAATTTTTCTTCGCACACTCCAACGCAATCATAAAAAATAGGGTTCCAATTTGAAAAAAGAAAGTTATGGGTCAATCTTGATCCCAATTTTTGACCCAACATTTGGAACACTCTGTGACGAATTTTTCGAAATTCAGCAAATGTACAATATTTCTAATATCTTAGACTTCAAAAATGTGAAAAGGTTTTAGAGTAAGATCCCAGGGCCGCCAGACCTTACCTATTTTTGAAGTAACGAATTTTATAGTATAGACAGTCTTATATGTGTTAAATAGTGTGTGCATACTCGCTAGCTTGTCTATGCGGCCCGTTCGCAGGTAGCAGGTAGAAAAAGTGGACAAAAACATACCGAACTTTTCTTAAATTCGAAGAACTGATTTTTATATATGTCACGCAGAATATTATGAAAAATAAATATTTCATATTGCCAGACAGTTTCCGTGGGCCGAAATTCCTCCCAGACGCTTCAAATTCCAATAAAAAAAATGACAGGTTAGAAACATTGTGTCATTTTGACAACTTTCGGAATCAAACGACAAAATTTCTAGCTCCTCCAAGGATGGAGGTTTGGTCGTTGGGCCAGCAACCCAACACCAAAAAAGTTCACAAAGTTGCTGAATTTCTCATTCAACAAGCCTCGGAATAGGACTGGTAGTATTCAACGACGTGAGTGAATGAACTAAAATGAGAATGATTACTTGAAATGTACAGGGACTATTGAGCACCAGGAGATCATTTTTGCTGGAGTTGTTTGTTACGTAAGAGTTGGATTGGAGATTAAAAATGAAGTAGCAGCATAGTTCGGAGAAATAAAAAGGATTGAAAGGCTTGATGAAGAGAACTGGGTATACGGCATCAAGCTGTTTCTTGATGATATGTATTGTAGATTGCATATTGTTAAGCCCAGAATATACATCTACATACATACATAGAAACATTGTTGCGAAATGGCTAGATTCAGCACTTTTGTTAGATTCGAAACAATAATTTTGATATATGTAACGCAAAATATTATAAATAAAGGAATATTTCATATTGCTAGACCGTTTTTGTGGGCCGTAATTTCTCCCAGACGCTTTAGATTTCATTAAAAAAATGAACTTTTTTTACATTTAAAGTCTTCAAATTTGAATATAATCCTTAGGGAATTATTTTAATTCCTTTTGTGGAAAGCCAGACCAATCCCAAGGCCACAAGTACACAATCAGAATTTTTATTAGTTTCTCAGAAACTATGAATTTTTTGCCTTTAAAGTGTATGCGAGGAATTACGGCCCACAAGACAGGTTCTACCAACTTGAGGAAATTCGAAGAACCCATAGTTACGAAACCTCTATCAATAAAAATATTGTAAAACGCCAGGTACGAGTTAACCATCGAGTGAAGCTGACAATGAAGATTAGGATTAAGATGAAAAAGATCATATTTTTTTATTTCTGTTATAATTATAATAATAAATTGTCATTACCATAATTTGATGTTGAAAACATACACTTTGTAGGCAAAAAATCAATAGTTTCTAGGGACCTAAGAAAATTTTGATTGTGTCTGGCAGAATGTTTGGCCTTGGGATTGGTCTGGCTTTCCACAAAAAGTATCAAAATGATCCCCTGAAGACTTCGACTGTAAAAAAGTTTTTCTTTTTCAATGAAATTTACAGCGTCTGGGAGGAATTACGGCTCACGAAAACGGTCTGGCAATATGAAATATTTATTTTTATAATATTTTGCGTTACATATATAAGAATCAGTGCTGCGAATTCAACAAAAGTGCTGAATTTGGCCATTTCGCAACAATGTTTCTGTGATTTTTTTGATTGAAATTTAAAGTGTCTGGGAGGAATTACGGCCCACGGAAACGGTCTAGCAATATGAAATATTTATTTATTTATAATATTTTGCGTTACATATATCCAAATCAGTGCTTCGAATCTAACAAAAGTGCTGAATCTGGCCATTTCGCAACAATGTTTCTATGTATGTATGTATATGTATATTCTGGGCTTAACAATATGCAATCTACAATACATATCATAAAGAAACAGCTTGATGCCGTATACCAAGTACTCTTCATCAAGCCTTTCAATCCTTTTTATGTCTCCGAACTGTCCTGCTACTTCATTTTCAATCTCCAATCCAACTCTTACGTTACAAACAACTCCATCAAAAATGATCTCCTGGTGCTCAATAGTCCCTGTACATTTCAAGTAATCATTCTCATTTTTAGTTCATTCACTCACGTCGTTGAATACTACCAGTCCTATTCCGAGGCTTGTTGAATGAGAAATTCAGCAACATTGTGAACTTTTTTGGTGTTGGGTTGCTGGCCCAACGACCAAACCTCCATCCTTGGAGGAGCTAGAAATTTTGTCGTTTGATTTCGAAAGTTGTCAAAATGACACAATGTTTCTAACCTGTCATTTTTTTTATTGGAATTTGAAGCGTCTGGGAGGAATTACGGCCTACGGAAACTGTCTGGCAATATGAAATATTTATTTTTCATAATATTCTGCGGGACATATATAAAAATCAGTTCTTCGAATTTAAGAAAAGTTCGGTATGTTTTTGTCCACTTTTTCTACCTGCTACCTGCGAACGGGCCGCATAGCCAAGCTAGCGACTATGCACACACTATTTAACACATATAAGACTGTCTTTACTATAAAATTCGTTACTTCAAAAATAAGTAAGGTCTGGCGGCCCTGGGATCTTAGACTATTTGTGCTCAAGATATTTACAATAGGAATAACAAATATGATACCGAATACTCTTATCTCTTTTTTCTCTTCTGTTTTTTCTCGATATTTTGGAAACTTTTTGGACGAATGGAGCTATACGAGTACGAATGTATTCAGGATTGCATACTCTATCCAATTCTAAAACAAAAAAAGAAACAAAAAAATTCTGAAATTTTTTTTTCACTTCCTGTATAACCGAAAGTGATCAGGCTCCAATAATATTTTAGGTCGGTAGATGATGTCAAACAATAACATAATCCCAATTTTCAGATTTCAAATAGGTCCAGTTCTCCAGAAACGCCTAATTGGCCGTCTCTTCGTACATTGTGTTATAGTTTTGCGAATAAACAATATGTGTAAATAAATAATAATGAATCAAAAAAGATTCAAAGTGAAGTTTGGGTTATGTGGTGCCTTATAAAAATCAACAAAAAAAAATTATGAACCGAAAATGCACGAAGGAGAAGAAGTGCGAGAAAAAATTATGAGTATAGTGACCACAGAATTCTGTTCAACTGCAGCAACCTTAATGAGTGAAGGTCAACACACCTAGGAAACCCTACACCCAATATTTCCATGGTGAGAGGGGCCCCTCCCTGTCGACTCGCGACATTTTTGTTGACGTGTCTAAGGGACTGAGTCTCTTATTGTTCTACATTCTACAGGCGGATGAACAATGGGCTACCATGCCTCGGTTCTACCAGAAAAGGTACCGCAGATGAAGAAGAAGAAGACCACAGAATATTGGAAGTCAAAAAAAAATCGTTGAAAACACTGAATACATCCTCAATTCCAAACACTAACCATGTTTTTTTTTCAAGAAGTATCTTGAATTATGACACACACTTTGACATACATTTCCTGTTTCATTTCCCACTTATGTTGCTGTTCTTTATTTAATGGAATCTGTCATCAAAAGTAAGGCTCATTTTTTACCAAACGAAATATATTTTCTGTCAATTGGGTTCCTTTTATTCTGTGAAATGTTAGGCTAGACCAGTTTCAATATTATGAATCTCATCAAAGTGGGCAGCAATTAACTTTGTTTTTTCATCTACCCAACATTCAATCATGTATATTTTTTCATTTTATGGAATCTACTTTTTTCGTGAAAAATATCTTGTTTTAGGATGCTAGAAATTTTGAGATACTCCAAAGAATGAAACTGAACTAAATTAAAGAATGAAACAAAAAGTGTGTATATCCCTGAGTTGCAGGAACGTCCATTAAATTTAATGCTACCTCAATTCTTCATTAAACGGAGTATCCATGACTACCGTCTATAGATATTCTGTTTAAGGGGGAATTAAGGCAGCATTAAATTTTAATGGACGTTTCTGCAACTTAGTGTCAAAGTTTCAAACATACTTCAAGGTATTCCTCACAAAAAAAACGATTCCATGAAATAAAGAAACTCACATTATTGAATATTGGGTAATTGGAAAATTAACTCTAATTTCTCATAACTTTGATTCCCAATATTTACTCCTTCCACGGAATAAAAAGAATAGATTTTTCAGAAAAAATATTTTCTCTGATGAAAATAAATGAGCCTTGCCCTCTGGTGGATTGAGATGTAGTGGACTATAAAAGTTTCAGATGTTCAGAAAGACCTTCAAATCCTACCTTTTTGCCGGACTTAACCTTGGGTGTTGGATAAATGTTCTTCACGCCGATGAAACTCGTTCCACTCACACTCTGGCCAGAGTTTCACTATCAGTAGTCTTACTGTCGAAAATCTTTAAGTTCTAAAACGTGTGAAAAGTTGAAAATTTGAAATGTTTGGAAATGGTGAAAATGTCGAAATTGATCTCGCACTTGAGCACAGGTTCGTTACAGTCGAGAAATTTCATTGAATTGAATTGTTCCTGAACATGTGTTTTCAGAACATATGTCTTCCTTGCACACCAATGAAGGAGAGATTTGAAGGCATGTACAGAGGAAGACTGAATGAAAAAAATGCTTAATTCAAGGTGAATTTAATTTATAGAAAATTGAAAACTGAAGTATGAAAATTGTAGATTAATTTTAAATAATATTTTATGAATAAAAAAATGAAAATAAATCTTACGTGGTCGCAACATACCGCCCACCTTAAACACGCAGTGTTTAACTGTCATCGAGTGGAAGGGGACAAAGTTTGATAACAGGCCTTTTGAGTAAAGTGTTATCAGCTGTTTTAACTGAAACAATCCAAGTGAAACCGTCTGCACCAGGATGCAACTCAACAATACGTCCCAATTGCCACTTACACGGTGGAAGATTGTCAGACTTTATAAGGACTAAGACATTTTCTTTAACAGGCGTACTGGATATATGCCACTTACTTCTTTGATGTAAGTTGTGCAAATATTCTTTTGACCAGCGATTCCAAAAGTCACGATGCATACGTTCAATAAGTTGCCAACGTGTGAGCCTATTGATTGGAAGGAAAGTTTTATCTTGCTCTGGTATAGCAGTGAGCGGTTCTAAGGTGAGAAAGTGGCCAGGAGTTAGGGCAGAAAAATCGTTGGGATCGTTACTAACAGGTGTCAGCGGACGAGAGGTCAGAACAGCTTCGACCTGAGTGAAGACTGTATTGAGCTCCTCGTTCGATAGTATTTGTTCTCCTACAACTCGGAGAAGATGCATTTTTGCACACTTGATTGCAGACTCCCAGAGACCGCCGAAATGAGGTGCAGATGCAGGGTTGAAATGCCAAGTGATGGATTCTACAGATGCAGCTTGGGCGAACAGTTCGTTTAAATGCCTATAAGCGGCGACAAAATTTGTACCACAATCGCTGTATAAGTTGGAACAGCGCCCACGACGAGCAATGAACCGTTTTAAAGCCGCCAGAAAAGCGTTCATCGACAAAACAGAAGCCAGTTCTAAATGTACCGCTTTTGTCGCGAAGCAAACAAACAAGCAAAGATAAGCCTTAGAAGCACGAATTCCAAGATGTTTACTCATGGTGACCTGCGAAGTCAACACCAGCATGGGAAAATAGTTTAAGGCGAGAAATACGAGAAGGAGGGAGATCGCCCATTTTTGCAGGACCGAAGGTCTGTGGATTATGCTTGAAGCATACCATACATTTGGAGAGCACTCGTTTAATGGAGCGACGAAATGAAATAATCCAAAACCGTTGAGCTATCAGAAATTGGACCGTTTGTAGACCAGCGTGAAAATAAGTTTGATGAAAATGAGAAATTATTAAATCAGTTAATCGGCTACGACTGGGCAAAATAGCGGGAAATTTTTTGGCAAAATGGAGTGGAGCTTGCCGAAGTCGACCACCAACTCTGAGAATACCTTCATTATCAATGAATGGTGAAAATTTGAGGAATGACTTTGGAAGTTTGCGGCTATTTTGAATGTTGTCAATTTCCTCGCTGAAATATGATGACTGAATATGTTTGACGGCAAGTAAGGAAGCATCATGTAACTCGACCGAAGAAAGGCAACCGAACCTTTGTTGGTGTGAAGTTCGACAATTATTTGAAAATCGAAGAATATAAGCGAGAACTCTTGGAAATACAGAAAATGATGAATGCTTCTCTAGCAAATCATCGATTAAATGATGAGATGGGACCAGACCACATTCAGTGAAATCTGTCCTGCTTCCGCAATTACTTCAGAAGAAGCAGAGAATTCTTGAACTTCCGGTTGGAAATTACAGTTTCGAAGGAATGTAGGACCCCGCTCACCATAGCGAACACTGAAGCAAATCATCTGGAAGAGAACCACGAGAACCAACATCAGCGGGATTTTCCGAGGAAGAAACATGAAACCAGGAATGGGGAGATGATTTGGAATGAATGATTGCAACTCTGTTGCCAACAAAAGTTTTCCACTTAAGTGGAGAAGATTTTATCCAGTGGAGGACAATAGTCGAATCTGTCCAGTAGAACACTTTCTTGATGGTTAATTCACCAACTTTGAATGACATGACTCGCCAGCCTAGCAACCAATACAGATGCGCATAATTCTAGCCTGGGTAAACTTAACTTTTTTGTGGGAGCAACTTTTGCCCTGGAAATAACAAAACTAACTTTACAATCATCTTGATTCAATGTAAAACTCCGAAGATAGATTACGCAACAATAACCTCTTTCACTAGCATCTCCGAAACAATGCAGCTCATAGAAAGATGACTCGCTGGTCAGAATGTACCTGGGTACACTTAACTCTCCAATATGTGAAACTTGAGTCAAAAAAAATTGCCACAAATTGACAATCGATTCTCATAAGCCAAATTCTCTGAATCAAATATTTGAGAAGAAATGTTAGAGGAGATAGAAAACCAAGTGGATCGAATATACGGGTTACATGGGAGAGAATATTTCTTTTGCTGCAAACACTCTTAGTTGAATCCATTGAAAACTTGAAACTATCCGAATTGGGATTCCATTGTAATCCAAGAACTTTAATCGAAGTGTCATTATCAAAGTGAAGAGGACTGTGATTCAAGTCAGGGAGGTAAATAGGATAGCAAGGCAGGAGGATCAGTACATTTTCTTAAGTGAAAACCCCCAAGTGCAAGAAGATTTTGCAGTTTTTTTTGTAGGGATAAGGCTTCATCTAATGAAGAAGCACCATGAACAACATCGTCAACGTATGTGCAGGTTTGAATGACTTTTGCAGTCAAAGAATAGGTTTTGCTTTCAGATCTTGCTAATTCAATCAGAGAGTGAATTGCGAGAAAAGGTGAAGGGCCTAATCCATATGTGACAATGAGAAGACAATATTCTTGAATATCTTCTTCGGGTGAAAATCGCCAAAATATTTTTTGGTAATCACAATAATCGGGATGAACTGAAATTTGTCTATACATCATTTTTATGTCGGCTGTGAATGCTACTGCATGAAGACGAAATAATAAAAGAATATAAATCAGGTCTTGTTGTAATTTAGGACCAACCAAGAGGGTTTCATTCAAGGATGGTTGATGAGGCGGATGAGCGGAGCCGTTGAAGACAACCTTTAATTTCGTGGTTGAACTATCTGGACGCAAAATCGGATGATGAGGAATATAATAACTGAATGGGTCGTTTGTATAAGTACAGAGTTCCATGTGACCTACTTCTAGATATTCTCTCATGAAAGAACAATATGCAGCATAGAGAGAAGGATCTTTGACAAGACGTGTTTCTAAAAATTTGAACTGCCGAAGCGCAAGATCTCTTATTCCAGTAAATTCAGGAAGAGATGGAAAATTTTTAAATGGCAGCATAACCATAAATCTACCCTCCGAATTTCTTGAGTGAGTTTCAGAAAATATTCGCTCACACAAGGCATCTTCCTGAAAAACAGGAATTGTATTAGAAAGCTTTTCAATTTCCCAAAGCTTTTTAATTTGAAAATGAAGTTCTTCAGATGAAGATTGACAGAAGAATGAAGAAATAGACTGATCATGAAGAGAAGATTTTACCTTACCCATAAGGACATAACCCAATCTGGTATTTATCGCATCAGGTTCGCCAGTGGCTCCAGTCATATGACCATCTAACATGATCTTCGAAAAAACATCAACTCCAAGAAGCAAAACAACTTGCGCCGGAAGAGCAAACTGGGGATCAGCCAAATTTAGCTTCTGTGTGTAGGAAAACAAAGAGGAAATGGGTGAAGGAGGAAGGTTTTCACAAATTCTTTTGAGGACAATGGCTTCAATCTCGAATGAAATATTCGTAGTGAAATGAGGCGTTATAACGATTGAAACATTACCAAGTATCGAAGATGTACTCATTGATTCTAATCCATTTGAATTTATAGATAAATCTTTACTTTGGAAACCCAATTTTTGGAGACAACGCTGTGATATGAATGACGTCATACTACCTGAATCCAAGATGCACCGATATCTCTGAAAACGATTAAAGCTCTAAAATGTTGATTGTCGTTGTACCTAGCAGAACACTAGAGGTCGAGGATATACACTCAGGTGCAAAAAATTCGATCCATACGATTTTTTCAATAAAAAATTAAGATCTTTGAATATTAAACTTTAAAATAAGTTATACATTGAAAAATACGTATTGAATATCAATAAAATCCATAGTTTACAGAAAATAAATCTTTATTTTATAGAGCCATTCACCATAATACAGAAAATTGAAAAATGAATGAAAACTTCTTAAATAAAAAATGGCAATACAAAAATGTGGTGTATGCAGTGATAATTAATACCTAGTGTTTCCTCCTCGGGCCCTTATAACAGCTTGCATACGCTGTGGCATCGAGCTAATCAACCTATGGATGTCGGTTTGGTCCAATTCTCTCCATATTTCCTGAAGAGCCGCACCGAGCTCAGCCAGGTTGTTTGGACGAGGTATTCGTACTCGATATTGCCTTCCCATTATGTCCCACAGATGCTCAATTGGATTGAGATCAGGACTGGCAGCTGGCCAATTCATACGGACAATTCCCACCTCTTCTAAATAGTCATTGACGATCCTAGCACGGTGCGAACGCGCATTATCGTCCATGAAAAGAAAATTGGGTCCGATGAACGGGGCAAAAGGTATCACATGCTCATCAAGAATGGTCGTTATGTATCTTGCACCCGTCATAGAACCGCCATCCACGATAGCTAGGTCAGTACAAGCTTCGTAACTTATACCACCCCAAATTATCACTGAGCCTCCTCGATAGCTTATTCTTTCTGCAATATTACACTGAGCAAATCGCTCTCCTTGCCTCCGCCAAACTCTTTCGCGGCCGTCTGGTGACCTCAAGCTAAACCTGGACTCGTCTGAGAACAATACACTTCGCCAGTCTGCGTCATTCCAGTTTTCGTGTTCTCTTGCAAAGGCAAGTCTAGCTCTGCGATGCTCTACGGTTAATAGTGGACATAGGGCTGGCCTTCTGGATACTAAATGAGCTTCAGTAAGTCGACGTCGAACTGTCCACCTGCTTACATCCACATTTATCACTTCATTCAGACGATTGGCCAGTTGAACTGATGTGTTATGCCGATTTCTCAAACATGAAGTTACCAAAAATCGGTCATCTCGTTCGGATGTTGCCCTTCTACGACCGGAACCTGGCCTCCTTGTGAAGTTGCCGGTTTCATTGAATCGCTGAACTGCTCTTTGAACCGCCGAACGTCTAACACCTAACACATCAGCTGCATAATACTGGCTACGGCCATCTTGAACTAAAGCCACCGCTCTAGCTGCATCCGTCGGAGTTAAGAACATTTTATTACAATTAGAATTAAGAATGCAACGCGGTTTGACACTACAGGATCACTAAGCAGGTAACACGGGTTGAAATAAATGCAATAAACAATGATTTATCTTTTCGCTTATCGGAATATTTTTTTCAAATAAAAACATAAATGCCTTTGTGATAAAAAATGCAGAACTAATATAAACATTTGAGTTTATTTCGGATATACGAGGGTATACGTAAAAATACATATGCCATACAATAACTTGAGAGTCGCAAGACTTAAAATAAATGAGAAAAAAGAAATGGATCGAATTTTTTGCACCTGAGTGTAGATATATATACAGGGTGTCCCGTAAAGACCACGTCAAACGAAAACGGAATGTAGATCAGAATGTGCTCTACCAGATGTGAAAAAATTTTTCATATGAAAGTCTCACAGTTTTCGAGGTATTTGATGTTTTATGAAAATGTTGAATTTTTACACTTAAAATGCTTTCTCTCTTGCGGAAGCTACAATTGAATACTTTTTGAATCAGTTTTTTTCGTGAATATTGTTGAATGATTACTTCAATTTATGCAATGAAAAATAACACAAAATATTATACAGGTATTCTGAAAAAAAATTTTAAATTCATGTTTCGAAAGAAGTGTTTTTTGTACTGAATTCTATCTGATGTGGTGTAAAAAAAGACACTAGACCTTTTCTGCATATTATGTTGAAAATTTGCCCTTTTTGTGAGGATTCCGAAAAGGTAAAATACAGGTGATAACCTTCTTCAGAAAAAAAGATATTTGAATATTTATCGAAAATGAAGCATTCCTGTGAAAAACTGATTTTTTCACCTTTTCCATAAATACTTTCATTTTGCACTTCCTGCTGAAAATAATCAACCAACAAATCAATAAAATGTTATTAAGATGCCAATTCACTGAATAAGTTTTTTTATTCCTTTTTCTTTGCCTAAAGAACTCTCGAACATTGATATGATGAGATGCGATTTAATGATTCAAACTTAAGGTACTTAAGGTATCTATGAAAACGTTCATTTTCATCTAGTGGAAGTTAATGCGTAGCAGTTTACTGGGTTAAATGTCTACAGAAAATGTGCCGAAATGCACCTTATTTTTGTAGTAGTACGTCTTAATGCTAGAGCAGCATCGAGGCTTTATTCAGAGCGGTACCCCAATCGCCGACATCCCAATTACGAAGTTTTCATCCGGACCCATAATGCAATTGTCGAAGGAAGAGTTCCTGCTAGTCGTAAAATTAGTGGCTGGCGTTCGACCGTGGAGGATGATACCATTTTGAATGAAGTCGAAAATAATCCTTCAATATCAACCAGAATGATAGAGCTCATGACAGGCATATCAAGAACAAGTGCCCATAGAATCCAGAGGAAACACAAATATCACCCCTACCATATTCAGAGAGTTCAACAACTACTTCCCAGAGACTATCAAGTCCGAGTAGAATTTTGTCAACAAATGTTGCTGAAACATACAGAAAACCCAATTTTTTCAAAAATATCCTTTGGACTGATGAGTCTTCCTGTACTCAAAGCGGGTATATCAATCTGCATAATCTTCATAGTTGGAACATCGAGAATCCGCACAATATAAGGCAAGATAGATCCCAATATCGATTTACGGTGAATTTATGGACTGGCATATACGATGGAAAAATATTCGGCCCGACAGAATTGCCGCAATCATTAAACGGCACCAACTATTTGAATTTTCTAAAAAACAGTGTACTCTTAGAAGATATACCACTGGAAATGCGAAGTAATCTATGGTTTCAACACGACGGGTGCCCAGCACACTACAGTCGTCATGTCAGGGAATATTTAAACCAAACATATCCTCACCGGTGGTCGGAAGGGGCGGTGAAATTTTGTGGCCTCCACGTTCACCAGACTTAAATCCTTTGGATTTTTTTTACTGGAGTTTTTTAAAAAATGAAATTTATTCGAATCCCATAAGAGATGAAGCACAACTAAGGTACCGGATTCGTATTTCAGCAGCCAAAATAGCGGGGAGAAGTTTGTATGGTTTGAAAAGGTCATTTCTCAATAGATGCAGGGCATGTATTAGCGAAGGAGGTGGTCATTTTGAGCACTTGCTCTAATAATAATTCTGAATTTTTATTATTGATATTTTTATAAAGTTTCTTCACAATACATTTGTTGATATCGAAGGTCCTGTGCGTTATTACATTATATCATTGCAATTAATGAATAATTTCACTTTATAAGTATTTTAAGGACGAACTGACATTTTTCAAGAGAATTATTCAATATGTTACACCAGAATCTGCAAAATGAAAGGACTTGTGGAAAAGTTCACAAAATCAGTTTTTCATAGAAATGCTCCATTTTCGATAAACATTCAAATATCTTTTTTCGTGAAGAAGGTTATCACCTGTATTTTACTTTTTCAGAATCCTCACCAAATGGGCAACTTTCCAAGGTAATATCCAGAAAACGTCTAGTGTCTTTTTTATACCACGTCAGATAGAATTCAGTACAAAAAAAAACACTTCCTTCAGAACATGAATTTTAACTTTTTTTTCAGAATCCCTGTATAATATTATCTGCTATTTTTCATCGCATGAATCGAAGTAATCATTCAACAATATTTACATTTTCATAAAACATCAAAAATCTCGAAAACTGTGAGACTTTCATATAAACGATTTTGTCACATCCATGTCTCACACCCATAAGTTATTTCGGGACGAATGATAGTTCTGTAGATTTTTATTTTCGCTTCTCTTGAAATTAATTTTGATTTTAAAAGTGTCGCCAAGTTTCCGACCATAATTCTCGATTCCACGTCTCTTTCATTCTTGTTATCAGCTGTTATGACTGCTCCCAAATATTTCAATTAATATTGCCAACTCTAACCTGCGCACTTGAATTCTGCACGCATACCTGTGCCAAGCTTATCAACTTTTTGGGGACTCCCATCTCTAACATGACTCTCCACAGCACTTCCCTGCTCACAGAGTCATCTGCCCTGTTTGAAATCGACAAAAACCTGGTTCACATCATGATTGTATTCCCAGTTCTTCTCCAATATTTGTCATAGTATATAAATCTGGTCGATAGTGGATCTTCCGGGGCGAAAACCACATTGGTAATCGCCTATGATTTCCTCTGAGTATGGGATTATTCTTCTCATCAATATGATAGCCATCATTTTATAAGCTGTATTTACTAGTGAAATTCCTCTATAGTTTGTACAAACGTGTTTATCCCCCTTCTTATGTATGGGTATTATGAAGCTTCCATGCCATTCTGTAGGTATTTCCTCTTTTTGCCAGATTTCACATATTAGGTGGTGCATTTCCATATGTAGTCTTTCTCCCCCTCATCCAAGGAGTTCTGCCTGAATGCCGTCTGGTCCCGGTGCTTTGTGTTTTTTTAGTGTTTTTAGTGCTTTCATTACTTCTTCCAGCGTCGGCAGTGATACCTCTGAGTCCGCTGTTTGGTAGTTGCTGTTCTCATTCATCACAGTTGGGTTAACGGGGTTTAGTAGTTGTCTAAAGTATTCTCTCCACTGTCGCCTTATGTCCTCATCCGCTGTGAGTAGTTGTCCTGATTCATCCCTTAAGAATTTAAGGTTGTTTATTGAGTTTTCTTTTAGTGTTTTTAGTTCCCTATAGAACAGTCTAACTTGACCTGCTTTGTGTTCATTTTCGAGCTCTCTGGTCGTGAGGGTTTTTTCAAACCGGATACGACCTTCCAGGTGATGATTTTTCGGCACTTCAGATGTTTGAAGACCGCTACGGGACCCCAATGAAAGGCAATCATCTCCCATAAATAAACCAAACATGTTATAACACAAGAAAACAGAATATTTTTCAGGACCAAAAACTAGGATAAAAATCCTGCATTGATTGAAGGAACTTTACCGTTTTGTGACGAAGTGGAAGCGTTAGCATTAACATCAGTATTTGTCTGAGTCACATGCAACAGTGTATGATGCGGTTGATGACATGTAAAGCAGGTATTTTTTGACTGACAGTTAGCTGTCGCGTGTTTGTTGAGGTAATTGAAACACAACCTCTCCCGTTGAATCAGTTTCATTCGTTGATGAGGATTTATACTGAGCAATTTTGGACATTTGTACACCAAATGATTTGATTGACACAAATGACATGTAAGAGTTGACGACTTAGAGGCTTGGGAAATGAATGCTGAAGCAGAGGTAGTGTTTTTGACATTAAAATTTCTGCGTATGACATTGGATGACTTCCCTAAATTCACATTATCCAAAGCATGACACTGCTTAGAAAAAAAATCATGCAGTACTTCATATGTAGGTATGTTTGATGAATTGTGAAACAGTTCAAAACGTGAAGCAATTGAAATATGAATACGATTCATCAACATCTGCATTGTAACAAAGTTCTACAAATCTTTCAAGTTTGAGTTTAGCAATGCTCTTTTATTTTCTTCAAAGTTATCTAAAAGAGCTCTTAATTCTCTAGGATCATCTGATGACATTTTATGACTATTCTCAATTTTTGACCAATATGTAAAACAGCCAAATGACGTGTATTTTTATAACGCCCAACTAATAGTCTAAGAGCCAGCGTTCGGCAGACTTACGGTATTTTAGCAAACTTCATATTAATGTCAGGTATACTATGACACCTACCGTAGGTGAAATGGGGATTCGCTATGCTCGGCGATGGTTCCTTGGAGCGTGGCCGGAAGTCCAAAAACGAGAAAATTGGGTTTTTCAACGTGATAGTAGCATGTCTGCCTTTTTGATATATTGTACTATACACTTTTCTATATCCAATAATTCAATGGCAGACATTAATTCCGGTTCCAAGTGTAATTTCTAGGTTCATGAAAATCGAAAATTTCATAAAAAATAACTTTATTTTAGCAAGGCTGAAAATTGTGTATGTTATTCATATGTTTATCGAATACACATATATGACGAGGCAGACAGATAGGTCGGTTCTAACGTGCAGGCAAACCACATAATACTTTCGGTGTCGTGCTGATGAGGACGTACGATTCTTTCTGTTTTACTCCTCATTTCATTATGAACTATTGTTTGAGCAATGCTGTAATTTACACGTGGTATTCATACTATAATCATGTATAAATATTGAAATAAAACAGACAGATATATCAGTTCTAACATATAGGCAGACCACATAATACATTCGGTGTCATGTTAATGAAATTGTTAGATTTTTACTATTTTACTCTCCATTTCATTGACAACTACTGTTTCAGCAGGTCTGCAATTCACACATGCTATTCAAACTATCATGGTCTATACACCATCAAAAAACAGACAGACACATCTGTTTTAAACTGTAGGCAGACAAAAAAAATTCATTCGCTGTCGTGTTAATGAAAGTGTGAGATTTTTACTTTTACTTTTTTTCTCCATATTTCAGTGAGAACCAGTTTTTTAGCAATGCTGTAAGTCACAAATGGTATTCATAATATCATTATGTATACATAATGAAACAAAACAGATAGATATATCGGTTCTAAAATGCAGGCAGACAACAAAATACATTCGCTGTCGTGTTAATGAAAGTGAAAGATTTTTACTTTTTTACTCTACATTTCACTGGAAAATACTGCTTCAGCAGGTCTGCAATTTGAACTGGAAATTTATATTATCATATTCTATACACAACAAAACAAAACGGACAGATACATCGGCTCTTACATGTAGGCAGACAACAAAATACATTCCCTGTCTTCTTAATGAAAGTATGAGATTTTTACATTTACATTTTTACTCTTCATTTCTCTGGGAAACACTGTTTCAGCAGGTCTGCAATTCATACGTGTTATTCATTCTTTCATAGTCTATACAAAACAACAGAAAACAGATAGACATATCGGTTCTAACATGCAGACAGACAACAAAATACATTCGCTGTCGTGTTGATGGAAGTGTGAGATTTTTACTTTTACTTTTTTACTCCACATTTCAATGGGAACCAGTGTTTTAGCAATGCTGTAATTCACACATGGTATTCATTCTATCATAGTTTATACACAACGAAAGAAAACAGATAGATATATCGGTTCTAACATGCAGGCAGACAACAAAATATATTCGCTGTCGTGATAATGAAAGTAAAAGATTTTTACTTTTTTACTCTTCATTTCACTGGAAAATACTGCTTCAGCAGGTCTGTAATTTGAACATAGTATTCTTATTATCATAATCTATACATAATTGAACAAAACTGACAGATATATCGGTTCTATCATACAGGCAAACAACAAAATACATTCTCTGTCTTCTTAATGAAAGTGTGAGATTTTAACATTTACTTTTTTACCCTTCATTTGACTGGAAAACACTGTTTCAGCAGGTCTGCAATTCATACATGGTATTCATACTTTCATGGTCTATACAAAATAATAGAAAACAGATAGATATATCGGTTCTAACATGCAGGCAGACAGCAAAATACATTCGCTGTCGTGTTAATGAAAGTGTGAGATTTTTACTTAGAACCGATATATCTATCTGTTTTCTATTATTTTGTATAGACCATGAAAGTATGAATACCATGTGTGAATTGCAGACCTGCTGAAACAGTGTTTTTCAGTGAAATGAAGAGTAAAAAAGTAAATATAAAAATCTCACACTTTCATCAAGAAGACAGGGAATGTATTTTGTTGTCTGCGTATATGTTAGAACCGATATATCTGTCAGTTTTGTTTACCTGTGTATAGATTATGATAATATAAATACTATGCTCAAATTGCAGACCTGCTGAAGCAGTACTTTCCAGTCAAATGTAGAGTAAAAAAGTAAAAATCTTACACTTCCATTATCACGACAGCGAATATTTTTGTTGTCTGCCTGAATGTTAGAACAGATATATCTATCTGTTTTCTATTATTTTGTATAGACTATGAAAGTATGAAAACCATGTATGAATTGCAGACCTGCTGAGACAGTGTTTCCCAGTGAATTGAAGAGTAAAAAAAATGTAAAATCTCACACTTTCATTTAGAAAACAGGGAATGTATTTTGTTGTCTGCCTGTATGTTAGAACCGATATATATATATATGTCAGTTTTGTTTAACTGTGTATAGATTATGATAATATGAATACTATGTTTAGATTGCAGACCTGCTGAAGCAGTATTTCCTAGTGAAATGAAGAGTAAAAAAGTAAAAATCCTACATTTTCATTATCACGACAGCGAATATATTTTGTTGTCTGCCTGCATGTTAGAACCCATATATCTGTCTGTTTTCTTTTGTTGTGTATAAACTATGATAGTATGAATACCATGTGTGAATTACAGCATTGCTAAAACACTGGTTCCATTGAAATGTGGAGTAAAAAAGTAAAAGTAAAAATCTCACACTTTCATCAACACGACAGCGAATGTATTATGTTGTTTGTCTGCATGTTAGAACCGATATGTCTATCTGTTTTCTATTGTTTTGTATAGAATATGAAAGTATGAATAACACGTATGAATTACAGACCAGCTGAAACAGTGTTTCCCAGAGAAATGAAGATTAAAAAAGTAAATGTAAAAATCTCACACTTTCATCAAGAAGACAGGGAATGTATTTTGTTGTCTGCCTACATCTTAGAACCGATATATCTGTCTGTTTTGTTTTATTGTGTATAGAATATGATAATATGAATTTCCAGTTCAAATTGCAGACTTGCTGAAGCAGTATTTTCCAGTGAAATGTAGAGTAAACAAGTAAAAATTTTTCACTTTCATTAACACGACAGCGAATGTATTTTGTTGTCTGCCTGCATTTTAGAATCGATATATCTATCTGTTTTGTTTCATTATGTATACATAATGATAATATGAATACCATTTGTGACTTACAGCATTGCTAAAAAACTGGTTCTCACTGAAATATGGAGAAAAAAAGTGAATTACAGCATTGCTAAAACATTAGTTCTCATTGAAATGTGGAGTAGAAAAGTAAAAGTAAAGATATCACAATTTCATTAACACGACAGCGAATGAATTTTTTTTGTCTGCCTACAGGTTAAAACAGATGTGTCTGTCTGTTTTTTGATGGTGTATAGACCATGATAGGTTGAATAGCATGTGTGAATTGCAGACCTGCTGAAACAGTAGTTGTCAATGAAATGGAGAGTAAAATAGTAAAAATCTAACAATTTCATTAACATGACAGCGAATGTATTATGTGGTCTGCCTATATGTTAGAACTGATATATCTGTCTGTTTTATTTCAATATTTATACATGATTATAGTATGAATACCACGTGTAAATTGCAGCATTGCTCAAACAATAGTTCATAATGAAATGAGGAGTAAAACAGAAAGAATCGTACGTTCTCATCAGCACGACACCGAAAGTATTATGTGGTTTGCCTGCACGTTAGAACCGACCTATCTGTCTGCCTCGTCATATATGTGTATTCGATAAACATATGAATAACATACACAATTTTCAGCCTTGCTAAAATAAAGTTATTTTTTATGAAATTTTCGATTTTCATGAACCTAGAAATTACACTTTGAACCGGAATTAATGTCTGCCATTGAATTATTGGATATAGAAAAGTGTATAGTACAATATATCAAAAAGGCAGACATGCTACTATCACGTTGAAAAACCCAATTTTCTCGTTTTTGGACTTCCGGCCACGCTCCAAGGAACCATCGCCGAGCATAGCGAATCCCCATTTCACCTCCGGTAGGTGTCATAGTATACCTGACATTAATATGAAGTTTGCTAAAATACCGTAAATCTGCCGAACGCTGGCTCTCAGTCTATAATGTTTCATAAGCTATTTCATAATTGAACGATGTCATAGGTAATGTTTGAATTAGTGAAAAAGCAGGACCATTCAACGAATTCAAAAGATAATTGAATTTTTCGATTGAACAAAATTTTTTGTTTTTATGAATAACCGCATCATACCTGTCAATCCAAGTTGGAAATTCTGTTATATCGCCAGAAAAAGCCTTAAGTTCGATTTGTTTCAATTGTAGATTACAAACCACATCGTCTTTTGTTTCTCTTTTTTGCTTACATTTGAGATCATGAAAGATTTGTTTTATTCTCAAAAATTCATCATTGAACTTTTTTCTGAGTGTATCCTGCTCCTCGAAAGTAACGCCCGCAGTAACGTCGGCCACACCAATGATATTATGATATGAAAAGAAATCTTGTTTGATTTGATCAATTTCATTCATTGAAACCTCCAACAGAGAGAAAAGATTTGGATCAGTTTCAGCACGAACCGCTATTTCAAAAATCTCATGCAAAGAATTGATTTGAGTTTGTCGTAAATTGAAAATTTTCTTCAATTTGTCTGACATGATTTAATTAGAACAGTAAAGTTGAAACAACAATTAACTTGTTCTTTTATACAATGAAAATGAATGAGGTTAGAATTAATATGTTAACACCAATATCGCGAATGAATCGTGCTACGTACTGGTCAGATACCGAAGAGCGATGCGCAATGCGTGAATGAAGTGGGATGTACGCTGCAACGTTGGCCGTAAGTCGAATTTTGAATTATGAATGATTTATCTTGATCAGATAAGGAAAATTATTGAAAATTGAAAATCACCCAACATTAAGCATCCGTGCCCGAATTGGACCAAATAATGGTGCATTTAGATGTAGTGGACTATAAAATTTTCAGATGTTCAGAAAAACCTTCAAATCCTACCTTTTTGCAGGACTTAACCTTGGATATTGGATGAATGTTCTTCACGCCGATGAAACTCGTTCCACTTACACTCTGGCCAGAGTTTCACTATCAGTAGTCTTACTGTCGAAAATCTTTAAGTTCTAAAACGTGTGAAAATTTGAAATGTTTGGAAATGGTGAAAATGTCGAAATTGATCTCGCACTTGAGTACAGGTTCGTTACAGTCGAGAAATTTCATTGAATTGAATTGTTCCTGAACATGTGTTTTCAGAACATATGTCTTCCTTGCACACCGATGAAGAAAAGATTTGAAGGCATGTACGGAGGAAGACTGAATGAAAAAAATGCTTAATATAAGGTGAATTTGATTTGTAGAAAATTGAAAACTGAAGTATGAAAATTGTAGATTAATTTAAAATAATATTTCATTAATAAAAAAAAACGAAAATAAATCTTGCGTGGTCGCAACACCCTCGCTTCCAGATCTCATGAAATAAAGAGAGTGAGAGAGAGAGAGAGAGAGAGAGAAAGAGGTTTTAATTATTTGGTGCGTCGGCATCAATGGCCATTTGGCACCATTCTTGTAGATCATATATTTCCTTCAGGAGATATAAGTTCTACTCAAATATAGATAAGCATCACCATATCGTAATGTCAGCAAATAAAAACGAGAAAAGCGTCAACAGAGACGCCATATATGCATCGACATATATATCTAACGACAATCTTTGGTATAGTACGTTACAAACATGGACAGTGTAAATATAAGTATTATGCCATTAAATAGATAAATAAAATAATATAGTGTTAGCGCTTCTGTGAAATTTAGTGGACTGAATTTGGAAGTTGAAAATATCGCTAACACAAAGAATGAAAAAGAATTGCATCAAAACCCTTCTGGCACTTACCTTCGATGGAATTGATGTGTTCCTGGGGATCCCCTTTATGCCGAAGATTCACCTCCAGCACACAATCTCAATAATTTGAAAGAAATTCGGAAAATCGTGAGAATTATTATGGTCGTGGAAAATCGTAATCGTCCTCGAAAAACTCTCTCGATCGAATAGAATCGATTTTTGTTCACTCGCGCAACCAAGCATGCGCCAAGTGCCTTATGAAAGAATTGTGATGCACAATTTGAATTTAAAACAAAAATACACCACTTTGAAAGTTGCACCAACATAGCCGGCCACCAAAACCCTCATAGGGTTTTCTGGAGAAAACAAAAAAATAAAAATAAAATGAAATGTAGAAAACTATAGTCACTCTAGACCAGGCATGGGCAACCTACGGCCCGCGGGCCACATGCGGCCCGCGATTAGGTATCTCTTGGCCCGCCAATTACTTTTTTCCCACACGACGCAACCCCAGATTTGCTCTACAAAGATACCACATCAACAAATTTCCTAGTTTTCATTCGCTGCATGCGCAATGGCTGAAAATATAAAAGTTGCTCTTGGAAATGTGATGGAAACATCTGTTGCTTTTCGCATAGCTTTGGACGAAAGCACTGATATAATTGATATCAGTTAGCAATCTTTATTCGAGCAGTCGATCAAAATTTAAAACTAACAGAAGAATAGCTTGCGCTAAGGCCAATGAAAGACAAAATACGAGGGGCGAAGATATTTTCGAACAAATCATTAGTGTTTTTTAATCTTTCAATTCCAAATATTCTTTCTAATTTTTCAAATATAATCTAGGTGAAATTGAAAATTTCTTCAGGTAACTCAATACTGTTTGATTAGGTGGATTAGAATGACAGATTGCCGAATAAATTTCAATTGCAAATATTGATGTCCCTTTCCAAGTGGAAGTAGAAATGTCAGATCGAATTGATCGATCTTCAAGCTTCATTTCACAGGCTTTTTTTTTGATCGAGGGGCCTATTGCACCAAACTACTTCGCAACTTTTCACTTTCCGAATTAATTGTATGAATGAATGTACGAAAAGCATTCAGAATTGAACGTTTCAAAAGTGAAAAGTTGTGAGGTAGTTGAAAGGTACTTTTGCAAACGTTGCACAAAACTCATTCGGAATTGAAAAGGGCAAACTGAAAAGTGGCAAAGTAGTTTGGTGCAATCTGCATAGGCCCCAGATATGATAGGGATTTCAAATTTTTCAAATATAATCTAGGTAAAATTGAAAATTTCTTCAAGTATGGATTTATTATTCATCAACTCAATACTTTTTGATTAGGTGGATTAGAATGGCAGATTGCCGAATAAATTTATCGAGTTTTCTATGCATTTATTTTTAGCGCACAGTGTTCTGAAAAATCTGTGTCGTGAGTTACCTCTACAAAACTTTTATTCACAAAATCCAAGAATCGATGAACAATCAAGGATTATGGATTTGAATTTGGAAAATACATTGTTTCATTAGTTGAAAACTAGTGACTGATGATTTATGGAGTTGTTTTTTTTTTTGGAATTATATAAGTTCAAATTTTTTTAATTATCCTATGTAAGGAACGTTAAGTTTATTTCGTTTTTGTTGAATTAATTTAATTTTTTTTATGTTGGAAATATCTTTTTGGCCCATCGTCTATGAAAAATTTTTCTATTTGGCCCTCTACGAAAAAAGGTTGCCCATCCCTGCTCTAGACCATCATGTAAGTCACCATTGTGAGAGAAAAAAAAAATGAATTAAAGTTTAAATTTTGAAGCCAAAGGGTAATTTCGAATATAGGAAAAACAATTTTTGTTTAAAGGAAAAAAAAAATAGTTATTTCAAATGAAATGGAATTAATTTTTTGGAAGTGGACAAAGTTTTACTATGGCCCTACGGAAAATTCCAACAGCTGTTTTTACTGTAGCCACCCGAATATGTCCATCTTCTCCCGGAAACACCTCAATAACTCGCCCAAGTGGCCATTTGAGTGGAGGAACGACATCGTTTTTTATCAAAACAAGGTCGTTCACCTCAATTTCTTTGGCTGGATCAGCCCACTTGAACCTCTGTTGTAAAGTATTCACATACTCTAGAAAATATCTCTTCCAAAAATCACGCTGCATTTTTTGTATGAGCTGCCATCGTGAAAGTCGATTAAGATTCAAATGAGAAAGATCAGCCTCCGGTATTACAGAATTCAGTGGTTCTAGTGTTAAGAAATGCCCTGGCGTAAGCGGAATTAAATCGTTAGGATCTGAGCTCTGTGAACATAAAGGCCTAGAATTAAGAATTGATTCAATTTGACAGATCAAAGTTGTGTATTCTTCGTAAGATAATCGTTGATCACCTACAACACGAATTAAATGGGATTTGATCATTTTGACACCGGCCACGGCAAGGCCATTGAAGTGAGATCCCGTGGGAGGGCTGAAATGCCACTCGAAGGTCAACTTTTGAGCATCAGTTTTCTGCGCTAAGTCAAAAAATTCATTTTTGGCTCCAACTAAATTTCGTCCGTTATCCGAATAACACGCCTGAATCATACCGCGACCAGAAATGAACCGGCGAAACGTAGCGATGAAACTATCTGTAGATAGGTCTTGCGTAAATTCTAAGTGAATTGCCTTAGTGGCAGTACAAACGAAAACACAGACGTAAGACTTGACATATTTTGCGCCTCTCATGCGATGTGGCGTAACAAAGAACGGTCCACAAAAATCAACTACGACATGTGAAAAAGGTTTCAGTTGTGAAATCCTGAAGGTCGGGAGATCAGCCATTTCTGGAGGCTTAAATACATTTGGACGAACTCGAAAACAACGAAAACAGTGTGAAATAACTTTCTTAATCGCTCGGCGAGCCGACAATATCCAATACTGTTGGAGAAGCAAATTATGTAAAGTTTTCATTCCAGGATGTAAGTGTTGTTGATGAGTTGATTCTATGATTAAGGTCGTGAGTCTATTCGAACTTGGTAGCAACAGTGGATGCTTCGCTGAATAAGAAATGAAGTCCGATTTTTTAAGACGACCGTCCACCCTGAGAAAACCCAAGGAGTCTAGAAAAAGTGAAAGTCTGCGGAATGGTTTCGGTAACAAACAGTCTTTTTTAAGTTTTTCTATTAAATCAGAGAAGGCAGAGTTCTGAGTATATTTTATCAAACACATTAGAGATTCGTGCATTTCTTGAATTGAAACAAAAGTAGTTTGTTTAAGAGTAATGGATCTCGAACGTCTTGAGAATCTGAAGCAGTAACTCAGAATTCTCTGAATTTTTTCAAGTGAAGAAAACCTATTCATTAAATTCTCTAAGACGTCTGTTGGAACTTCCACATAAAAGGATATCACCTTTTCTTCAGCAGAAACTACTTCTTCATGAACACCCTTATTCTGAAATTGAAAAATCGGCCATTTTCCTTTTTCGATCGATAGGAACTCCGGCCCATTCCACCACATTTTAAAGGAAAGTAACTGAGAGGGGTTCATCCCTCGAGACGCACAATCAGCCGCATTTAAGGATGAAGGGACATAACTCCATGATTCTGGAGGAACTAACTCCTGTATATGATGCACACGATTGGCTACAAAAGTCTTCCAACGGCTCGGTGAACCATTGAGCCACGAAAGTACCACCTGTGAATCGGTCCAGCAAGTAATCTGGTCGAAGAGAAGTCGATCTGAAAACGTATCCGTGACGAATTTGACCAGATCTGCCAACAGCTTTCCTGCTGTAAGCTCAAGTTTAGGAAGGGTAAGTGTCTTCAACGGGGCAACTCTACTTTTGGAACAAAGAAGGAACACACGAATAGAGTCTGCCCTCTGTACCCTGAGATAAATTACAGCTGCATAACCTAATGTCGAAGCATCGCAAAAACCATGCAATTCACATCGTTCGAAATCATCAAAAAGAATTCGTCTTGGTAAACTCAATTTGGAGAGTTCTGATAACTCAGACTTCAATTGTTTCCATGGATTCTGTATCGAAAGAGGAAGCAATTCATCCCAGTCCTTCTTCATAGACCAAATGCATTGCATTATATATTTGGCCTTCAATGAAATAGGCGACAAGAAACCCAATGGGTCGAAAACTCTACCAATATCTGAAAGAATGCCTCTCTTCGTGCACTCATTCATGGACATTTGGCAACTGTATGAAAATGTGTCGAGAGACGGATACCATTAAAGACCTAGTACCTTGAGAAAAGGAGGGTCATCCTTATCAAAGGATAATACAACCTGACAGTCGGAAGGAGAAATGGACGAAAGTAATTTAGGAGAATTGCTAGCCCACTTCTTCAATTCGAAACCTCCCCGACTAAGTAGATCTATCAAATCTTTCTGAAGTGAAATAGCCTCAGACTCAGACGAGGCACTTCCAAGAATATCGTCAATGTAAATTTGATGCTGAAGTATATAACTGGCTCTCGGAAAGTTCCCTTTTTCTAGCTTAGCTAGTTCTAAAAGTACTCGCATTGCTAAATATGGGCTACAATTCAGACCGAGAGTGACCGTATTCAATATATACTCTGAAAGAGGATCGTTGGGATTGAAACGCCATAAAATTCTCTGGAAGTTTCGATCAGAAGGGGAAATCCTCGGGGAAATCAAAATCTGCCTGAACATTTGTTTGATATCAGCCACGAAGACTATTGCGTCTAAACGAAAAAGTAAAAGTAAAGAAACAATACCTTTTTGTAATTTTGGACCCTGAAGTAATGTATCATTTAAACTGAACCCCTTTGAACCTTTTGCCGATCCGTCCCAAACTACTCGTAGCTTCGTGCTAACACTTTCTGGTTTCAAAACACAGTGATGTGGTAAGTAGCAAATATAATCCTCAACCTGATCTTTCAATGTTACAGGAGACATATGTCCGGTTTCAAGGTATTCTTTCATGAAGTTAGAATAAGATGAATACAACGATGGATTTTTAATCAGGCGTTTCTCCAGTAACAGAAATCGGCGACGTGCCTGAGTGTAAGTATCACCTAAATTCGGTTTTGCGTTTCTGAAAGGAAGTGAAACAATGAATCTACCCGATGGATCCCGAGTAAAGTTTTCCTTGAAGAAAGCTTCACATTTTTCGTCTTCAACAGAGAAGAATTGTTTTTCAGGAATTTGTTCTATTTCCCAGAATTTAGGAATATAGATGTCGACCAAGGCATCAGATTGAACTGTGAATGTTCTTATTGGTAAATCGGAATGAACGCTATCAACTTTACCTGAAAGAACCCAACCAAAAATAGTTTCAAGGGCAGTAGGTTGACCTAATTTACCTACAACACGACCATTCAGTAAAATGTGAGTAAACAATTCAGCGCCAATTAAAATGTCTATTGATCTGGAAAGAAAATAATTCTCATCTGCTAGAGGTAATCCTTGTAAATGTTCCCACTGTTGTTTTTCAATTGTAAAAGAAGGAATATTGGAACAAAAATTGGGAATAACAATAGCATCGAAAGAAAATACTGGACCTTCAGAATTTCTAGGCTTTATCTCGCACGATGTTATGCCCTTTGACGAAAAAGAAGACATTTCATTCAAACCAAAAATTGCTGTCGAATACTCATGTCTTTTCAACTCGAGATTGCGAAAACATTTCTCGCTAATAAAGTTTGATTGATTTCCTGAGTCAATAAGAATTCGAACTTGTTGAAAAGATCCATACCTATCACGTATATCTACCGCAGCAGTAGCTAACAAAACAGTACTACAGTTCGAATACGTATTACCCGATAGAGTAGAAGAAATTGAGTTGTTTTCTGTGATGGAAGTCGAAGGAATATTATTTTCAATTTTTGATCTGTATAATTCTGGGTTATTCTTTGAAACATGTATCAATGAATGATGACGACCGTTACATGTACGACATTTGAATGAAGAAGTGCAATTTTGAAGGCTATGAGAATGATGTAAGCAATTCAGACAGAGTTTATTCTGCTTTACGAATGATACTCTATCCTTTGGCGATTTCGAAGTGAATTCAGGACACTTGTTTAAAGTATGTGACCCTTTACAAAAATAGCACTTCACTCTGGAATCGTACTGGACATTTGTTTGTAAGGAGAAATACTTTTCTTTGCTCGGTGAAGCAACTTTATTTTTAGGAATATTTAAATGCTGAACAGATTCCAAAGCCTTACATTTGATTTCCACGAAATTATAAAGTTCTTTGTATTCTGGAATTTTACTAGAATCGGTTTGAATTTTGAAATTGGTACGTGTTTCTATGTCTAGCTTTCCTAGAAGTATATAAAAAAGTAGAAAATCCCATGCATCAGTATTGAAATTTAGAGCATTGAGTACTGCTAACGATTCGGAAAATGTATTGAGTACCACACGAAGATCTTTGGCAGAATTGTTTTTCAATGAAACAGAAAAAATTGAATCTAGTGCATTTGAAGCTATAAGTCTTTTATTTTGATATCTGTCTGTAAGTTTTTTAAATGCTATGTTGTAATTATCATTATTTATACCATTCAACAACTTTAAAGGTTCGTCTTTTAAAAATGATAGAAGGTATCTAAACTTTTCTACATTAGAAAGATTAGAGTTTTCGTGAATCAGTTTCTCGAAGAGATCATGAAAAGTTGACCAAGTTTTTGGATCTCCGTCAAAACAAGGTATATTAAGTGGTGGAAGTTTTACAGTAGCTTCAACACCGAGAGAAGACGTAATGGGAGCATCAGTTTTATTCAAACTATGATAAATGGAAAGACCTTCGTAATAAAAATATTCAGCGTCCTTTCGAATCTTTTCTTGTGACTCGAAATCTCCATCGCTTTCTGTCAACATGACAACTTCATTATGATATTCGGAAAAGCGATCAAAATTTCTTGAAATATCTTCATATCTAGTCTTCAACTGCCCTCTTTTAGAGATGTCAGTTGAACTCTGAACAGCGACGGTATAAAATTCGGAAATTCGGCTGATATATATTTTTCTTTTATTCTCCAGCTTCTTTAAGTTACTCATTTCCACTTAATCTATTTATCTGAGATGTGAAAAGATATATAGGTGAAGGTATTTAATTCGAAATTCAATTGCAGTGTGCAATTATCCTTTTATATTTCAATGAAATCGGAAATACGGATGTAAATTTATTTATGAATCTGTAGGAATATGTTGAATCTGAAATAACGAAGGCTGAATCGATCTTATCGATAGCATACGGTGCCAGTGTTTTTATACGAAGGAACGCGATAAGCGTTTATTGCGATGTGAAAAAAAATTATAGATGGAATTGAATGGTGACTTACTTGAAAATCTCAAAAAGTAAACGAAATTGGAAAAATATGAAATGACTGCTAGTCAATTCGGCTCTGAATGACCAAAATGTTAGCGCTTCTATGAAATTTAGTGGACTGAATTTGGAAGTTGAAAATATCGCTAACACAAAGAATGAAAAAGAATTGCATCAAAACCCTTCTGGCACCTTCGATGGAATTGATGTGTTCCTGGGGATCCCCTTTATGCCGAAGATTCACCTCCAGCACACAATCTCAATAATTTGAAAGAAATTCGGAAAATCGTGAGAATTATTATGGTCGTGGAAAATCGTAATCGTCCTCGAAAAACTCTCTCGATCGAATTGAATCGATTTTTGTTCACTCGCGCAACCAAGCATGCGCCAAGTGCCTTATGAAAGAATTGTGATGCACAATTTGAATTTAAAACAAAAATACACCACTATGAAAGTTGCCCCAACATATAGTATATACAAATAAAATAAATAAATTAATTAATTAATTAAAAAGTAAATATAAATAGTACCATATATGAAGTGAATTACGATTCTCGTTATGTAGGCATGCTATCTTGCAGCAGCTCTCAGGTTCCTTGGCTAGATTGTTTTCATAATGGCTATATCTCTGAGAAATGCCATCAAAGACGGTAACTTTTCCTCCGATACCATCTCCTTCAATTTCTTTTCCGAAAAGTACGCTGGTCTTATACCCTCCCATCGTGGGCAATCTAAGAGAATATGTTTAACTGTTAGAGTATCCCTGCAATAATGGCAATTAGGAATGTCTTCAGGTGCGTCAAGTTGGTGACTCACTAGTGGAATTTCGATATGAAAATATTTTGTGAATTTTATGCTCATTCTGTGCCAATTTGTGCCGTATGTTACGAATTTTGTGCCCATTCAGTTTTCGAGATATTTCGAAATTTCAATATAGGTCACCAACTTAACGCTGTGACTCATATATGGAATTTTGGAAATTTTCTTTTTTCGATAAATTGTGCTCATTTTGTGCCAAATTGTGCCGTAAGTTACGAATTTTGTGCCCATTCAGTTTTCGAAATATTTCGAGTTTTCACTGAGTCAAGCGTCAAGTTGGTGACTCACATATGAAATTTTGGAAATTTTCTTTTTTCGATTAATTGTGTCTATTTTGTGCCAGTTTGCGCCGTAAGGTACGAATTTTGTGCCCATTCAGTTTTCGAGATATTTCGACTTTTCTCTGAGTCAAGCGTCAAGTTGGTGACTCACATAGGGAATTTTGGAAATTTTCTTCTTTCGATAAATTGTGTCTATTTTGTGCCAATTTTTGCAGTAAGTTGCGAATTTTGTGCCCCTACAGTTTTCGAGATATTTCCAGTTTTCCATGTTAATCATCAACTTTATGTGACTCACATATGAAAAGTTTTTTTTTATTAATTCGCTCAATTTGCGCCAATTTGTAGCGTATGTCATAAATTTTAACAAAAAATCGCATGTGCGCGCCCAGCGTCAAGCTCCCTTAATCAGATAGTTAAACAATCCCCAAGTGAAAGCCATGCTCATGGTTGTCAATTCAGCATTTTTAATGCTAAATTTGGCATATTTGATTCATGTTCAGCATATATTTTTAGCGTTTAGCATAAAGCATATTATTGAGCATATTTTCGGAAGGGAAAAGAGAAACAAATTATTGACGGACTTTTCTAATATTTCAAAATCAACAGATGCACAAGAACCCACTGAGTTGGTACTTCTTCCACTGTTACCCTCTTCAATGAAACGAACGAAGGAAGCGCGCAGAATTTTATAGCCCCAATAAATATTTATGAGCTTGCAACAACCGATATATTAACAGGAAATATGCAAACAAACTTCTAGTCAATCTGGCCGGACATCTGGCTCTTTTTCTTGGGAATTCCTATCTCTGAATAAACGCGAGGCTGTCGATAATATTCGAAATATTTTCAAATCCAATGTCCCATCCGTTACGTGTATCATAAACCGATTTCAAGCGAATAACCAGTAATGACCGCGGTTACCTACGGTCCTGCCTGCGGTTATCTACGGTTATAGCCTTCAGGGATCCTTGTAAAATGATTATAACCTACAATGACCGAAGTCGCTTGAATGCAGTTGGTCCTAGTTGGTAATTACCAATGAGGACCAGGTTATTCGCTTGAAATCGGTTATATTATGTTCTAGCACCAACCCTTGGTCTTCGAGATTCAAAATTTCAAATGCTTTGGAAAATCCATGTACCGTAACTTTTTCATCGTATATTTTTTTGGGAGCTGAGAAACCATAAAATGAAGAATGTCAAACATTGATTTTTGTGATTAAGATATAACATATTTTATTGATATCTATACCACAACAACCATATTCCAATTCATTCAAGTTTGAGAAAAACAGTTCTGACAATGAAAAAATTTAAATTTAACCCAGGACCTAGGAATATTTTGAAATCTGATATCTTAGAACCCAAATATTCATTCACATTCAAGTGTTGTGAGTCGAAAAAAAGTTATATTTCAGAAATAACTATAGAAAAAAATATCAATGAAAAACTAGCATTTTTTTTGGCACTTTCCGAAATGAAAAAGCATGTTTTTGGCATTTTCTGAACGCCAAACTAGCTAATTTTTCTTTCCCTGAGATGGCAACACTGGCCATGCTTAATCCAACAAAAAAACACACCCACAGAGGACCAATATAGCTACTCGTCCTTTGCCAAACAAGTGCGTCGTTGAAGACGTGCCGGAGAAGATCTTATTTCATATTGAATATAAAGAAGATTTGAAACGTCGATTATTCGAAACTTAGTTTTCTGTACCTCAACCGAATATTATGATATCAGACTAATATTTTTCATGTAAATCATTGAGAAATACAAATAACGTTCGTAAATAATTTCCTAAACGAGTATTTATCTATCTTCCACAAGAAAAACTAGGAATATTCCGAAAACTGAAGGAGCACACAATTCGTAACATATAGTCCGTTTCAAAATGATTGGCATCTCGGGCGGCTGTGGAATCTCGAAAATATGTTGGTAATATCCCATCAGTAACTTTTGAGTTCTAGGATTTAGGTTGGTGTTGATTGAAAACACTAAGTTTTGACATTTCAGAGTTTGAATTAACCCCCTTCGAATTTATTTCTGTATGCTTATGTTCTTGATTAAATCGAAAAAATAGTTTTGAATTTGAATATTTCTCAAGTATTACCGAATTGAAAATAGCTGGAATTCATCAAGATACCTCTCGCCTCGCCTAACTACAAGGAAACGTGAAGCAGTTTTCGTCGGTATTGCGAGTTTTTCAACAATTCAGCAGGTTTCTGTAAGTATTAATCGCGTTTTGCTAGTTATTCAGGTAACAATCATTTACTTGTTCGAGGTGTTCTCGATTTTATCGAATAAATAAATAAATCTCAAATTTCAGTTTTCACCTAGAATTGTCAGATGAATTTTGAAGAAGAAAGAAGGCAAGACAAGTCATTACGGTCAGAAGTGAGCAGTGGAGGGAAACCTATTCCACATGATTATACCTTCAAAGAGACATTATACGACGTTATTCTTTCTAAAATCAGAAACAATGAATAAATCAGTTTGTACATATTTTTTGAACTGCCTGAAAAGTAACTGAGTTTTAATCAAAATCAACATTTGGTATATTATTTAATGAATCATGATATAGACAGTATTAATAAAAAATACAAATAATAGTGATCTATTTTATAGCATATCACACTTCCAATGATTCACAATTATTTGTCAACAAATATTTTCTATTTGTTTCAACAACTTGGCTATGAAATCGTGAAGTTATGTCAGCTTTATTATACTTTCTTTTCCTCAATACTCAGAAAAAATGACACAGGCTGAGAACTTGGCTGAATTTTCGAAAGTAATCAAGATTCCAAAATTTGCTGAAGAGTCCTCATAGAGAACGAACTTTTAGTTATCCTTGATTATTTAATGAATGATATCTCTACATTGGAGTTCCTCCAAAGCCTGCAAGATTTCATGTTGAAGTATTCCACGCTATTTTCATTATCAATCCTGAATTTCCAATTCCCAAGCTTGATCTACAATCTACAGCGATATAGTGTGGGTGTGTATATTTTAGTCATCATCTCAGCTTGTTTTTCTTTTGTAATTGAAGCTAAGATTGAAAATGTGTCAATACAACAATGACGAAAATAATATTATTTCACAAAAGATCTTCAAATTTATTTGCCTTGAAAAATATATTCAATCATTTTACAGGTTATATTGATATATTTCAATCTATGATGAACCCACAGAAATTTTTAGTTACTTTTTGTAACTATAAATAAAGCCCCGGCTGGAATTCCATGGCTTGCTCTGATGACAATCATTTTGAAACGGACTATAAAAAAAATTATCAAATTTTCAAATTAGTGATACACATGGATAACTCGATATATCTCGAAAACTGAATGAGCACAAAATTCGTGACTTACTGCACAAAATGGCACAAAATAGACACAATTTATCGAAAAAAGAAAATTTCCAAAATTCCATATGTGAGTCACCAACTTGACGCTTGACTCAGTGAAAACTCGAAATATTTCGAAAACTGAATGGGCGCAAAATTCGTAACTTACGGCACAAATTGGCACAAAATGAGCGCAATTTATCGAAAAAAGAAAATTTCCAAAATTCCATATATGAGTCACAGCGTCAAGTTGGTGACGTCACAATGAAAACTCGAAATATCTCGAAAACTGAATGGGCACAAAATTCATAATATACGGCACAAATTGGCACAAAATAGACACAATTTATCGAAAAAAGAAAATTTCCAAAATTCCTTATGTGAGTCACCAACTTGACGCTTGATTCATAGCGAAAACTCAAAAACTGAATGGGCACAAAATTCGTAACATACGGCACAAATTGGCACAAAATGAGCACAAAATTCCTAGAATATTTCCATATCAAAATTCCACATATGAGTCACAGCGTCAAGTTGGTGACTCATATTGAAAATTCGAAATATCTCGAAAACTGAATGGGCACAAAATTCGTAACATACGGCACAAAATGAGCACAAAATTCCCAAAATATTTTCATATCAAAATTCCACTAGTGAGTCACCAACTTGACGCACCTAATGTCTTCAGACTTCAACAAATATTCATGCGTCATTCGTCGTCGCGCAGCCAACAGGTGTGTACATCTCGTCGGTGCTCTCGATTTTTCTCGAATTTCCCAGAGATTTCGAAATCCAGCTCATACACTGCTATTGATTTTGAGACGTTTTATGCAAATAAAATGTCTCAAAGCTACGATTCGTCGAATTGTTCGGAAGAAATAGAAAATCCAACACAAAATAAGCTGACTACCAGGAAGAAACGAAAGAAAAAAGCAGTAACGATAACATAACATAACATAACAAAAAAAAATCAACGACAACAAATCACCGGACACCAAGTTCATAGAACCACAGTTACCCGCCAGATCACAGAAAACAACTATCACCACTCCTGCATCATCAAGACAGATGACAGATAACAACATGGAAATAGATAACCTACCAAATAACAACAACAGCAACAATAATAACAACGATAACAACAGCAACAACCCGTTAACCACAAATTCACACTATATTCAAGCTCCATTAATAATGTCTAGATTACATCTAGTGGATGAATGGACAAATGTATTTCCAGAAACGAAAGATATTATTTTCCGGACGAAACAGGGATTCATAATAAAATCAAACAATGCAGAAGAAAATCTTAAGACTGCTCTCAATCACTTGAAAGAAGAAAATAAAATAACTTCTTACAATGAAACACGAAGTAATCACGCCAACAATATCTACCAACCACGATTACACAAGGAATCCTACTCCGCAGTTATATCCTATATTGACATTGAAATCAAGAAGGAGGAAATAAGTCAAGCATTAACCTCACACCAAATTATCCACAGATTTTGCAAACGCATAGTTTCAAGAAAAACTAACAAACCTTCTCTTTTTGTAAGAATAATAACTGGAGAAGTAAAATCTTATGAGAAATTAATCAATGAAGGCCTTTACTACAAATGTAAACACTTTGAAGCTAAACCAAGTTACCCTCCAGAACCAATACCTGTCCCATGTGGAAAGTGCTCACAATTCACACATACTACGGACAAGTGCGAAACACCAATCAAGTGCACAAAATGTAATGGCCCACACAAAGACTTTCAATGCAGTAGTAATTTACCAGCCAAATGCACAGGATGCAATGCAACTGATCATGTTGCATGGTCTACTAAATGCCCTAAAAGACCTCTAAAACCAATAGAAGGAATACCAAATGTCAAGATACGATTCATTAATAAAAAAATCCAAAGAAATAACCGAAAATAAAACCAAAAATAGTAGGATACACAGCAACATCACAGTTCACGACGATATTATCAACACGTATGTCCATAAAATTAACAAACCTTCAAATGTTGATCGCCAAACACTTGTCACGAAACTACAAAAGCGATTCATTGAACTGTACAGAATAAGTACTGTACCAACCTTTATTGGAAATCGCATTTATGTTATCATGTTCGATATAGATGACGAAAACAAAACAATTGAAACAGAGCCTTCGGAGGGGTTACAAATTCACAGAGAAATTCACAGCTGAGTTTATTTATGCAAACATTATTGGCTACAATAATGAAAAAGAACTAATACAACAATACATTGCAACAAAAAATACCAACTGTGTCATATTTGTAGAAACAAAAATAAAAGAATCCCATAATGTCCAATACAAAAATTGGAAAACAATCAGCAAAATTGGCAGTGTTCTTAACGCAAACGTTAGGGGTGGGAGCATTATACAGGCAGAGCAGTGGATGAAGTTAACCAAACTAAACCCACCTCATATGAATAATCCATGGAATGAGACCATCCATGTAGCAATTCCCTTCAAAGATGACAAACTTCATTTTTTTCTAACTTATATACACCACACAAGTAACAAAATTGAAGAAAACCTGTTAATCAAAGCAGCACAATTTAAATACGCAATTATTATAGGTGATCTGAATTTTAATACTGCAAAAAGAAAAAAAATTAATCAATTCATGAAAAACTCAGATTTTGTTCAGTTAAAAACACCACCCAAGTTTATTATGGAACCCCAACAGTACTCCTGACGCCATACTATACACTAAAAACATACAGCCAAATATTAAATTTATAGAACTAACACCTGACCTTGGCTCTGACCATTTGGCTCTGGAATTTACACTCGACCTGGATGCAACTCCTACTGAATATCCGCAAGAGAACATCTTTTTGTTTGCAACATAGACGAAGTGAACCAACAGATATGTCAATGGATTGATATGCAGGGAAATGTTGAAATAAACCCAGAATTCATAACCTGCTTTATGAACAAATTAGAAAGCACCATCCAGACTGAAACTCCAATTACCAAGAGGCAATATCACAAACAAACCTTACCACCTTTCATATTGAGACTCATAAAGATATAATTCAGTATGGTGGGTACATGTTGAGGCCGTTAGTATGATTTGAAAATGGTCGCTACCATGAGTGTCATCCAAGCAGTCCCAGTCGAAAACAGGAGCTATATTTGGACTGAAAAATGTGAGGTCTACCGAGGAGGTACTACCAGTAGCTGAGCATATAAAAGTTGTTACTGGGTTATTCTTGAGTATGATATTGCTGTCGTTCATTAAGTTCTCCAAAGTTCTTACTCTATTATCTGTACGAACTGATCCCCATATCAAATTATGGGCGTTGAAGTCACCTAGAAGTATGAATGGTTGAGGCAACTGTGAAATAAGGTTTTCAATATCCGTATATTCCATTGAGTAAGAAGGCGGCACATAAACATTGCAAATAGTCAATCTTTGATGAAATTAGGTTTGTATAGCACAGGTCTCCAAATTGCTTATCAATAGAGTGAGAGCCAGCGTTCGGCAGATTTACGGTATTTTAGCAAACTTCATATTAATGTCAGGTATACTATGACACCTACCGTAGGTGAAATGGGGATTCGCTATGCTCGGCGATGGTTCCTTGGAGCGTGGCCAGAAGTCCAGAAACGAGAAAATTGGGTTTTTCAACGTGATAGTAGTGTGGCGAATTTCTCTAATTCCGGCTGAAACAAAATCGACGAAATCAACCGAAATTCTTCAAGTCCAGCTGAAACGAAAACCTCTAGGTTGTTGAAATCCGACTTGAGCAGATCCGATGAAGTCACGCCTTTTCTAGGTCAAAAAAATTCGCATCCCTAATAGGTGAAGACAAACAAGCATAAATACAGCAAGAAAACAGAAACAGATCCTTTTACTGAAGAAGAAAAGTGCTCCAGGGGAGGACGGTATCACAAACATTCACCTCAAACATCTTCCGGATGAATATCTAAGATACCTGACGAACCTAATCAACAGCATCCTTCGACTTGAGTACTTCCCAAAAGCGTGGAAAAACGCCATTATTATCATGATTCCAAAAGCCGGTCAGAACTCAGTTTTCCCACAAAACAACCGTCCGATCAGCCTACTCTGCACAATGTCGAAACTCGCAGAACGCATCATCCTCAATCGCCTTGAAGAAGAAACAACGGAAAAGAACATTATACCTCTAGAACAGTTTGGTTTCAAAGCGGAACACTCAACAGAATTACAAACCCTGAGACTTGCAGAGAATATCATCTTGAATTGCAACAGGCATCATTTCAACACAGCCCTTTTCTTAGATGTGTCAAAAGCATTTGACAAAATGTGGCATGAAGGACTGATTGTCAAGATGAACGAGGCTAAAATCACTACGCCTATGATCAAGATGACAGCAAGCTATCATCACAAAAGGACTTTTCAAGTCAAAGTCGGAGTAGCGAAATCGGCTAAGTTCCCCATCACTGGGGGCGTGGCCCAAGGCGGAGTCCTGTCCCCAAAATTATACAACATCTACACTTCGGATGTCCCGACAAACCTCGGCAACGACACCAAGATATTCATTTACGCTGACGATACAGCTCTACTCTCCCACTCAAGAAACGCCAATCTAGCCGGCAGATACCTCCAAACGGCCTATGACAAGATTAATGACTGGATGACCAGATGGAAAATCAAAACGAACCCTTCCAAAAGTCAAGCCATTGTTTTCAGCAATAAAATTGCTACACCATCAGAGGAAATAGAGATAGATGGAACGAGAGTACAGTGGAAAAACACAATCAAATATCTTGGTGTCACGTTCGACCGAAGATTAACATGGAAAGCGCACATCGAGGAACTGCGAAGGAAAATAGCCGTTAGAAACATTGAACTCTATCCGTTTCTAGCCAGGAAGAGCAAGCTTAACATCGCAAATAAGCTCAGGTTATACAAGTCGATAATCCTTCCAGTCATCCTGTACGCCTCCATAGTTTGGGGACAAACTGCTAAGAGCCATATGAACAGACTTGAAACAGCCCAAATGAAGATTCTTCGACAAATCACGGACGCTCCGTGGTTTATCCGAAACAAAAATATTCGAAAGGACCTCAAGATCAGCACAATAACGAAACAAATCCGACTTCGAAACCAAAAGTTCTAGAGAAATGCCAACATCACACAAATCCAACATTGGTAGAAGCACTCAATTACACCAATGAGGAGCCATCAATTATAAAACGACCTAAATTGGTCCTAGATCAGTGAAATGCACTGTGAATAATCCGTAGTGAACCATCATACACTACACACTTCTTCTGAGCCGATCAATACATAATCAGATAAAATGAGTGAGAGTACTAAAGTACTAACTTAAATTTGAACAAAGGATCCAAGTAACAGATCCTTTTCCTTCGAGACTTCGAACCCAGCAACTTCGACGAGATATTCGACACTTTCGCTCTCAACGCAGAAACATCTGCTTTACGCTTTGACCAGATTTCTCTTCAACGGCTACCTGCTACTCGAATATTTCGAACACCCAACGTTCACAGCCGCTAAAACGACGAAGATCCAGCCTGAAAAATTCCATCCCTTGGGACTTTCAAATCCATTACTAATTATCGACTCGCCTTCGCTGTGTAGAATCCATATATTCTACAAAAATCAGTCTTTTCAGACTAAAAAGTTTTAAACCTATCAACCGTCGTCGACGTCCTACAAACCATTACTTTCTGCCGCAGCGATTTATAAATCAGTCTTTTCAGACTAATAAGTTTTAACCAACTTCAAAATTTGTTTTTGTTAAATAAATTATTAAAACGTTCTACGACTTTTCCTGGAATCCTAACCCATCCTCCACAGTAGCATGTCTGCCTTTTTGATATCTTGTACTATACACTTTTCTATATCCAACAATTCAATGGCAGACATTTATTCCGATTCCAAGTGTAATTTCTAGGTTCATGAAAGTCGAAAATTTCATAAAAAATAACGTTATAATAGCAAGGCTGAAAGTTATGTATGTTATTCATATGATTATCGAATACACATATATGACGAGGCAGACAGATAGGTCGGTTCTAACGTGCAGGCACACCACATAATACTTTCGGTGTCCTGCTGATGAGAACGTACGATTCTTTTTGTTTTACTCCTCATTTCATAATGAACTATTATTTGAGCAATGCTGCAATTTACACGTTTTATTCATACTATAATCATGTATACATATTGAAATAAAACAGACAGATATATCGTTTCTAACATATAGGCAGACCACATAATACATTCACTGTCGTGTTAATGAAATTGTTAGATTTTTACTATTTTACTCTCCATTTCATTGACAACTACTGTTTTAGCAGGTCTGCAATTCACACATGCTATTCAAAATATCATAGTCTATACACCATAAAAAAAAAACAGACAGACATATCGGTTCTAACCTGTAGGCAGACAAAAAAATTCATTCGCTGTCATGTTGATGAAAGTGTGAGATTTTCACTTTTACTTTTCTACTCCACATTTCAATGAGAACCAATGTTTTAGCAATGCTGTAATTAACACAAGGTATTCATATTTTCACTATGTATACATAATAAAACAAAACAGACAAATATATCGGTTCTAACATGCTGGCAGATAACAAAATATATTCGCTGTCGTGATAATGAAAGTGTGAGATTTTTACTTTTACTTTTTTTCCTTCACATTTCAATGAGAACCAGTTTTTTAGCAATGCTGTAAGTCACAAATGATATTCATATTACCATTATGTATACATAATGAAACAAAACAGACAGATATATCGGTTCTGAAATGCAGGCAGACAACATAATAAATTCGCTGTCGTGTTAATGAAAGTAAAAAATTTTTACTTTTTTACTCTACATTTCACTGGAAAATACTGATTCAGCAGGTCTGCAATTTGAACTCGGTATTTATATTATCATATTCTATAGACAACAAAACAAAACAGACAGATATATCGGTTCTGTAGTGTATGGAGAATATGACAAAAACTGGCTTGATGCGTGATTATCGGTCCAGCGGGTAACGAATGACTAAGCGATGAGGAGGATAAGATATTATTCATTCGATGTAGGTGATTCGGTGCAAGTTGATGTGTGAATAAAGATAGTTATTATTACTCTTGTGTTTATATTATTAAAGCTCTAAACCAGTGTAAGATCCGGATAATACAGGTTCTAACATGTAGGCAGACAACAAAATAGATTCCTTGTATTCTTAATGAAAGTGAGAGCTTTTTACATTTACTTTTTTACTCTTCATTTCAATGAGAACCAGTTTTTTAGCAATGCTGTAATTCACACATGGTTTTCATATTTTCATTATGTATACATAATGAAACAAAACAGACAGATATATCGGTTCTAACATGCAGGCAAACGACAAAATATATTCGCTGTCGTGATAATGAAAGTGGGAAATTTTTACTTTTTTTTTTCCTCCACATTTCAATGAGAATCAGTTTTTCAGCAATGCTGTAAGCCACAAATGATATTCATAATACGATTATGTATACATAATGAAACAAAACAGACAGATATATCGGTTCTAACATGCAGGCAGACAAAAAAATACATTCGCTGTCGTGAGGTTGAGTTGAGCAGCATATGCACGCGTGCATAACTGGACTCCGCCCTTTTTCACAATAAATTTGATAATGAACATTATATTTATATACTTGTAATTCCACTTGTGAAAATAAAGTCATTTATTATTATTATTATAATGAAAATGAAAGATTTTTACTGTTTTACTCTTCATTTCGCTGGAAAATACTGCTTCAGCAGGGGTGCAATTTGAACATAGTATTCATATTATCATAATCTAAACACAATTAAACAAAACTGACAGATATATCGGTTCTAACATGCAGGCAGACAACAAATTACATTCCCTGTCTTCTTAATGTTAGAACCGATATATCTGTCTGTTTTCTATTATTTTGTATGAACTATGAAAGTATGAATACCATGTATGAATTGCAGACCTGCTGAAACAGTGTTCCCCAGTGAAATGAAGAGTACAAAAGTAAATGTAAAAATCTCACATTTTCATTAAGAAGACAGGGAATGTAATTTGTTGTCTGCCTGCATGTTAGAACCGATATATCTGTCAGTTTTGTTTAATTGTGTATAGATTATGATAATATGAATACTATGTTTAAATTGCACCCCTGCTGAAGCAGTATTTTCCAGTGAAATGAGGAGTAAAAAAGTAAAAATCTTACACTCTCATTATCACGACAGCGAATATATTTGGTTGTCTGCCTGCATGTTAGAACCGATATATCTGTCTGTTTTCTTTTGTTGTGTATAAACTATAGTAGTATGAATATGATGTGTGAATTACAGCATTGCAAAAACACTGGTTCTCATTGAAATGTGGAGTAAAAAAGTAAAAGTAAAAATCTCACACTTTCATTAACACGACAGCGAATGTATTTCGTTGTCTGCCTGCATGTTAGAACCGATATATCTGTCTGTTTTCTATTATTTTGTATAGACTATGAAAGTATAAATACCATGTATGAATTGCAGACCTGCTGAAACAGTGTTTCCCAGTGAAATGAAGAGTAAAAAAGTAAATGTAAAAATCTCACATTTTAATTAAGAAGACAGGGAATCTATTTTGTTGTCTGCCTGCATGTTAGAACCGATATATCTGTCTGTTTTGTTTTATTATGTATACATAATGAAAATATGAATACCATGTGTTAATTACAGCATTGCTAAAACATTGGTTCTCATTGAAATGTGGAGTAGAAAAGTAAAAGTGAAAATCTCACACTTTCATTAACATGACAGCAAATGAATTTTTTTGTCTGCCTACAGGTTAGAACCGATATGTCTGTCTCTTTTTTTTTATGGTGTATAGACTATGATAGTTTGAATAGCATGTGTGAATTGCAGACCTGCTGAAACAGTAGTTGTCAATGAAATGGAGAGTAAAATAGTAAAAATCTAACAATTTCATTAACACGACAGTGAATGTATTATGTGGTCTGCCTATATGTTAGAAACGATATATCTGTCTGTTTTATTTCAATATGTATACATGATTATAGTATGAATAAAACGTGTAATTTGCAGCATTGCTCAAACAATAGTTCATAATAAAATGAGGAGTAAAACAGAAAGAATCGTACGTTCTCATCAGCAGGACACCGAAAGTATTATGTGGTCTGCCTGCACGTTAGAACCGACCTATCTGTCTGCCTCGTCATATATGTGTATTCGATAATCATATGAATAACATACATAACTTTCAGCCTTGCTAACATAACGTTATTTTTTATGAAATTTTCGACTTTCATGAACCTAGAAATTACACTTGAACCGGAATAAATGTCTGCCATTGAATTGTTGGATATAGAAAAGTGTATAGTACAAGATATCAAAAAGGCAGACATGCTACTATCACGTTGAAAAATCCAATTTTCTCGTTTTTGGACTTCTGGCCACGCTCCAAGGAACCATCGCCGAGCATAGCGAATCCCCATTTCACCTACGGTAGGTGTCATAGTATACCTGACATTAATATGAAGTTTGCTGAAATACCGTAAATCTACCGAATGCTGGCTGTTAGACTACAAGTTTATTTCATTGTTATGAAGATTATCCTTAATAAGGATGGCAACACCACGGGAGGCCCTAGAGGGTAGCTGTCGATCTTTTCTTACCATTTTATATCGTTTATATGTTATAGTGTCGTTCGGTTTAGAGTTAGTCTCTTGAAGACATATAACTGAAGGTTTATGGCGAGATTCTAGGAGCTTGAGACTTTCTAATTGACTTTTAAAGCTATTCAAATTCCATTGTATTATAGAAGGAGGCAGGGTGGATGGTAAGGGATTCAGCGTTTCTTCCTAGTTTTCCTTTTTCCTGTAGTTATCGAAATGCCTTTTTCTCCTGAATCACTCCTAACTGGTGACTGTTGTTGACTTCTAGGTGCGTTGGTCATTTCTACATCAGGCGTAGGTAGTGGGTTTTACGAAGGAATCCGAAGAAGTTGTTTCGAGTGGTGCTATATCTACAGAAGAAGTAATTGGGGGTGCTAGGGGATATTTCATAGGTGAATTTTTTTCATCGGTTACTAGGGGAAAGGTAGAGGAGGTAGAGGGAATGTGAGGAAGAGGATTGAGTGGAAGTGGGGGAAGTGAAAGAACTGATTGTCGATTTTTTTCTCAGCAATATGTCGGCATAAGTCTTCCCAAGATTTGGGTTCACTAGTTTGGCTTCTTTCTTGGCTTCGAAATAAGTGATTTTATCCATGAGCTTTATTTTATCGATTTCCATCTCCATCTTGTACATTGGACAACCTTCATATCTCGGGGAGTGTTCACCATCACAGTTTATACTTTTAGTAGTTAACGTACACTTATCAGGATCATGAGATGAATGACCGCAGGAGGCGCATTTTGGTGATTTTTTACATGTGGTTGAAATGTGTCCAAACATTTGACAGCTAAAACAGCGCAAGGGGTTCGGAATGTTTGGTCGAACTCTCAAAAAGTACCAGCTTGCTTTAACTTGACCTGGGAGTTGATGTGATTTGAAGGTGAGTATGAGGCTTGGTGTGGGTATGATATTTCCATCCTTTTTCGTATTTATTCTTTTCACAGCTATAACTTCTTGATCCTTCAAGTTTTCTAGAATTTCCTCTTCAGTACAGTTCATGAGATCTTTACAACTTACAACACCTTTTACCGTATTCATTGTTTTATGGCTTTCCACCTTCACTTAGAAGTCATGTAATTTTTCTAGTTTTATAATCTTTTCGGCCTGTCTACTATTCTTCACTTCAATCAACAAAGATCCGTCTTTTAATTTCCTTATGTTATCAACCTCTCCTAGATTTCCACATATGGCTTTATGAATGAGGAAGGGCGATACATTCGTGAATGTGTCGTTTACTCGATTGATTATAAAGAATTTTTCAAAAAAGAATGAAGCCCCTATAATTTCTGGGGAAGTGACTCTAGCTCGTTTATTAGCAGATAGAGGGGGAAGCTGATTTCTTTCGGTAGTATTAAACTGCATTCCAGCCTAGGAGCCCAGTTGCCTACTGGAGATGCTGCGTAGTAGCTGGATAACGGTCGGGAGGAGCCTACACGACCACTCGCTGCACCGACCGGCACTGGGGATCCGAAACCCTGCACCGTAAGATTTGTAATATCGAATGACTTTTCCATATTACTAGGGAAGACTGGGGCCCCGGGATTGTCACACCCGTACATGCATAGCTGGTCCCCTCGGGGGGGAAATAAAAAAAAGCTACAAAACTGAAGAAACAAACAAGTAGTGTTTCTCAAAGTTTCAAGCAACGTACATTCTCTTCATGAAAAAAACAAACTCTATAAAATCTACGTAATTGAATGTTCGGTAGGTATACATATAGATAGAAAAAAAGTTAATTACTCCTCACTCAGTTTAAATTTACCATTTTGATTTTTTTTCCGGAAACAAATATTATGCCATAATATATAAAATGGTTTCCTGTTAATTCAATGTCCACTTGGAAAATTTTCGATATGGATTTCCCCCACCCCCAAAAATTTGGCTTCGGCCCGTCCCTGAGTAAACATGGACACTCAACTGCTGATATCTCCGGAACTACTGATTGCCTTGCAAGCCAAAAGGCATTTTCTTTTTCTACTGAAAAATTTCCTACAAAATCTGTTTTGTTCAATTTAAAAGAACATAAACGTGGAAAATTGCAAAAAAAAATGCCATTTTACCATTTTTTGTTTAATGGACTGTATCTTCGCCAATATTGGCGGAAAAGCCATTGATTGAAATATTGAAAAAATTAAGGGAACAAGGTTTTTGTTCCTTAAATTCGACCTGATTTTCTTAATCAATCGATAATTACATTATTTCTTCACTTTTCACTCAAATTTTCTTAAATAAATCATGAAAAAATTTTTATTTCCTTTTCAAAAATTTCTGAACACTGGATACATTTCCTCATAATAAAATTAAGGAATGAATTCAAAGATGATACCCCTAACTTACCCACGGTACTCGTTAAGCGAAATTCTGAGGGACAGAATTTTGCCGTTTTCTGGCACCACATTATAAAAAACATTTTTTTCGAAAACGTTTGACTCATTCGGTTAAAAAACCGATTTAAAAAGATTATCTCCAATTTGAAGAAACCTTGTTCTCTTAATTTTTTCAAATGTTCAATCAATCGGTCGAAGTAAACCGCTCATCCGATCGATCTACCAATTTGGGGGGGAATTTGGGGAATATCAGGCCGCCAAATTTTTTTCTAACCTAAGCTATCCCCCAATATTGAAATGAAAATGGCAATGTGACATTTTTGTGATCGTGTTCCATCTTCATGTCACAGATAAAAAAAAATATTTTCAATTGAACAAAACAGATTTTTTTAGAAAATTTTCAGTATTTCCGGAGATATCGGCAATTGAGTGAAAAAGAATTCTTTTTCATTCAAAACTGAATATCTCGAAAGTCGTAAAATACAAATTAGAGCTGAATGAACAGGTTATGCGACATTTGCATCAGTGTAGTAGGAAAAAAATTTCCGTGAGCGTAGAGCAAAAAAATTTAAAGTCGAAAAATTTTCAAAATTTTTTCTTCGTGCTTTATCTGATGATTGCATGGTTACTGGTACTCTGAAAAATTGTTAACCAATGAGTTTAGAAACTAGAGTCTTCAAGCTTCAGTTTTCTTATTTTCTATGAGATCATTTTTCACTGAGTGAAATGAAAATTCGAAAATTTTTTCCTTTCATTGTTTCGTGAAGTGTACCTATTAGCAATGAAAACTACCTAAATATGTAGTAAGCAAATACCTTTCAAGCTCAAAAAACCGGAAGTCTCTAGTTATTCGTTCTCAATGGTTATTACACCCCCCCCCCCCACGAAAAAAAGCTATATTTGCCCTTGACTGGCGGTGCGACACGTTGTATGTATTCTTTACAAATGCAAGGTGCATTTCCAAATTTTTCACATTTTCATCCAGTTTTATTGAGATTTCAAGGGGTCAGACTGGATGTCTGCAAGCAGATACTTTTTATGCCTATTCGTCGATTCTATCTCCACAACACATCAAAGGCGCACCCAGGGGGGAGCCATGGAACTGCAGCCCCTCCCCCGAGATTCATTTTTGTTAACAAAAAAATTGGGACTTTCGATCATACGTCAATTTTGATGGAGCCCCTCTCGAAATGTAATCCGGGGTGCGCCCATGTACCACATAATAAAATGAATCCTGCTTGGAAAACTGTTTCAACTTCCTTAAGCGGTCGCTCTGGATCACCACATTTCTCCCATTATATCAGAAAGAGAATCTTCAAATTTTGCCATAACGATTCTAATGACGATTCAATGGGTAAATTAACCCTCACAATGCTAAAATGTAGACTTAATGCTTCAAACCGAAAGTAAATACTCTTTGTTTTTCACCCTTATAACCGCCATGTTTAAAATTTCAGCGCCACCTAGTGTCAGTCAAATTTCGCCAATTTGAATAGACCCGTGGTGAAGTTTTGTCCATTACCCACACATAGTTCCTTAGTCAATATTTTTCAATAACCATTTTTTCTCTCTATCAGGTCTCTCGGGGAATTCGAAATTCTTTTTTCATGACGTTCTGGTTCTTTGGGTGACCCTTTAATTTCAGTTCAGCAGATAGAGAAAGAGAGAGAGAGATGCGTTGTTGTCGTTTATGCTTGAAGCGCCAGAAGCTGTCGACAGTTCTCAGTTTTTCAACCAGTGTTGCCACCTCTACCAATTTTTTTAAAGATCTACCGATTTTCTCAGGGACGGGCTGAAGCCAAATTTTTGGGGGGGGAAATCCATCGAAAATTTTCCAACTGGACAATAAATTGACAAGAAACCATTATAATTATTATTGTATATTATTTGTTTCGGTAAAAAAAAATTCAAAATGATGAATTTCAACAGAGTGAGGTGTAATCAACTTTTATTCAATTTACCGAACATTCAATTAAGTAGATTTTATGAAGTTTTTTTTTTTCATGAAGAATATCTTGATGTTGCTTGAAACTTTGAGAAACACTACTTATTTGTTTCTTCAGTTTTGTAGCTTTTCTTTATTTCATGGAAACTGGAAGCAGAGGCATGACTTATTTTCATCAGAGATAATATTTTTTCTGAAAAATCTATTCTTTTTATTCCGTGAAAGGAGTAAATATTGGGAATCAAAGTTATGAGAAATTAACGTTAATTTTCCAATTACCTAATATTCAATAATGTGAGTTTCTTTATTTTATGGAATCGTATTTTTCTTTGTGAGGAATACCTCGAAGTATGTTTGAAACTTTAAGACAAACTTTTTGTTTCATTCTTTCATTTAGTTCAGTTTCATTTTTTGGTGTATCTCAAAATTTCAAGCATAACAAGATATTTTTCACGAAAAAGCAGATTCCATATAAAATAAAGAAATATACATGATTGAATATTGGGAAGATGAAAAATCAAAGTTAATTACTGCCAACTTTGATTAGATTCATAACATTGAAACTGCTCATTCCTAACATGGGTCCATTTCACAGAATAATAGGAACAAAATTTTCAGAAAATATATTTCGTTTGATAAAAAATGATTCTTTCTTTTGCTTACAGATTCAATGAAACATAGAAAAGCAACATAACTAGGGAATAAAACAGAAAATGTCAAAGTGTGTGTCATAAATCAAGATACTTCTTAAAAAAACATATTCCCAATTTAGTAGGAAAACGGTTTTGACCTAAATCAATCATATTGAAGAAACAATTTTAAACAAAATTTCCTAATTTGAGTTGGCGATTTCGATCTCTTATCAGCGCTTATTGCAATTAGTGTTTGGAATTGAGGATGTATTTAGTGCTTTGAACGATTTTTGTTGTGACTTCCGATGTTCTATGGTCACTACCCATAATTTTCTCTCACACTTGTTGTCCTTCGCGCATTTTCTGTTCATATATTTTTTTGGTAATTTTTTATAAGGCACCACATAACTCAAACTGTACTTTCAATCTTTTTTGGTTCATTATTCAAATATATCTACACATATTGTTTATTCGCAAAACTATAACACAATGTACGAAGAGCGCACATGAAGAGGATTCCGCTTATCTGAAAGCAACAGCTTGAATTTATGATACCAGATGGTTTTTTATGACACAGTCCATGCGACGTAACTGAAAAATTTACAACTAGGTACCTACTTCTTGAGTTGAGGCCGCATCTCTCCCAACAAAATATTGGGTTAAATACCATTTATTGCCGGCTATACATATATTGTCAACTACTGATTGCAAACTTGTTTTTTCTAATTCAGATTCTTTCGTATTTCATAACTCTCTTGGATTATGTTTTTCAACTGTTTCGAAACTTTACCAACTGCTTTGAACTTTTTCCAACTGTTTTGGAATTTTTCTTAATGCTTTGAAATTTTGCCAACTACTTTGGAATTTTTCAAACCCTTTTTAAATTTTTTCCAACTCCCTTGAAAATCTTCCAACTGCTTTGAAAATCTGCCAACTTCGTTCAACATTGGGGGGGGGATGATCACCCCCCATCCCCCCCCCCTTGGGCCCGTCGCTGGATTTTCTTCTCAATCTACCGATCTACCGAAACAGCACATTAATCTACCGAAATTTGAAATACCTCGCTAAGAAGTGGGAGTTGTTTGTGATTTCCCCTTAATAAATTTAGGTATATGTATTTCCAATTAGAGCTTAGAGCATTTCACCACATTTAGCGAACATTTATTGATTAAAATTGGTGAAAGGGTATGTATTTCAAAAATCTACCGATTTTTTCCGAACTTTCTACCGAAAGTACGGAAGTAAGTACGGAAGGTGGCAACACTGCTTCCAACTCCAGGCAAATCAAGTAAATAGTGCAAGGTAAGGTGAAACCTTTTTCAGACCCAGGCCCCGGCTTACAGTAGGGGTAGACTGGGCATTTGCCCAGGGCGCCAAATTTTAGGGGGCGCCGTATTGTATGGGGGGAACGGTGGAAAAAATATCACACCACGTTAAAAATGGCTTTATGAATGGGATCTTTGAAAACGTGGTATAAAGTGAACAGAATTGGTGAAATACTATCGAAGTAATATTTAATGCCATGCACATTCTTAATATTTGAGTTTAATCATGGTTGTATTACTGTATTATCACTTCTTCATCAAGAGCAAGATCTATGTAGGTATTCCTCTATTATTCATAATAGGGCTGATGAAAGCTAATAACGCACGGTTTAAGATTAACGCAAACTCAGCAATATACATTTCTTTCTAATATCATTTCCAAAAACATCTTTGAGCAAAGTTTTCATGCAGTCCATTTTCATGTTTCAACACCTTCTGAGTCTGAGTAAAATAATACAAGTGGTGACATCTAGAAGCGTCGAACGAGAAGTTCCACATCTCCAGACACTACTAAAAAGAACAGCCTACATCCTCTTCGACTCTGTGAGATTCAAGCAGTGGCCCTGATTTAATATTTAATAGTCCACGAGCTAGTGAACCCTCCGAGTAACGGTTTGTCTGTAAGGCAGAAATTTTTATAGTGGTAGTTCATAGCATGCTGAGGACGAAATTCATCGCACGGCATCAACCGTGTTCATGTAAGCTTGAAACTTTCATACGATTTTGTTCATTCATTGTAAAATTTAACAAAAATTGCCAGGTGACTCGAAAAGGGTGTAAAATGTGAACAAAAATCAACTTTCTTCTGTAAGGCTAAGTGAATAAAAAATTAGTTTTATTATTAATATTCATTATCATCTGATATGTTATCATTAATTTCTTCATCATATAGTACAGTCGTTTCAAGCGTAGTGTCCTAAATTGGTTGAGACTGCACTATATCTCAGTATTATCGAAAATGCGACCCTGTGTCACTTTTTTGTGAAACTTTTAAATCCACAAACAGAAATATTATAACTGCTTTTGTTTCTGGAATACAGGGCGAAAATGGAAATGTGCACAATATGTATAATGATATTGTTACGTAGAAGTCAGTGGCGTAGCTTAGAATTTTCCTCAAAGCATTGTTTTTGAGATTGAATTGGAACGGAATGGAATTTTTCATATGGAACACCCTGTTTAGATAAGTATCTGTCCGTCAGACTGTAAACATCTGAAATTATATGCTCGTTTAATTTGAGTGATATTTTCCCCGTTGAAGTTGCCGTTTCGAACTTGTGTTGGGGCATTCATGAGTGGTCTCAGCTGTCAGTTACTGTTGGCAGTCAATTTCACGTAAGATTATTTTTTGAATAATTCAGGATTGTTTCTCTGCAGTTTGGCAAATTTGCGGGCGACGACACCTGTGTTCTCGACGATTGATAACGAAACCGTCCCATCTGTTTCTGTTGTTTTCATCCTGATTCCGATTGTTCATTCCTGAAAATGGTAAAATGTAAACAATGTGACAGGAGACTTAATAAGAAGACGGATCTACTAATAGAATGCTCGTTAGGGTGTAAAAAATGGTACTGTTCGGGTTGCTCTGGTCTGACAAATGATGAAATTCAACAATATGATAATGTCGATAAAATCTACGCCTGCACTGATTGCTCGATTAAGTCTAACATGAAAAGAAGATCTATCAAACGTCCTGACTCACCTATTGGCGAAGATCCGGAGGATGGCAACGATAGGATGAATAAGAGTACTTTTGAATCTACAACAACACAATCTTTGGACAAATTAATGGAGAAGGTGAACGAGCTAATTGATAGTTTCCAAGTGCTGAAACAGGAAAAAGGCGCAGCTCAATCAGTTATTAATGAGTCGTGATGCGGAATTAGATTTGTACAAGAAAAAGGTTGACATCCTGGAAAGTCGACTCGAACAGATTGACCAAGATAACAGAGTTAGTAATGTTATCATAAAAAATCTACCGAAGCTTGATGAGGTCGAACTGAAGACTACAATTGCTAACATTGCGAAGAATCTTGATATTAACCTGGATGTGGACGACTTTGAACCCACAAGATTGTCGAAAAAACCTGACGCACCCGTTTTAATCAAGTTTACCAACCCTAAGACCAGGAATGAATTTCATCGAAAATTTAAGAAGAACGCAATAACCACAAAAATGATGGGCTTAAACAGCCAGGATTCGAGGATTTTTGTAAATGAAGACTTAACACTGTTTAGACGCACCTTGTTTTCTAAAACTAAAGCTAAGCAGAAAAGTCTTGGTATCAAATTCGTTTGGATTAGTAATGGAACTATATTCATCAGAAGAAGTGAGGAATCGGGGAAGATCGTGATCAGGAGTGAGACTGACCTTTCCAAGTTGGTGTAATGATGCCTGTAATGATGAGACTTATTTGTGCGCAATAAGCGGGCAACTTTTTCTTCGGGGTCCATATTCTTTCTTTTGATTTCACTTTGTATTTTACGCTACTCTCCTTTGCCTGCATTGTATTTTTTTTTTTACTACTGTTTCCTTATAGATTATCTTATTTTGTAGTTAACTTTTTTATTTTTTTCTTTTTTTACATATGAAATTACAGTTAAAAATTGCACATCAAAATGTTAGATCTTTGATTGCGCATATCGGAGATATTAGAAGCATACTTCAGACGGAAAATATTGACATTCTTGGTCTGAGTGAGACATGGTTAAACACAGGGGTGGGGGATGAATTGCTCCATGTAAATGGGTTCTCACTGGTAAGGTTGAATTTTGACAGAAGGGGCTCGGGTTTGGCGTTTTACGTCAATGAAAGTATTAAATTTAAGAGGTTGAGTTCAAATAATGATAATGAAAATCTATCTTTGTTGATAGAAACTAACACTAAATTCGTTGTGACCGTAACATATAGAAATCACAAGCTTTACTATAAGGATTTTCTTGAGCAGTTGGAACATTTAATACTTGGCCACTCGTCTGTGGCCGATCGTGTTGTTGTTTTGGGTGATATGAATTTGAATCTGCTCGAATATACTGACCCCAAAATAGAATATTATAATAACTTTCTCACTGAAATGGGTTTAACTCAACTAATTAAAGAGCCAACCCGAGAGCGGGCCTTATTAGACCATATTTTGTGTAATGAGACCGAGTTTGTTCATGGTTCGGGAGTTAAAAATTTGTCTGTATCAGATCATGATCTGACCTATGTTGACGTTCATACAGGGGAGTTCAAAAATAAGCCCTTCGAATATACTTATAGAGATTTTAAATACTTCAATATTGAAAAGTTTAAAAAAGATTTGAGTGAAGCTAATTTGCAAAGTATTTATTATACTAGTGATATTGATAAGAAAATTGATATCCTAAATTCTACGATAATAACACTTTTGAATGCACATGCTCCCTATAAAACCATAAAAATAAGAAGAAAACATCAACCCTGGGTTACTGATAATGTGAAATTTTTTATGAATCTGAGGGACAAAGCTAAGAGGGAATATTTGAAAACTAGGTCGGACAGTAAATGGGAATATTATAAACAGTTGAGGAATACGGTTACTAATATGATAAAAAATGAAAGAAAGGCGTATATAGCCCACGAGTTGAAATATCGAGACACAAAATCTGTTTATAACATGTTGAGAAAATTGGGAGTTCAATCTAAGCCTCAAAATAACCACGAAGACCTTGATGTTAATGCAATGAATGACTACTTTTCTAATATTGTAGAACATCAAGCACGCCATAAATCAAAAGCGCATGCCACTGTTAGTGTTGATGATGATTATTGCGCATCTGATTGGGAAGAAGAAATACTTTCTTTCAAAACGATAAATGAGGCTAGCCTACTTAAATATTTACAGAAGATCAAAACTAATGCTGTTGGAGTTGATGATATATCAATCTTGTCTTTGAATATGTGTGGCACAGTTATTATTCCATTTCTGCTGAATATAGTTAATTCCTGTATCTTGTCAAATTACTTCCCGAATTTGTGGAAGGAATCTATGATAATACCATTACCTAAAGTTGATAAACCCACCTCATTCAGTGACTTCAGACCAATCAGCGTCTTACCAGTTCTCTCAAAAATTTTAGAACAAGCGATATGTGAACAACTCAAAAATCATCTGAGCACACATGACATACTTCCTGAAAATCAATCTGGGTTTAGAGGCAATTTCAGTTGTGCAACAGTCCTTTCGGCTATCACTGATGACATATTGTATGCCTCTGATCGCGGTCTCTGTACTCTTCTGGTCTTGCTAGATTTCTCGAAGGCATTTGACACCATTAATCATAAGCTGTTGCTTAGAATACTGGAGTCGATTGGTATTGATAAAGGGGGTATCAAGATGATCCGTTGTTTCCTATCTGGTAGGTCTCAGAAGGTGAAGTTAGGTGACATTCTGTCGGATAAGAAGACATCATCAGGAGTGCCACAGGGTTCTTTGCTTGGCCCTCTGCTTTTCATAATTTATACCCATAAATTCTTGAACAAAATAGTACACTGTAAATTTCACTGCTATGCTGACGATACTCAATTGTACATCTCCTTCAGGCCAGATGAAATAACTGAGGCCTTGAATAAACTAACATCTGATTTAGGGACAATATATGATATGTCTGCCGCACATGACCTGTATTTGAATGCTGCCAAGTCTTCTGTGATATTATTTGGGAGTGATAAGCAATGTCAGGAATTGCGAGATAGAATAGTGTTGAGGATAAGTGACATTACAATCCCAGTTGTAGACCAAGTTAAAAACTTAGGACTTATTATAGATAATAGTTTCAGATACCGTGCGCATATTTCGAAATGTGTTCAAAAATGCTATGGAGTAATGCGGTTGTTGTAACCGTTGAGGAAAAGTCTGCCGGTTCGCACTAAGCTATTGTTGTGTAATTCCTTGGTGCTGTCTCAGTTTAACTACTGTGCGCCAGTTTTTGCGCCGGCGCTCGACCAGGAATGTCAATATAAAATACAAAAGGTTCAGAATAGTTGTCTCAGGTATGCATATGGAATTAGAAAATATCAACATATTTCTCATAAACTGTTGGAGGCTGGTTGGTTAAATATGAGGGACCGGTTTCATTTTCAGTGTTTGGTGTATTATCATAAAATAATTACGTCCAAATTACCCCCATATTTACATAGGAAAATAAAATTTAGGGCCGATGTACACAACCTGAATATAAGGAGGAGAAATGTATTATCGCCTCCAGCTCATAGAACAGTCAAATTTGAACGATCTTTTAGTTTTGATATATATATTAAATATAATGCTTTGCCTTCAGACTACAAAGTCCTTGGTTTGATGAAGTTCAAGAGGGCGGTTCTGGGTTATATAAATTACAGAAATGGTTTACAGTTGTGGAAAAATTAACTTGAGGTCACTTTTTGTTTTGTTTTTTTTCATTCTATTTTGATGTGGTTGTAACATTTGAGCAATTTCGGATGATTTAAGTCGGTTTTTGTAGATTTGTAAAGTTTAGGTGGAAGAACAGAAAGGAGAACGAGTTCTCCGAACTGAACCTTCCTACATATATATTTTTTCACTTATTGGTAGATACATGATGATTGTGACATTTGTAGGAAGAATAAAGGTTATTATTATTATTATTATTATTTATGTCAACGTCAAATTGTTGCATTTTTTCTGAAAACATTGATGTGTAACAACCTAACTTTCAATGAATTCCAGTTGGAAAAAATATTTCACGCATTTAATCATTACTTTTTCGAAAAGTCATGGGACTTAAACCCATTTATTTTATCCTATTCTGAACATAGACTGAAAATATTTACTAAAAAACGGTGAAAACGAAAAAAATTTTTGGTATAAATATTATAATATTTTTGATTCTGGTGTGGAAGAATACTTAAAAAAAAACAAACAGAATGTTTAAAAACAATCGTTCAGAGAAGACGTGTGTTTGTTGCTGTGCAAACAAACTGCGAAATCTTTGGTAAATTAAAACTTATCTTAATATCTCTTTCGTTGCTGTTTTCCTGATACTTTTCTTCTTGATTGAGTATTAATTTCATTTGTTTCATTCATTCATTCGCGGTTAGATTCCCACATTCATTTTTGTTTACATTTCTCCCGAGTCTAATTCACGTTTGGCGACCTTGACTTCGCGGTACGATACTCCTACGTCACGGGCCCGGTCCACTCTTAGGGTGTGTACCCGCTGCACGGCTGACCCGATCCTGGTTATCTTGGTCGGGTGGTATCTTCTTACTTCGTTACTTCCTATATTTTCATATCCTCTTCCTTACCGTGACCACTCCGTTCTGTGTGAGTCATTCTTATAGGTCCAAGAAGGTGAAGAGTCTGTCCTTTTTCTATCCCGCATCGAAGACTATAAGAAATAATATGCCGCTCATTGCTGGTTTTAGCAAGGAAGTATCTGACTCTGCTCAGTGGATGCAGTGTTTCAAGTGCAGGAAGAACTTTCATCCTAGTTGTGTCAACCTGACGGAGAATGATGTTGATTTTCTGAGGGAGGGAACTGAGAGGTGGTCGTGTTCTATCTGTGCATCAAGTGAAAGAATTCTTCGTAGCAACTCTCAGGGGAAGCGCCAGATTAATACATCGACTGCTGTGCGCTCGGATGGGAATTCGGTTGGTGGCGACACTGTGTTGACAGTGAAACATTTTGAACTCTTGATGGAACAGATGCTCAACCTCACTGCATGGAACGCATAGTGAAACGTCAGAATGACCTTATTGAACAGTTGTCGAGCTGTACCGAAGCTATCGCTTCGCACTCTAAGACACTGGCTGAGCACAATTCTGCAATTCATCCTTGTCAGACGGAGATCAGTGAGCTGCGAACAAGTCAGCTGGCCCTGTCTGAAAATTTGTCAGATGTGAGAGGCAGAATCATCAACCTGGAGACATCGCTTTCTGGACCAAACCCTGCATTGGTTAGAGCTGTTGATTCAACACCTGAAATCTTGGATCGAATTAAACGATCCTTCAACCTCATCATCTGTAACGTTCCAGAAGGAACATGTGATTTGGATGATAGAAACACGGCATCTGCCATTGTTGAGCATATTCATAAGTCGTCCAGCCTGTCACCAGATTACGATCTAAGGATTCCTCGAGACCAAGATGGATGAAGTTAACCTTCACGAACCCTGATATTGTTACGGGCATCCTACGCAACAAAACCGCCCCCCGAGGTCACCCCGAATATCGTGAACCTATAATTCGGGACGATAGAAGTAATTCCCAAATTGCCACATTGCACGCTCAAGGCGTGAGCTCAAGGACCGACAAAGCCGTGGTGAGAGGGATATTACCATTAAGTACGTTAATCGTAACCCGACGATCGTACCTTGCCCTCGGAGTCCTTCAAATGCTACCCTGTCAAAAAACTGAACAATCTCTGCGTCTGGCCGGTTCTGTATACTAATGCTCAATCAATTACTTCTAAATTTAACGAACTTCTTACACAAATCTGTTTACATAAGCCATATATAGTATTCATAACAGAGACTTGGTTGCATGCTTCAATCAATATATACCGAGCTGACAGTACCGAGACCATCGGTCATCGTGGGGTCTGTATATTTCTTAGTGAAGAAATTAGTAATGCTTTCAAAGTTCTCATCCAGCGCAACGATTGGCCAGGAATAGACAACTTGTTCATAGTGGTTTCCAACCATCACTTCTCTCTTTTCCTTGGATGTGTATATCGTCCTCGCCCATGTACTTCTGATAACGAATGTGCACAGTTCCTAACAACAGCTTCGACACAATACCAGAATGTACTGATCACTGATGCCCAGACATGACTGTTCACAGACAGCCATGACTCCTCTAAACTCTACCTCCTTCTCCTATGCCGATTTCGTGCATAGCTCAGGTTGTCAACAAGTGGTGTCAAAGCCTATGAGATTTAGATCAGGCCAGGCTCCTTCACTTCTCGACCTCTTCATCGTTTCGGATCCTAACATAATTTCTCAAATAAATTATCTGCCTCCCCTAGGAAAATCTGACCACCTAGTGTTGACAACTGAGATACAGCTGCTCTTCCCCCCGAGTAACCATAACAAGGAGAAGACATTGAGGATCATCAACTATGATGGGGTTTCTGCTCATCTTAGTTCTCTTGACTGGGACAACATCATGACTGGTGCTGACGTTGATTCGATGTGGGAAATCTTTCTGGATAGGGTTCGAGAGGCTGTATCAGCTAACGAACAGATTAAGATAGAGAGGCAAAAAAAATCTTCATGGCCTAAATATATACGCAATAGAACAGATGAAAATTATCCAAACCACCGGTCTTTTTCCAATTTTCTTTCGACATCCATTCAACTCGCAAAAGCTTCTTATGAGCGAAAACTGGTCACTTCTAAGAACAAAAAGAAGCTGTACAAGTATGTCAGATCCTCAATAAATTCTAAAGTTGGTATTCCTAGTGTGAGAAACCTGTCGGGGAGTGCGTGCACCAGTTGCGTCGAGTCTGCTGATGTGTTTTCTGAAGTTTTCGCTTCAAGTTTCACTGAGTAGCCAATGAATACTGTTCCTATTCCGAGCGTCGACCGCATTGCTGAGGGAATACCAGACCTCACTATCAACCAACAGGTCATCGAGAAGTATCTTTCGAACTTGAAGTTAGATACAGCACCCGGCAAGGATGGGATAACTACACGCCTACTTAAACATTTGCTGCCCCCTTGCATATTTTGTTTGCAAAATCGATAGCCTCATCCCAAGTTCCATCCGATTGGCTCATGGCATCGATAACCCCCATTTTTAAGAAAGGTGACAAACTCGATCCCATAAGTATTTTTTTTGGAAAAAATCGTAAGCGATCATCTGCTGCAGTTTTGCCTGAACAATGAACTTATTCCGATGTCTCAGCATGGATTCATTCCGAAACGTTCTACCACGACAAATTTACTTTTGTGCGTTTCTGAGTGGACTAAGGCACTAGATTCCGGATCTCCTGATGACGTGGTATATCTTGACTTTTCGAGTTCGATCGAGTACACCACAGACGTCTTCTCGCCAAGCTAGAACATCTGGAAGTTAGAGTAGGGTTGTTATCTTGGCTTCAATCCTTTCTCTCGAATCGCAGGTTTCGTGTGAGGGTGGGTGATGCATATTCTTCGGTTGAGAGAATTGTTGCATCGGGTGTGCCCCACGAATCCGTGTTGGGGCCCATCCACTTTCTTCTTTATATATCTGATTTGCCCCCACTGATCAAATCTACCCTCTCCTTCCGCTTTCACAACATGATGATCTCCAGAATGACCTCCATGTACTCTCCAGATGGTGCCAAGACTGGCTATTGCCACTGAACGTCGAAAAGTGCTGTGTTCTTCGCATTGGTAAAAACAACCCGAGATTGCCCTACTGGATCGATGGTTGTGAGCTTAACTCATCCAATCGATCTGGGAGTTACCATCGATTCTGATCTGTGCTGGTCTAACAATGTGACAGCAATTACGGGGAAGGCAAAACAGATGGCATACCTGTTTAGTAAATCTTTTAAGACGTCTGATATCCCAACGTGGACGTTCCTTTACACAACATATATACGACCTATTATGGAATATGGTGGACAAGTATGGTGGACGTCAACTATGTTCGATCAAAATCTCCTATCTCCTGAAATCTACCCAACGTTGGACCACGCGCCTACCATATTCATACCAACGCCCATCTTATGAAGATCGCCTTCGCATCTTTGGCTTGCCCACCTTTGCCAAGCGTCGTGCTAGGGGAGATATCATTTTTACTTACCGTGCTCTGAGTGGCCATTTTGGGGAGGATGTCCATAACATTTATAGTCTGAATACGAACAGTTTGAGAGGTCATCGTTTCAAGCTGAACAAGGAAGCATTCAAATCTTCGCCACGTCAAAAGTTTCTTCCTAATACGGTTTTCCACACTCATGGAACAATCTACCGTCAGTAGTTGTAGAAGCTACATTAGTCAACGCCTTTAAAAACAGTTTGGATGTGTGGAGCTCGATTGGAGGATAATATCTTATATCTATATCCATGAATGCTGTCTCATAAGATTGTTTCTTTTGAATTTTTTTTTTAAATATGTATGGATTTATAGGTTTCCTCAAACCTTGTTATTAATTAAATAAATAAATATAAACTAAAATTTATTAAAGGTTTGGTTGTGATACATCGATGTATTCAGAGAAAAATGCGAGAATTTGATGTTGAAACATACGAGGGTTTCCATTTGAAACATTTCGAATTTGTGCTTTATCTCAAAGGCATTCATCCGGAAAAAATTCCAAGCTACGCCACTGACTTTTACGTAAAAATATTATCATAATCATTTTCATTTTTTTTCTTTCTTATACAGGACCCGAGAAATAATAACATCTTCAAAAAGTGGACATTTTCATTTTCGCCATGCATTCCAGAAAAAAAAAGTATGTAGTTGGAATATTTCTGTTTGTGGATTCAAAAGTTTTACAGAAAATTGACACAGGGGATTGATAACCTCATGTCTCTATTTTCAATAATAGCTAAGATACAATGCAGTGTCTACCAATTTGAAACACAGTGTACTACGCTTGAAACAACTGTACCATATGATGAAAAAATTAATGATAACATAAAAAGACCAAGGCAGAAAAGAAACCAATTATTTCGAATAAATTAAATTATTTTGAAATTATCCACCCTTTTCAGAAATGCATTTGATACTTTATGTATAGCCAGAGCCTTGAAACCATCTTAAAATTTATGAATGGGACAACTATTTAGTATAAGATGTTCTATAGTCCCCTTATTTTCCCCACACTCACAATTAGGACGTACTATGTTCTTCCCAAAAGGCAAAAAACACAACTTTATGTTATAGTTATAGCTCAGCAAAGAAACCTCTTGGGAAAAAAGATACTACTGGATTGCTATAATAAAAAGTGTGTCTATAATGATTTCATTTCAACATCAGTGGCGGCTTGTCCTATGAGGCAGAAGAAGTGCCTCACCAAATAAATTCGGGAAATTACAATTATTTGGCACATGTACTATTCGGGAAGTGGGAAATAGGTTTGTTGTGATTTGATGGGACTGCGTTTACTGGGTCTCGTGTTAGTTTGTCTCTATGTTCCTATAATTTTTTTTCGAAAAGATTTTTCATTTTGTTGATCGACTTGATTAGTATCAGATTCACAACTGGAACGTTGCAGGGGATTTGAAATGGCAGATAAAACACAACAAGTAAGACAATTTACTTTTTATTATTATTTTTTTTTGTAAATGTGAACATTATTGCGACTCGAATATAGGTTATGTTTTATGACATTGAAAGACTACATTTCATCGATCTGTTAAATAATTCAAAATTTCTCATTTATGAAAATGAGAAGCCGCGAGCAAGCTTTTGAATATATGTAGTCCTTATGTGGACTAAATAACTTAATTAACAATTTATTATTTATTCTTCGATAAATAGCGGGAGCTTTTTGAATTTCAGAAACTATTAACACACATGCGCCGAACTCTCCATGGTTGCCGCTTCTTGATGGCGCCTTGCGGAATCACGTGTTCCTGCGTTGCCATTTAATGGTGTTTTGAAACAATAAACAATACAAAGGTCATTGTCTTAAAAGTCTTTAAGGCACAGTACATTAGCTTTGTTTGCTCGCACGTTCCTCTTGGAAACTATAGCGTTCATTTTTCTGTTTTACTGCATTGTCAGATCAAAAACCGCACCGTCACTGTCTTTGGTTTTACCACACTGTCATAATAGGTACTTAGTCGGGAAACGCACTTCCCTACCAATTCTTGTTCTTTTTGTTACCTCGGGTGTGTTTCGCATATTGACACTATCATTATCTTTGATGCTCGATTCTGGTGTCTCGTGTCTTAGTATGTAAGCGGGCTTGAGTCTGTCAACCGATATGTTCACTTGTTTTACTTTTATCTTGATTGTAAAATATTTTTGAAATTGTTGAAGAACCTTGAATGGACCTTCATATGGTGGCTCCAAGGATTTCTTTACTTTGTCGTTCCGCGAAAAGACATGACTGCAGTTGCTCAGGTCTTTATGAACGTAAACTGTCCTAGAGGTGTTCTCTTTTCTCGCTGTGGGTTTCAGCTGAGTCATATGTTTGCGTAACTCTGCTGCGAAATCATCGGTATTGATTGCTACTGTTTTTGGATTGAAGAATTCTCTAGGAAGGAGAATTGTTCTTCCATACATCAGTTCCGCTATCGAATGATCGGCATCTTCTCTAACCGCTGTTCTCAGTCCTAACGAAACTGTTGGTAAGGATTCGGTCCAACTCGAACTTTTATGCGCTCTGATGGCTCCTTTGAGGGTTCTATGAAGTCTTTCTATTTTTCCATTTGCTTGAGGGTGATATGGTGTTGTATGCTTCAGTAATGTTCCACAGAGTGCCGTTAGATTTTTGAAAAGTTGGCTCTCGAATTGTCTTCCCTTATCGCTAACGATTGTCCCAAATCTAGCAATCCAATTTTTATAAAGAGATCTCGCGACTGTATCTGCATTCATGTTTTCCATTGGTATGACTTACATCCATCCACTGAATCGGTCAATACATGTCAAACAGTAGTACTTGTTTCTGGAAGGTGGTAATGGTCCAATGATATCGATATGTACTATGCTAAAACGGTCGTCTGCTTCCTGAAATTTGCTTAGCTCCGACTTTGTATGTCTTGTGACTTTGTTCTTCTGGCAGTCGATACAAGTTTTTGCCCAATTTCGAATATCTTACTTTATTCCTTTCCAGATGATTTTTGATGAGATTTGCTTCACACTGCTTTTTATTCCAGGGTGTGCAAAATGGTGAAAATGCTTGAATATTTCGAATCTTACTGCTTTGGGAATATATGGTCGGATGTTTTCCGTTGATATATCACACCAAATTTGTTTACCAGAGTCGATCTGGTATTTTTTGAATTGTAACTTCGAGTTTGAACGTAATTCTTCTAGCTCTGGGTCATTTTGTTGTTGTTTTCGATCTCTGCATAATCGATTACTTCGATTTCATCTAACCTTGATAAGGCGTCGGCGATAATATTGTCTTTTCCTTTTACATGTCTTAAATCTTTTGAGAATCTGTTCTGCATTTATCTTCTTCTGCTATGAGAATTTGATAATACGCATTGAATAAATCTATTTTAGCGAAAATTTTTGAGTTTGGTAGGATACGATGAAAATCTTCTATTCTCGGAAAACGAAATGGGTCTGGTAAGGTCTGTGCATTCAATCTTCTATAATCACCACATGTTCTTATAGATCCATCTTTTTTTGGAACGATATGTAATGGACTAGCCCAATTTGACTTCGAAGGTCCTATTATATTGTGTTCAAGCATAAATTGGAATTCTTGTTTTGCTTGACGCATTCTGTTAGGATCCAATGGTCTCGCTCTGCTATGAACTTGAGGACCGTTGGTATGTATTTCGTGTCAGCGCCACTATCTACTAGGAATTGCCAATTGCCAATAAGCGGAATTGGCGAGATTTTTAAGTGGCAGCAGTGCTATCCGCTTGCTCTACTGCAAATTGGAGTTTTCCGGCGTTTTCCAAGAACTCCTGGTTTACATTTTTCGGCGAAGCACCTTTTTCCGGAACGAAAATGTCAATAATAATACTTGCCCTGCGGGTTATATTTCCTACGTCTTCCGAGTTCAGTGCTGGGGGATCTACTTCTACTACTTTCTCGAGATCGGGAATTTCGTCTTGTCACTTGAATTACCTCAATTTTCGCTCTAAATTGGGGAATTTCGCGATTAAATCATCTATTCTGGAATAATTTTGACTATCATTTCCTTTAACTGACGGAATTTCGTTCCGTGAATTTATTTCTGAAATTTTATCTGCCATTACTGCTAATTTATCCAAACATTCGTTGTTCACTATAATAATATTTTTCATAGTGTCCGGCAGTTTATCCAACCACAGAGTTTTCAGAGCATTGTCAGTTATTTCAGCACCGGCAAGAGTCTACATTATCCTTAATAATTGGCTAGGTTTCATATCTCCCAATTCTACTCCTGTCAATCATTGGCGTCGATACGGGGGGGGTAATGGGGGTAATTACCCCCCCCCAGGAACATGATGGCATTATGGCTTTCAAAAAAGTTAAAAAATAAGTCTAACAATCAATAGGGGAAAGCAGGTAGGATTCGTACACTTTTTACTGAGAAGCTTGTAAACGAAACACTAAAAACTATGTTGAGACAATCTTAGCATGGATGAGTTGCCAATTTATCTTGCTTCAATTAAAATATAATTCAATGTTGATATGTAGTCAAATGACCGAGCTACGAGGGTTTTATCAAAATATGGGAAACGTACGAACCCAACCCGCGCACGTGGAGGCTTCGTACATAGTGCTGGGTAGCTTCGTACATAGTAGGGAGCATCCGTACACACTGGAAAATAAATGCCATTTCATAGAAAAGAGTATATATTTAGATAAGTCAGATCAGATTTGAATAATAAATGTTCATATCTATCACACATCACACCAAAATGTATATTGACATTGCGAGAGTCTTCTAAGCATATTTTCTGTAATATATTAGGGAATTATTTCACCTAACGTTTTTCCTACATCTGTGGTAGGCATTTTCAGAGAATTCTTGGTCTGAGATTGTAATTCCAATGCTGAATTTCTGACAGTGATGCCAGGTGCAACCTGGAGGTGTTATTGATACTGAGGTTCATGGGAGATTACGTGTGCGATGTTGATTGGACCATCGCTCTCACCTCGTAGCGGCTTGATTTTGGTTCTGTCTGAGACCAGCAACCAAGTGCTGTGTACAGGAGGGAGTTTCCTCGTTTCTGCTCATGTTGTCCTTGAGTTTATAACTCTCAATGGCTTCTCTGCTCATCCTAGGATGGTAACTTTTGATATTCGAAATAATGTCTGTCCTCGAGAAAACTAAATTATATTCATCTGTTAGAGGATGTTCCGCTAGTGTAGATTTTTCTATCTGATTGAGTCAACAACATGGTTCGTGCTCCTTTATCCTTGTTTTGATATATCGTCTTGTAGTATCAATGTAGCTTTTGCCGCAGTCACAAGTTACGCTATTAATAAAGGCATGTGATGTATGGTGAGATAGCTTTTCCATTGAAGGGGTTGGGATGTGTTATAATCACGTGTGCAAATTCTACATCTTATTGCCCTCTAAATTCCTTTGGAATTTTATATCCATTGGCGATGAGTACGACTCCCAAGAGTTGCCGGTTTGACGCCGTATTTTTATTTAGATTCTCTAATTGATATAAATCTACCGTTCTAATCCCCTTTTTAATATATAGTAGAAGTATGATTTCGTAATCAGATATATTTATGTAAAATTTTGACAATTCGTGGTGCATTCGTACGTACGAATCTACCCCACTAATTACTGTACGAACGTACCCCAACCCAAACAATCGAAGAAAATCAAAAACATTAAAAAAACTGTTACGTATATCCGGAAATGAGTAGTTATTAAGTTATCTGAGACATTCGTTCATGGACTAGAATATATAAGAAATGAAATCAAAGCATAATTAATAAGAGTAAAACACTTTCACAGTAGCAATTAAGAATTACTTACGCGGAGCGAAAACACGTTTCCTCGTCTACCAAAGCTAATGAAAACGGTATTGCTGCACTACTCCGCAGTTAACCCTTGCTTGGAAGGGGGAGTGACGTACATAAAAATTTAGGAGCACCAATGGAATGGAAGTTTGAAAAATGACCACTGTACGAATGCTCCCTCTGTACGAATCCTACCTGCTTTCCCCTACATAGGAACATAGCATGACAATACAGGGTGTACCAAGTTCGACGGCCAATTAGACGTTTCTGGAGACTTGGACCAATTGGAAATCTGAAAATTGGTATTAGGATATTGTTTGACAATATCTACTGAGCTAAAATATTCTTGAAGCCCGATCACTTTTCATTTATATAGGGTATGAAAAAAAATGTTAAAAAAATTTTTTTCGTTTCAAATTTTTATTAATCATTGCATTCTTCGAAATACTTTTCAAAATATGAAGAAAACACTGAATAAAAAAGGGAGAGACGAGTATTCAATATTATGTTTGTTATTCCTATTCTATACATCTTATGTACGAACTATTTTCACATTTTTGAATTCCAATATAGTGGAAATATTGTATATTTCTAGAATTCTGAAAAATTCGTCACAGGGTGTTCCAAATGTTGGGTCAAAAATTGGGATCAAGATTGGCCCATAACTTTCGTTTATCGAATAAGAACCGTATATTTTTATGATTGCGTTGGATTCTGCGAAGAAAAATGACGATACTGTTCTAACATGTTAACGCTCGCAAAATGAATACTTCTTGCGGTATTTAGGATTTTCTGATTTTATGTCGTACGAAGAGTAAAATTCATGAAATCTGTACAATATCAACAATGATCTATGTTCATAGAAGATAAATTATAACAATAATTTACTACACCCTTTCCAATTGTAATTCAGAAATCGTCAATTTACATTCAGAAACCATTACTTGTATTCCAGATTAGTCAATTGTGTTTCAGAAAACATCAAATGTTATTCAGATTTGTCAATTGAATTTCAGAAAATATCAAATGAAATTCAATTGAGTTATCCGAAATACATTTGATGTTTTCTGAAATTCAATTGACTAATCTGAAATTCAATTCACGCTTTCTGAAATTAAAGTGACTAATCTGAAACACACTTGACAATTTCTGAATTACACTTGAAAATGGAGTAGTGATAGACTTTTTTCTGAATTCATTTATCATTGTTGATATGAATCAGATTTTACTCTAGGCACGACATAAAATCAAAAAATCCTGAATACCTCAAGAATTATTCATTTTAGGTACATTGACATGATAGAAAAATATCGTTATCTTTTTCGCAGAATCCAACGCAAACATGAAAAAATAAGGTTCTAATTCGAAAAACAAAGGTTGTGGGCCAATCTTGATCCCAATTTTTGACCCAACATTTGGAACACCTGTGACGAATTTTTCAAAATTCAGGAAATTCATAATATTTCCGGTCTTCGACTTCAAAAATGTGAAGACGGTTTGTGGTTAAGATATTAAGAATAGAAATAATATGAGCCACACTTGATCCCAATTTTTGACCCAACATTTGGAACTTCCTGTGAAGGGTTTTTCAAAACTCTAGAAATTTGCAATATTTCCACAGTTTTTGACTTCAAAAATGTGAAAACGGTTTGTGCATAAGATATTCAGAATAGAAATACCAAACACTTTTATGTCCCTTTTCCTTCAGTTTTTTCTTTATATTTTGAAAAGTACTTTGACGAATGCAAAGATTTGAATAGGAATGTATTAACGATTGAATACTCTATCAAAGGTTGTAACAAAAACCAGAAAAAAAATTTTAAACAATTTTTTCATACCCTGTAGTGAAAGTGATCAGGCTCCAGATCCAGGTTCCAGAAACTTCTAATAGGCCGTCAAACTCGGTACTACATCCTAAATTTTTTTACCCCCCCCAGAAAAAATTCCTAGCGACGCCCTTGCTGTCAATTAAACTTTCAACTGCTTGTCGTCACTGATTTTATAAATATCGATCAATCGAGCTTTAGCTAAGGAATATTCATCAACAGAATCACCTTGAATGACGTCCCAAATGTTCTCCAGAAATTTCGGTTCTATTTGTCCCACTAAATCAGTGTATTTCAACCTGTGGGTCGCGACCCCCCAGGGGTCGCGTAGTCTTTGTTGGAGGGTCGCGACTGGTCGAGAGAACTAAGCATCTACTTCATTAAAAAACATAAATTCTGAAAGGATAGATATATCAAGAAATGGTTACCACAGAAAAACTGGTGGGTTATTCATACAAATAAATTAATAAACAAAAAAATATTTGGACTTCTAGTTTATTTTAATGTACTTTAATGCTAGTTTTTGTTTACTGAGAAGTAATGAGACAATTTATTCTTTCTTCAAATTATATGATAACATTTTCATCGCAAATATACCTGGTGGTTCAAAAGTGTGGAAACGGTGATTTTAATCCGCAACAGGTGGAAAATCGGAATTCTTATTCTGGGGTCTTCGGTACTTAATTTTTCCCGCAAAGGCCTCATACGAAATTTGAGGCCCAACTTTGAAATTTCAAATGCAAACCTTTTTTTATTGCAGATTCGGATGAAGCAGGAAATTTTTCATTCGAATTGGTCAAAACCAAATTTTTTCATCCATATTTAGAACCAATGCAGCACTTTTGTTCAAAAATCAAAGTTGGTATCAATATCTCGCATGAGGCCCCATCGGGCTCAAAATCTGATGGGCCCAATCGATTCTCCGCGTAAAATTACTGAGCATTAGAATGTTTATCCACTCCTATTGAATAATGTATTCATTATTCAACTGCATTTGAGCAATTAATAGTATCTATGAACAAACAGCGGGAGTAATAATAACTCCCGCCTATAACTCCCTGTGATTAATCAGAATAGACTCATAGAATCATTTGACAACCGAATCTCAAGCTACTTCTGTGCTTCTGTACGAGCCGGTTGACAGAGAGCGAACATTTCATTATTGTTATCGATGGGAGTAATGTCACTTGAATAATTCTGACGTTTTCAAATTTAGTTGACACATAATTATTGTTGTGAATGTTTTTCTGAATAAGACCTCCGATAGTGAGGATGAAATATTATGTAGGTACACTTCCAGACATATGACAAGCAGCTAGTTCTACAGTAGGTACAGAATTTATTGCCCGCGGGAAATCCCAAAACAAATAAATATAAAGGTGTATCAAAAATTTTCAAGAATGATATGTGATAGTAAGAATGTATATTATTATAGTTGTGGATAAAGTATAGTATTCAACTTGCAGTAATGGTCATAACTCCCTTGATGAATTACAGCACTCGCCTCCGGCTCGCGCTGCAAACTTCATCTGCGGGAGTTATGACTTGCATTACTGCTCGTTAAATAATATACTATTATTTTAGCATTCTGGTCTGAATGAACGCCGCAGTTTTTTAAACGCTGCATAGGTTCCAAATTAGGATGAAAAAATTTTTGGTTTTAACATATTCAGATAGAAAATTTTCCGCTAAATCCGAATCTGCAATAAAAAAGATGGGTTTGCGTTTGAAATTTCAAAGTTCGGCCTCATATCTTGATAGGGCCCCTTTGGACCAAAATCTGATGGGTTCATTCGATTCCTCGGACGAAATAACTAAAGATCCCAGTATAAGAATTCCGATCTTTCAACTATGCCCGAAATAAATTCACCTTTTCCAGATTTTTAAACACCCAGTATGTCAATTGATGTAATTTCACTTCTCATTACTTCAAAGAAAGACCAGGACCACAATTGAATTTTTGTTTCTTTTGCATTCTGCCCCTGGTTTATACCAAAAGTTCAGCGCGAAGTTCCATAAGTCTGTTCAGCCTATATTGAAAACCACTTAACCTCTCTATGGTAAAGCAAATATCGATTGAGTAAGTCTATACTCGTATCTCACAAATGGAAATGATTAGAAACAGTCGAGTCCCCAACGATTCTTCTCGAAATTACAATATATACATTTCAATATTTTTTACATACATGAAAAAAATACAGGATTGGGGGGTGTCGCAAAATTTTTGGCTCCAGATCACTTCCCTGGTTTTGCATAATGGCGGTCGCTTCTGTATTGTTTCCGTTCATCACATTCGCACTTGCACTCACTTTTGAAATTGTTTGTGTCAGGGGTCACCAATGTTGTTCTTATGTGGACTTAATAACTTAATTGACAATCTAGATCAGTCACTGAAACACATTTTCCCAAATATCCATTTATTCTTCGATAAATAGCGGAGCTTTTTGAATTTCAGAAACCATTAACCCACATGCGCCGAACTCTCCATGGTTATCGCCAAAGATTATAGAGTTAGAAAGATAGGAAACGCCCTTACATCTGTGGCACTAAAATCCGACTACGATTTTTGGCTAGTTTCTTACTTGTGGCACCTAGATGGTGCTGAAAAGATAATTGAGTACAGAAAACTATTTTAATAGGCGCGAAATTCTAATTATACTTTTCATAAATTTCCATTAAATTAAATATTCTTTGTCGAGCTTTTAAAGAAACATCCAGATCGATAAAACGAAAGCAGAGCTCCGTGTTTTGATCAGGATTATATTTTTCATCTACACATTATTTTGAATCAAATGAAATACGTTTTAATCCATTTTAATCCCTTTATATTTTTATTGGAAATGATTGGGTAAAATCAACTTCAATACAGTAATTATGAAATTGAGAACATTTCAAAAATTTGTTCACATATTAGAGAATTATTATAACAATTTCAAGAACTTATTTATAGAGTGAACTCTCGATAAATCGAACATCGATAAATCAAACAGTTGTTCTGGGCTCGATTCATACATATCTTACCCAGTGTATTTTAACCTGAATGAGTCTAGAGAGTCTAGTAGATGAGTAGAACTGCTGGAAGGGTCGTCAAGAGAACCACCACCTCTATAAGTCGTTCTTCTGACCACCATTGCCGCTATGAGTTGAACTTTTTGATCTAATGAATGAGACCGAAGAAAATTCGGTTCGCAAACAAATTATCCAGAACTATATATTTTTGCCCCGGAACCTCTATCCATTTGACCAGACTGAAAATAAAAAGCAATAAACAAGACAGTTACATGATACGAATTTCAATTACATTTCCATTCTCTTCGGTTATGAAAACAATGCACATTCAAGATCATTCTTTTTATTATTTCTGCAATTTGTCACTATGAATTTTGAATGTCGGCCAGTTTTTAACACAAATTTTATTACAGAAAAACACACAAACCAAGATTATGAAGTGAGCTAGGTGCTACTCTTGTAGATTTCGAGTTATTTCAGTGGAAAATACTTGGGATAATACAATCATCATTCAGCAATAATATGTATTCAAGTATTTCTTTCAAAAATGACAACAGACTACTAATGATCTCTATATAATCTATGCTTAATTTATTTATTTATTTATTTATTTATTCAATGAACGGTACAACACCTTTACACAAAATTATAATATACATACTTAAAACCTTAAAATTATCAATTAGTTTTAGAAATCATAACAGTGTACAGAAAAAACAACAATAATTTTAGATCACAAAGTAATCAGACGCCTCAGATCTCCCCTCAATCCCGAGACCGAGCGATGAAATATGTCCACACCCAAGGAATCCACGACATTGGTGTTCCGCATCATTCTCGAAACCGGGGAATGAAAACAGTAATTCGTTCTCGATAAGGCGGGTCCAAACAGATCAAATCTACGGACAGGTCTTGGGGGAATATAAAAATTGAACCGAGATAACAGCTCGGGAGAATACAAAAGACCTCGAATGAGTTTGGATACAAAGATGATATCCGAATGGAGTCTGCTCGTTTTTAAAGATATTAGCCCAACCTGGTCGCGCATCCAACTTGCTGAGAATGTCCCGATAGAAAATGTTCCTTCTCTTATGGACATATACTTAAGGAATTTATTTCGTACCCTCTCAAGAAGATGGCTGTCCACGGATTTGTAGGGGGACCAAACAACTGATGCGAACTCCAAGATTGGTCTTACTAGAGCGACATAGAGGTACTGAAGTGTTCCGCTGCTGAAATCTTTGGTGTTTCTTAGTACAAATCCCAGAGTCTTCAGAGATGCCGCTGAAATGGCCTGGATATGCGGTCTGAAAGATAACTCACTGTCATATGAAATACCTAAGTCCTTAATTACATGTGTTCTCTCAATGAGATTGCCCCCAATGGAATAGTTCACGCATATAGGACTATCTAGGCGAGAAATAGTCATGAATAGATATTTTTTGATGTTGATTGTTGAGCCGTTGGCCGCACACCACCCCTCCACCGCCCGCAGATCAGACTCCAATCTCGCAACGTCCGCCAAAGACTTTACTGGAGGGAAAAGCTTCAGATCATCAGCAAATAGCGGAAATCTGACAGAGCGGATGACAAGTTTTATATCATTTATGAAAATCAAGAATAACAATGGCCCCAGGTGACTCCCCTGCGGAACGCCAGAAGACACGGGAACCGGAAATGAAAGCGTGCTACCTATTTTCACGTACTGAACTCTGCCCGCGAGATAAGAATCCAACCACGAATAAAATCTCCCGTGAAAACCAAACTTCCTCAGTTTCCACCCAAGCATCGATTGTGGCACACTGTCGAATGCCTTCGCCAAATCGGTATATACTACTTCGACTTGCCAATGATCCTCCAAAGCCTCAAGAACGAACTGGACGAAGGTAAGCAGATTGGTCTCGACACTTCTACCTTGAAAAAACCCGTGCTGCTCAGGAATGATTTTATCGTATATCCGAGACTTTATATGCTCATGAATAATAGATTCAAATAACTTAAGGTACGCATTTTAAGAATCCGTTTGCTTCCGTATATAAAACGGATCCGTTCAGTTAAATAATGAAAGCCTATAATTGAATCAATGTGCATTGTAAACAAACGGAATTCAATGAACACGTTGATTAAAATCGGGTGGTGAATCGAACGGTACCGATTTCATTTCGGATCCGTTTTTTTACAATGCACATTGCTCAAATCATTATTTAACTGAACGGATCCGTTTTATATACGGAAGCAAACGGATTCTTAAAATGCGTACCTTTATTCTTGAAGAAATGTAAACACTCCATTGCTCTACCGCTTCAAATTTTATTCAACAAATCCTTGAATGATGGAATTTTTCCGAAGTTTTGGAAGTCTGGGTATGTCAAGCCTGTTTACAAGTCGGGTTCTAGAGAGGATATTCTTAACTATAGGCCAATAACTATACTCAGTGTCATCCCTAAAGGTACGCGTTTTAAGAATCCGTTTGCTTCCGTATATAAAACGGATCCGTTCAGTTAAATAATGATTTGATCAATGTGCATTGTAAAAAAACGGATCCGAAATGAAATCGGTACCGTTCGATTCACCACCCGATTTTAATCAACGTGTTCATTAAATTCCGTTTGTTCACAATGCACATTGATTCAATTATAGGCTTTCATTATTTAACTGAACGGATCCGTTTTATATACGGAAGCAAACGGATTCTTAAAATGCGTACCTTTAAGCTTTGCATTTTAAGAATCCGTTTAAAAAACGGGTACGATTTTAAAAAGGACCCGCTTTTTAAACGGTTCCGTTTGAAACGGACAGAGTGCAATGTATGGACTGTGATGAATCAGTTTGTCGAACGCATCCCAACTCTTTCCTTCGGATAGTAGAAACAATATATATTGAGAAAGAAGAGAAATATATACTAGTTTCGTGTTTTGTGCATCAAAATAGTTATAATGGATGTTACTGACTTTTTGTTATTAAATTTGATAAGAAACATTGCGCATATATGATTTTTTGATCCACTTCCACTACTCATTTTTCTGGATAACTACAGATCTGTGAATAGATTATTTAAATTAGTTAAAATAAGATAGTAAAATAAATCATAAAATTTTAAAGTACCTTATTTTCAAAACCACGTGCTACGAAACGGATTGTCTCACTATGCGGTCCGATTTTTAATGAAACACGTTGATTAGAATCGGGTGGTGAATCGAACGGTACCGATTTCATTTCGGATGCGTTTGTTTACAATGCACATTGATTCAATTATAGGCTTTCATTATTTAACTGAACGGATCCGTTTTATGTACGGAATCAAACGGATTCTTAAAATGCGTACCTTTACCGATAAGAATGATAACTGTCCGTTATCAACTCGGGAAGTTACTCGGCAATAACAGGAATAAAAAACAAAACTTGCGTGCAGAATTTGTCGATTTTTAGACAACTGGAGAAACTACACATCCAGGCACCACCAAGGGTAAATCCCACAAATATTAATTCGCACTATAACCGGGTAAATAAGCAACAATAATCAGGAACCGATATTGGGCGAGTGCTATCAGCTAAAGCGTAACATACATTGGACCATAATTAAATATTTTAACCATAACCCGATTACTTTTGAAAAACAGATGTCGCTGACATCACTGTAGTCGCTTCGTTTCCCATCTTTATACTCTATAATCTTTGGTTATCGCTTCTTGATGGCGCCTGCCGGAATCACGTGTTCCCGTGTTGCCATTTAATGGCAGGAGATTATTCCCTAGATATGGGGAAGATGATCTAACATATAAATCCACTAAAAATTATACAAACCCTTATGAAACTCTCGGCATGAAATTTTGAACGCTACAACTCTTTGAATTATTTTGTCTTATTGATGTTTTGGCAGTGCCAACTGGTTCTACAGAGCGATGTTGAAATTTTTTTTCATTAGAAATACAACTGGATAAGCGCGATTGAGGAATACGACAAAAAGGATTTATAAAATCATAGTATGAGAATATATTTATAGATATATATATATTAGACTGTTTCAAATAAATCGACATTTTTTGTTTTCACGAAACCCCCCCCCCTAATTATCTTCAGGGTATCGAAAAGAGACCTCTATGAAAATATCAGCTTCAAATAATAATATTTAGAGGTCGCTCATCAATTATTTCTATTTTCCCTACTAATAGCAGGGAAAAAATTTCTTTTTTAAATAAAAAATTCCTAGAGCAGAAACCAATAGACGGATTTCATTGTATGATACATTTTCGTGTAGACAATCAGATACTCTACAAAAATGACCCTAACGAAATTTCGATAAAACGGTCCCTTCAAAAGTTATTCAATTCGATGCTGATATTGAGGTTATTTTGAAGAAAAAAATTATTCAAAAAAATCGATTTTGTTCGTTTTCACGAAACTCTATTTCTAATTATCTTCAGGGTATCGAAAAAAGGCGTCTGTGAAGATATTAGCTTTGAATATTAATATTTAGAGGTCGCTCAGCGATGATTTCTATTTCTTCTGTTGATAGCAGGAAAAAATTTTCTTTTTTCAATGAAAAATTTTTTCTTCACGAACCAATTGAGGGATTCCACTCTGTGATACATTTTCGTGTAGGGAAATAGATGCTCTACGAAAATGTTTCATACGATATTTCGATAAAACCGCTCGTTCAAAAGTTATTCGAACTTTTTCTTCAAAAATACCTGTATATTAATACCTTATATTGAGGTGTTTTGGAAAAAAAAGTTCAAATTACTTTTGAAAGACTGGTTTTATCGAGATATCGTATAAAACGTTTTTGTAGAGTATCTAGTTCCCTACACCAAAATGTACAGTGGAATCCCTCTATTGGTTCGTGAACAAAAATTTTTTTATTGAAAAAAGAATTTTTTCCCTGCCATCAGCATCGAAAATAGAAACCATCGATGAGCGACCTCTAAATATTTATATTCAAAGGTAATATTTTCACAGACGCCTTTTGTCGATGCCCTGAAAATGATTAGAAGGCGGGTTGCGTGAAAACAAGTAAAGTCGATTTTTTTTAACAATTTTTTTCTTCAAAAATACCTCAATATTAGCATCGAATCGAATAACTTTTAAAGCGGACGTTTTATCGAAATATCGTAAGGGACATATTTGTAGAGTATCTGATTGCCTACACGAAAATGTATCACACAAAGAAATCCGTCTATTGGTTTGTGTTCTAGGAATTTTTTATTGAAAAAAGAAATTTTTCCCCTGCTATTAGTAGGCAGAATAGGAATAATTGATGAGCGACCTCTAAATGTTATTATTTGGAGCTTATATTTTCACAGAGGTCTTTTTTCGATACCCTGAAGATAATTAGGGGGAGGTTTCGTGAAAACAAAAAAAGTCCATTTTTTTGAATCAGTCTAATATATATATATATATATACAGGGTGTACCAAGTTCGACGGCCTATTAGGCGTTTCTGGAGAACTAGACTTATTTGAAATCTGAAAATTGGGATTATTATATTGTTTGACATTATCTACCGAGCTAAAATATTCCTTGAGCCTGACCACTTTCAGTTATACAGGGAGCAAAAAAAAATGTTTCAAAATTTTTTTTTCGATTTTTTTCTTTTAGAATTTGACAGAGTATGCAATTCTGAATACATTCGTACTCAAATCGTTGCATTCGTCGAAATACTTTCGGAAATATCTAGAAAAACCTGAAGAAAAAGGGAGAAAAGAGTATTCGGTATTATGCTTGTTATTCCTAATCTAGATACCTTAAGCACAAACCGTTTTCACATTTTTGAAGTCAAAGACTGTGGAAATATTGTCCATTTTTAAAATTTTGAAAAACTCATCACAGGGTGTTCCAAATGTTGGGTCAAAAATTGGGATCAAGATTGGCCCATAACTTTCGTTTTTCAAATTAGAACCCTATTTTTTTATAATTGCGTTGGATTCTGCGAAGACAAATAATGATAATGTTCCATCATGTTGATGCTTCTAAAATTAATAATTCTTGAGTTATTTAGTATTTTCTGATTCCATGTCGTACGTTGCGTCAAATTTATAAAATCTGTTTTATAACAACAATGATGAATGAATTAAAGAAAAAGGTGTGTCAGTAGTGAGTTATTGGAATAATTTATCTTCTATGACCAAGGTCATAGTTGATATGAAACAGATTTAATGAATTTGACTCTACGTACGACATAAAATCAGAAAATCCTAAATAACTCAAGAATTATCAATTTTAGGAGCATCAACATGTTGAAACATTATCATCATTTTTCTTTGTACAATCTAACGCAATCATAAAAAAATAGGGTTCTAATTTGAAAAACGAAAGTTATGGGCCAATCTTGATCCCAATTTTTGACCCAACATTTGAAACACCCTGTGATGAATTTTTCAAAATTCTAGAAATGTACAATATTTCTACATTCTTCGACTTTAAAAATGTGAAAACGGTTTGTGCTTAAAGTATCTAGATTAGGAATAACGAACATAATACCGAATACTCTTTTCTCTCTTTTTTTTCAGGTTTTTCTCGATATTTTTGAAAGTATTCCGACGAATGCAACGATTTGAGTACGAATGTATTCAGAATTGCATACTCTGTCAAATTCTAAAAGAAAAAAACTGAAAAAAAAATTTTGAAACATTTTTTTCGCTTTCTGTATAACTGAAAGTGGTCAGGCTCCAAGAATATTTTAGCTCGGTAGATAATGTCAAACAATATAATAATCCCAATTTTCAGATTTCAAATAAGTCTAGTTCTCCAGAAACGCCTAATAGGCCGTCGAACTTGGTACACCCTATATATATATATATATATTAGACTGATTCAAAAAAATGGACTTTTTTTGTTTTCACGAAACCTCCCCCTAATTATCTTCAGGGTATCGAAAAAAGACCTCTGTGAAAATATCAGCTCCAAATAATAACATTTAGAGGTCGCTCATCAATTATTCCTATTCTGCCTACTAATAGCAGGGGAAAAATTTCTTTTTTCAATAAAAAATTCCTAGAACACAAACCAATAGACGGATTTCTTTGTGTGATACATTTTCGTGTAGGCAATCAGATACTCTACAAATATGTCCCTTACGATATTTCGATAAAACGTCCGCTTTAAAAGTTATTCGATTCGATGCTAATATTGAGGTATTTTTGAAGAAAAAAATTGTTCAAAAAAATCGACTTTACTTGTTTTCAAGCAACCCGCCTTCTAATCATTTTCAGGGCATCGACAAAAGGCGTCTGTGAAAATATTACCTTTGAATATAAATATTTAGAGGTCGCTCATCGATGGTTTCTATTTTCGATTCTGATGGCAGGGAAAAAATTCTTTTTTCAATAAAAAAATTTTTGTTCACGAACCAATAGAGGGATTCCACTGTACATTTTGGTGTAGGGAACTAGATACTCTACAAAAACGTTTTATACGATATCTCGATAAAACCAGTCTTTCAAAAGTAATTTGAACTTTTTTTTCCAAAACACCTCAATATAAGGTATTAATATACAGGTATTTTTGAAGAAAAAGTTCGAATAACTTTTGAACGAGCGGTTTTATCGAAATATCGTATGAAACATTTTCGTAGAGCATCTATTTCCCTACACGAAAATGTATCACAGAGTGGAATCCCTCAATTGGTTCGTGAAGAAAAAATTTTTCATTGAAAAAAGAAAATTTTTTCCTGCTATCAACAGAAGAAATAGAAATCATCGCTGAGCGACCTCTAAATATTAATATTCAAAGCTAATATCTTCACAGACGCCTTTTTTCGATACCCTGAAGATAATTAGAAATATTCTGTATAACTGAAAGTGGTCAGGCTCCAAGAATATTTTTGCTCGGTAGATAATGTCAAACAATATAATAATCCCAATTTTCAGATTTCAAATAAGTCTAGTTCTCCAGAAACGCCTAATAGGCCATCGAATTTGGTACACCCTGTATATATATATATATATATATATATATATATATATATATATACAGGGTAATTTTTTTAAGTGTTTCATTAGAAGTTTTCGGAGAAGGAATTTTAATACAAATTCCAGATTTTGCATTGTTGTTCTATACCACATGATCTTGAGTGGTCAAATATTTTCAAGCAAAATCTACTTCCCGTTCTACCGGAAACGAATGTGAACTTCGTTATTTCAAATGTAACACCCTGTATAGTTAGACATATTTTTATTCTTCGTTCAATTCTACACTAATTTCAGGTATAATATGCCCAACCTTATAAGCGATTGTTGAGTTATAGCCCAATTGTCAAATTATTCGTCATAAAGATTGTCACAAATAAGTGTTCATATCTTCAAAATCGTTCATTGTAAATTTTTTTTTCCGCAACAGTGGAATGAAATAGTTGTTGTTGCTGCTATAACTTATGAGGAAGTTTCATACAGGGTGTCCGAAACAAAGCTTCAAAGTGAACCTTAATTAAACTATGAAATCTCCTTTATTTTAAAGGGCAACCATATAATTTTGTTCTCATAATCGATTGCTCGTCAAAAACTAGTTAGAGTAAGCCGAACATTTCATGCCTTCAAAATCAGTAGTTTTGCCGTTATTGAATTAAATTCAATTTCACGACCAAAGACAGATTTCAGTCGAATTAATTGGTACGCTAGTTTTTTTAGTAGGCTATGGTAGGAACTGTCATTCTCACCTTTTTTCATAATGATCACATAAACAAAAAAAATTTCAATTCAAAACTTCCACATCAATTATTCTCTTAACAACCAACGAAAATTAAATAAATGCTATTCAAATAAATTTTCAAATTTATTAATTCCTCTACAACCACCTACTGTAAGGGGTTCAGGTGATAATTCTCGCATCAGTGCAACCCGCACCCTAACTAACTTCAATTTTGTTCCTTGAATGACTGCTATTTTTATAAACCTCCCCACAGATAAAAATGAAAGAACGTCAGGTCTGGAGAACGCTAATCTGATGAACTATTCAATCTGATATTTTGATACATTCACCTTGAATGAAGAACATATTTTTAACATCACTGTTAACGAAATTCCGATTCTGCATAGTCCCCGATTAATCAAACAACAAGTATTACGAAGGATAATTCTTAGCAATGCATTATAAATGAATTGATGTATTTACTTTTGACAAAGCCTACTTGAAAATTATCTGAACAAATCTATTTCTAGATTAAGAAACCTGACTTTATTCCTGAATTTCGAATTTTATTTAATAACGGCAAAACTATTGTATTTAAAGGCATGAAATTTTAGACATACTCTAACTAGTTTTTGACAAGCAATCGATTAGAAGAACAAAATTATATGGTTGCTATTTGAAAAAAAAGGGATTTCATAGTTTTATCAAGGCTCACTTTGAAGCTTTGTTTCGGACACCCTGTATGAAATTTCCTCATAAGTTATAGCAGCAACAGCGTACTTTATTTTATTTCACTGTTGCGAAAAAAAAATTTTACAATGAGAGATTTTGAAGATATAAACACTAATTTGTGACAATCTTTCTGACGAATAATTTGGGCTATAACTCAACAATCATACCTGAAATTAGTGTAGAACTGAACGAAGAATTAAAATTTGTCTAAATATATACAGGGTGTTACATTTGAAATAACGAAGTTCACATTCGTTTCCGGTAGAACCGGAAGTAAATTTTGCTTGAAAATATTTTACAACTAAAGATCATGTAGTCTAAAACAACAATGCAAAATCTGGAATTTGTTTTAAAATTCCGTCCCGAAAACTTCTGATGAAACACTTAAAAAAATCACCCTGTATATACAGGGTGTTTCCTAAACATGCGGCAAAAATTCAGGGAGCTGTTACTTGGACTATTCTAAGAATATTTTGTCCTTTGATGTTTTTGGAAAAACCTCTTTGTTTCGAAGATACAGGGCGAACAACATTTTTCATATTTTTAAAATTGATAATAGTATAAATAAAAATGCGTACCGCACTGTGTTTACTAAGTAGGTACAATTTATTTTTAAATGTGTTTGACAACTATAAAAAACGGCCAGTTTTTTGACTTAAAATTGATAAGTTCAGATGGTAAAGGAATACAGATTAAACACGGTTTTCATTTGAATTCGTTTTGTGATGTATTAGCAATTAACATTTTATCTTTCACTGTCAACGAGGAGAAGATTGGATGCTTGTATGCTGGCTGGAGGTGGTCATTTTCAACAGTTTTTGTAGGTTAAGTTAAATTTTCATGTAATTTTTCATAATAAAATGTTATTATCTAAAATTTTGTTTGCCCTGTATCTTCGAAACAAAGAGGTTTTTCAAAAATCATCAAAGGACAAAATATTCTTAGAATAGTCCAAGGAACAGCCCCCTGAATTTTTGCCGCATGTTAAGGAAACACCCTGTATATATATATATATATATATATATATATATATATATATATATATATATATATATATATATATATATATATATATATATATATATATATATATATATATACAGGGTGTACCAAGTACTTTACCGATCCCTCAATATTCATATCTTTCTCATATATATATATATATATATATATATATATATATATATATATATAAACAATTGAGGTGGTAACTCCCAGAATTTTAATAATAAGAAAGGTTTTAAGGGGTATGGGAATTGATCAGTCTGCAGTTAGGTCACTCTTTTTTATTTCATAAGGCCAACGTTTCGATCGCATATATATATAATATATATATATATATATATATATATATAATATATATATATATATAAAATATATATTAGACTGATTCAAAAAAATCGACTTTTTTGTTTTCACAAACCCCCCCCCCCCCTAATTATCCTCAGGTTATCGAAAAAAGACCTCTGTGAAAATATCAGCTCCAAATAATAACAGAATCGTTTTTTTTTTTTGAATAATTTTTTTCTTCAAAAATACCTCAATATTAGCATCGAACCGAATAACTTTTGAAGCGGCCGTTTTATTGAAATATGTAGAAGGACATCACGATTATCGGAACGGCTCTTCGGAGGAAGGATTTCCAAACACAAACTCCAACCTGAAAATAAAAAAAAGACAGAACAGCAAGAGAATATATATATATATATATATATATATATATTGTGTAACGAAGCGAACTTCGTCACTAAGAACATTCTGTATATTTTCCAACCATTCATAAATTAAAAAACGAAAGTATTCGTTTTATCTAATTGTGACGAGGTGAACTTCGTTACTATAACCATCCTGTATATTTTCCAACGATGTTGAATTCAAACATAAAATTATTTCGAGTTTCATATCGTGAAAATATAAGAAGCCAATTTCAGATTCCTACCTATGTAGAAAAAAACTTACGTTCGCCGTAGTCGGCGACGTTATCTGTACCATATGTGTTTTTGTGCGGAGCGGCAATTGTTTTCACGATATCCGAGACTCGAAATATTCCCCCTCCAACCGACCTTATAAATTCGGCAGTTTTGAGGCGGACAGTCAGTTCTTTCAGTTCTCCGATAGTTTTTCGAATTTTCCGACAGTTCTTCGAGTTCTCCGACAGTTTTTCGAATTTTCCGATAGTTCTTTCAGTTCTCCGATAGTTTTACGAATTTTCCGATAGCTAATTCTTCGAGTATTGAATTCACCGAGTCAGTTCTCACTTCTGTTAGAGTTTCGAATTTTCCGATAGGCGAGTTTCAAGTTTTCAGCTTTCTGAGTTTTATTAGTTTTCCGACGACGGGATTTCAGTTCCGAAAGTTTTCGAGTCGGTAGTACCGAAGAGTTTTGTGCTTGTTCAAACTCCTTATATTCGGTGTTTCCAACGAACGAGATAGGACTCAAGTGTTGTGTCGAAACCAGAAATCCGCAGGATTGGTAAGACCCATTTTATTCACCTGTCTACGTGGCCGGCAAGTTTTCCTGTACTATTCGACGGGGGGGCGATATCCGGAATTTATACTCATCATTATTGTGTTCTTAGCATTTCTTCGCGTGGCCTACGTTTGTGTCCCGGTGGTAGAGGTATCGTTGAGTTGGTACTCTTTCACCCCTCAGGTAGGGTCGGTCTAGGGTTCCTTGCTTGTGGCTCTCCTTCGCGGGAACTCTGAGCAGACTCTTCGATCCTGAGGAAAAGGGGCCGGTGTCCTCATTTCCGGGTTCGGTTACCTTCTTGCCAGAAATACACATCTTCTGTTCCCCAACTCGTTTTGGCGGGTGCGCCAATACGATCTAAACCTAGGTTACTGTTACTCAGTATTTATTCGCCTAGTCTACGTTTAGGCCCCGGTGGTAGAGGTATCATTGAGTTGATACTCTTTCACCCCTCAGGTAGAGTCGGTCTAGGGTTCCTTGCTTGTGGCTCTCCTTCGCGGGAACACTAGCAGACTCTTCAACCTTGAGGAAAGGGGTGAATTGTCCTAAATTTCCCCACTGTAGCTGTCATCTGGCCAGCGAATTTCGCAACGTTTGTTCGGACTCCATTTTGTCAGGCGCGCCGACGTGCGCAGTCCTGGTTTTCTTTGCGCCTGTCTGGGGAATATTGGACAGGACTCTTCGAGTCAAGGGGGAGGGGACAGTAGATCGCGTGCGCGCGCAGGACAGGACAACTTGTTGACAGGTAGACAGCGTGCACCGCCTTTCACCCGCTACATTGTATGCTTTTCACTGGTAATCAACATAATAAGGTTACTGGCTGTCGCTCTCTTATTAAACTGTTTTCACACCACGCATTTTAACCGCTTCACATACGCCGCCCGCTCACCTCGCTTCATTTTATTCCGTCCGTCATTTTTGTTGAATTTCTTTTGTAACTTGTTGGTGTATATCGTTAATTTTGCTGCTTTTCACCCCATTCATTTCATTGTAGCACCGTCAATAAATTACAGCATTTCGTGTGGCAATAAAGTATTTGTATTTGGTAATATATTGTGTCTCGTCGAAGTGAGTTTTATTTATTTAGCTCAAAGTCGCTCCTCTTCAGTGGAAGAAATAATATCTTATCAATCGCTACCACCCCAGATTGAATCGAACCTTGTCTCCAACTGTAGAAAAGCTACCCAGGTGGACAACTGTGAGCGACGTAAGGAATTGCGACCTTATAAAACCCATCGCAATTGGCGCCCGAGTAAGCTTGGAAAGGTAGTGGTAGGTGTAAGTCGCAACCAGGAGAAAAACGCCGTCACAATTTGGCGCCCGAGCAGGGACCTGATTTCTTCACGATAAGGCTGAACAGAAAGATTTTTAGGGTTGACATGGAGGTGAACAGGTTGAGAGCTGAAGAGCTGAGATGGGAGCTGAGAGCTCGTGGCCAGCAGGTCGGAAGGACTGTTCAGGAAAACCGAATAGAATTGAGGAGGGCGCTGACGCAAAATGCGAAGTTCTGTCCCGTAGACAGAGACATGGAAGAGGAATTGGAGGATGCAGGTCGAATCCTGAGGAGCCTGGTGGAACAGGTTCAGGAGTTCGACGAAGATAATGCTAGGAATGAGGAATCCCGCATCCGGAGTCGGCTCATCCATTTCCAGAACCGTCTGAGTCAGATGAGGCCGACGACAGCGGAGGAGAGGAAAAAGGCTAAAGAGCTCACTGAGTTGTGGAGGCAGACGGACGAGATGCTGAGAGACGCCGTACTGCTGGCCGAAGCCAGGGCTACTTTGAGCACGCCGTTGGGTGCTGAACCGCCGATTTCTTTCGAGGATCCTCCACTGGATAACTCAGGAGCTGTCAACTCGGAAAGGGGAAGCGACTCCGAGGAAGATGCTGAGGTCACGCCGGACCCAGGTAGGGAGTCAGAAGCTGTTCGGAGCCACTCTCAGCTGAACCGAACAGGACTACCGGAGAACCAGGAGGGAGGTCTTTCGTTGAGTTTCTTCCGGAATTTGCACGAGAGGGCTTGTGAAGCTGTTCGTCGACGCCTGAACTTCACAAGTTTCTGGGGGACAGGTGACCACGGAAGGTCTGGATCGCCCGTGCCAGGAAACAGGAGGGCGGTAGCGGAATCGACTCGACGGATTTCGTTCCCGAGCCAGAGGAAGTCGCAACTCATACGGCTGCACCGAGAGAGCGGAACCGTCCCAGTGAGTCGGAGAGGTTGCCTGAAGGTCGAACCGGAGAGGATGTCCGAACGAGATCGGATAAGACATCCCAACAGCAACCTAGTCAGCCGTTCATACCGGTGTACAAGTGGAATGTGCACTTCGACGGGTCGGCAGACGTGGACGCTTTCCTCCAGGAGGTCGAGCAGTTAGCGGTGACTCGCAGAGTCACGAAGGAAGGTTTATTGGAGTCAATCTTCGAGCTGCTGCGGAAGGACGCTAGGGACTGGTTCATCCCCAGGAGAGGGTGTTTCAACGATTGGGAGGATTTCAAGGAACAACTTCGTGAGGCTTTTCTCCCCCTCGATTACGAGGAAACCCTCCTGGAGGAGATCAGGAAACGTACCCAAGGAGAAGGCGAAAAACTATTACTTTTCGTAACCAGGATGCAGAACCTCTTCCTGAAGCTTACCGTAAAACGACCCTCCGAGGAAGAACAGGTGGCCATAATCAGGAAGCGGCTGATACCGGCGTTGCAGAAGGCATTGGCCTTCCAGGAGACGAAAACTTACGCACAACTGCTGGCCAAAGGAAAGGTGTTCGAGTTGGTCCAGTGGAATACCGACCAGTACATTCCACCCCCGACTCGAAAAGGGCTGATTGATGATCCACACCTGGTATATGAAGGCCCCTGTCGAAGACCGTCGCAGACGCTGACTGTCGAGTCCCCGTCGCCTGTGAGGCCAGAGGCACCGAGAGCGTCGCCTAGGCTTGACGAAGAGCCGCCGGGCAGGAAGTCCGACTCGTCTCAGGCCCAGTCTGACAACCCATCACGTCGCATGAGGAAAACTGTTCGCTTCGCTGATGTAAGGACTGATAGGATGCAGTGTTGGCGTTGTGGAGAAATGGGACACTTTAGGAGAGAGTGCCGAGCGACGCCAAAGATTTTCTGTTCCCGATGTGGAAAAGAAGGTGTCTTGTCCAAGGTTGCCGATGTTCGGAAAACTAGAACGGAACCGCCTCGCGGGGAGGAGACAGTTCCGTTCGACAGCATCCCCAACCCAGCAACCTAAACAGCCGCAAGACAATCGGCCAATTGTCATCGTTCACATCGGGCAACAACCCGTGAGAGCCCTGTTGGATACCGGCGCATCCAGGTCATTCCTGAGTAGCAGGGCGGCAGAGGCCTGCCGTAGGATTTTCGTTTGGCCGTCTGCAGTTTCGGACGTGTTGGCCACTGTGGCTGACGGGAATTCGGTCGTCGTTGAGGAATTGTACGAGCCGAGATTACTGTTCGGAGAGGAGGAGGTCAAAGCCCGGCTTTATTTGGTGCCAAATCTACCGATAGATCTCGTTCTGGGAATGGACCTACTGAGTTCCCATGACTTCAGGATCGATTTGAAGACAGCGAGATGCTATCTGAAGGGCGAGTTGTTGGAAGGAGCCGTTTCTCCAGCCGTCATCCTGCACAACTCGTCGATCAGTTCCTTGGGCCAGCGGGAGGAGCAAGTTCTCCGGAAGTTCCTGGAGCGGGAGCTGGCAGGATTTGATCAAGTCCAAGGACTGACCAAGATGGCAAGACACGAGATCAAGATCAAACCAGGAACTGAGGCGATCAAGCAGAGATACCGTCCGTGTAACCCGAAGATGCAGGAGATAATCGACCAGGAAGTTGACCGGATGTTGGAGGAGGGTATCATAGAACCCTCGAGATCTCCATGGAGTTCCTGCGTCGTTATTGTGAAGAAGGCTAACGGAAGTCCCAGGTTCTGCATCGATTTTCGAGCGGTGAATGAGGTCTCGATAAAGGATGCGTACCCGTTGCCGTATATCGCCGGCATACTGGACAAACTCAGGCGAGCAAAGTACATCTCTACGTTGGACTTGAAACAGGGATACTGGCAGATTCCTCTTACGAAGGAGAGTAAGCCCATTACCGCTTTCGCTGTACCTGGAAGGGGTTTGTTTCAGTTCCGGGTTATGCCGTTCGGCCTTCATTCGGCCGGCGCAACGTTCCAGAGGCTTTTGGACCGTGTTATTGGTCCGGAGCTGGACCCGATTGCCTTTGCGTATCTGGATGACATAGTGGTCTTAGGAGAGACTTTCGAGGAGCACCTGGAAAACTTGAAGGTGGTGTTCCGTCGCCTCCGGGAGGCAAACCTCAAGATAAACCCTGAAAAGTGCGAGTTCGTGAGAAGTTCTCTCAAGTACCTAGGCCACGTGATCACCGCAGAAGGAATCGCAACCGACCCTGACAAGATAGCTGCAATCAACTCCATGAAGCCACCGAGGAATGTTCGCGAACTTCGCCGATTCCTGGGAGTGGCGAGCTGGTACCGAAGATTCGTGGACGATTTCACGAAGATAGTTACGCCACTCACGTTGTTGCTGAAGAAGAAGCAAAGGTGGAAATGGGAGGATGCGCAGCAGCAGGCTTTCGATGCGCTTAAGGGGAGGCTCACCGAGTCACCGGTGTTAGCCTGTCCGGATTTTTCTCAACCGTTCACGCTGCAGACAGACGCATCCGAGAATGGCCTCGGAGCGGCCTTAACCCAAGTCCGTGATGGACGCGAGCGTGTGATCGCCTATGCCAGTCGCACTCTGAATGGTGCCGAGAAGAATTACTCGGTGACCGAGAAGGAATGTTTGGCCATCGTATGGGCCATAGACAAGATGAGGCCATACTTGGAAGGTTATAGGTTTACCGTTATCACCGATCACATGAGTTTGCGGTGGCTACAGTTTATAAAATCCCCATCAGGTCGGATTGCAAGGTGGTGTGTCTTCCTGCAGCAATATGATTTCGAGATCAAGTATAGAAAAGGTGCCCTGAACCGAGTAGCGGACGCCTTGTCGAGAGATCCCCTACCGTCCGAAGAACAAGTTTGTGTGACCGAGAACCCGATCAGATGCCCCTGGTATGTCAAGAAGTTCCAGGAGGTTTCGAAGAACCCCTCAGATTTTCCGGACTACAGGATCCAAGCAGGAAGGTTGTACCGGCATTTCTGGAGTTCGGATGACTTCACGGAAACTGAAATGGGAAAACCATGGAAACTGTGCATCCCGACTAAAGATCGGCAGTCTGTTCTGCGGGAGAATCATGATGTGCCAGTAGCCGGCCACTTGGGAGTCGCGAAGACCATAGCTCGAGTGACCCAGAACTACTACTGGCCAGGGATGTTCCGTGAAGCGGCCCAATACGTGCGTAGGTGCCAGCAATGCCAGAGGTATAAAGTCTGTCAGCAGAAACCTGCAGGGAAGATGCAGCCGCATCGCACCGGCGAGCCGTGGGAGACCGTCAGTACGGACCTGGTAGGACCTTTACCCCCTTCGAAGAAGGGAAATACTTTCCTGGTTATGTTCCAAGATCGCTTCTCAAAGTGGATCGAATGTAGACCCCTTCGAGCAGCTACAGGCAAGGGAGTATTCCAGGCTTTTTACGACCTGGTGGTGTTGAAGTTTGGATGCCCGAAGACCGTAATAAGTGACAACGGGTCACAGTTCGACGGCCGCTTATTCAAGGGCAACTTGAAGAGTTTGGGCATTCACCACCGATTCGCTCCAGTCTACTCTCCGCAGTGCAACCCTGTGGAAAGGGCAAACAGGACGATCAAAACCATGATTGCGCAGTTCTGTGAGCAAGATCATCGCTCCTGGGATGAGCATCTTGGAGAACTGGCATTCGCGTTGAACTCTGCCAAACATGAATCTACCGGATTCACACCGGCGTTCCTGAACTTCGGCCGGGAGGTCCGCTCTCCCGAAACGAACCGTCGCACCGAAGGAATGAGGGATGTTGCAGGAGATTCGACCGAAGAACCACCTGTCCGAGGGGTAGACCAGTATGCGACTCGTCTTAAACGACTACTAGAGACGCGGGAGTTCGTCAGGCTCCTGTTGGACCGAGCTTTTAATCAGCAAAGCCGTTATTACAACCTCCGGAGGAGAGAGTGGTCGTGCCGGGTCGGAGGCAAGGTGTTGCGCCGGGAACATCCGTTATCGTCGGCGGTTGGCGGTTTCGCGTCTAAGTTGGCCCCCAAATATTCCGGTCCGTATACGGTTGTAAAGGTTGTGTCTCCCGTAGTTTACGATTTGAAAGATGGATCAGGTAAATACCTCCGACATATCCATGTGAAGGATTTAAAACCGTTTCACGAGGGTGAGCTGAGCGGTGAGCCGTCGACATCCGCTGGCAACCAGCGGATATAGGGTGAAAGGCATACGAAATTGAACCGTCCGTAGCCGAGATGCCGTCCAAGTTTGGAACCACGATGAAGGGACCAAGTTTCGTGGATTCTCAAGAGGCAGTCAAAACACGGCTGGACGTAGAAGTTCGAGAGGATGCTGTTGTAAGTCTGTCACCCAAGAAAGCATCGTTGGCTACACCTCAAGTTTGTCCTACTTTAGGAGACCGCAAGGCGGATTCGGATCCCCAAGAGTGAGATCGTCGGTCGTAATAGACTAAGTCCGATTAAGAGGTATTAATCCCTTTCAAGTTTCAGAACAGAGATGTCCAAAAAGGGGTCGGGATCGAATCGACGCCGAGGTGGTGGGTTCCATGACAGCCAGGTGCGATCTGCTGATGGAAGAAGACTGTGAATCAGGTCCAGGCTGGAGGGACATGTCAGGGGGTGTTCCTGCCCGAAGCCATCCACCCACAAGTCCACGGTCCAGGAGAATTCGTCGAGCGCCAGACAAGGCGTTGATCAAAAGGCTAGGTCGGACAGATCGAATACCAGATCTGTGGGGGTTCAACACGACCTTCTACGACCCCTGACGAACCTCCAACCCTGGCCGTTGGAGATTCGTCCGGGAATGCTGTTGGCTCTGTGCCAATAGTCCGCCGAATGGCGAGGTGGCTGGCGACGATGAGGTTAAAAAAAAAAACTTTCGTTTTTTTTTCGGTAAGTGGAGGGGGTGTGTAACGAAGCGAACTTCGTCACTAAGAACATTCTGTATATTTTCCAACCATTCATAAATTAAAAAAACGAAAGTATTCGTTTTATCTAATTGTGACGAGGTGAACTTCGTTACTATAACCATCCTGTATATTTTCCAACGATGTTGAATTCAAACATAAAATTATTTCGAGTTTCATATCGTGAAAATATAAGAAGCCAATTTCAGATTCCTACCTATGTAGAAAAAAACTTACGTTCGCCGTAGTCGGCGACGTTATCTGTACCATATGTGTTTTTGTGCGGAGCGGCAATTGTTTTCACGATATCCGAGACTCGAAATATTCCCCCTCCAACCGACCTTATAAATTCGGCAGTTTTGAGGCGGACAGTCAGTTCTTTCAGTTCTCCGATAGTTTTTCGAATTTTCCGACAGTTCTTCGAGTTCTCCGACAGTTTTTCGAATTTTCCGATAGTTCTTTCAGTTCTCCGATAGTTTTACGAATTTTCCGATAGCTAATTCTTCGAGTATTGAATTCACCGAGTCAGTTCTCACTTCTGTTAGAGTTTCGAATTTTCCGATAGGCGAGTTTCAAGTTTTCAGCTTTCTGAGTTTTATTAGTTTTCCGACGACGGGATTTCAGTTCCGAAAGTTTTCGAGTCGGTAGTACCGAAGAGTTTTGTGCTTGTTCAAACTCCTTATATTCGGTGTTTCCAACGAACGAGATAGGACTCAAGTGTTGTGTCGAAACCAGACATCCGCAGGATTGGTAAGACCCATTTTATTCACCTGTCTACGTGGCCGGCAAGTTTTCCTGTACTATTCGACGGGGGGGGCGATATCCGGAATTTATACTCATCATTATTGTGTTCTTAGCATTTCTTCGCGTGGCCTACGTTTGTGTCCCGGTGGTAGAGGTATCGTTGAGTTGGTACTCTTTCACCCCTCAGGTAGGGTCGGTCTAGGGTTCCTTGCTTGTGGCTCTCCTTCGCGGGAACTCTGAGCAGACTCTTCGATCCTGAGGAAAAGGGGCCGGTGTCCTCATTTCCGGGTTCGGTTACCTTCTTGCCAGAAATACACATCTTCTGTTCCCCAACTCGTTTTGGCGGGTGCGCCAATACGATCTAAACCTAGGTTACTGTTACTCAGTATTTATTCGCGTAGTCTACGTTTAGGCCCCGGTGGTAGAGGTATCATTGAGTTGATACTCTTTCACCCCTCAGGTAGAGTCGGTCTAGGGTTCCTTGCTTGTGGCTCTCCTTCGCGGGAACACTAGCAGACTCTTCAACCTTGAGGAAAGGGGTGAATTGTCCTAAATTTCCCCACTGTAGCTGTCATCTGGCCAGCGAATTTCGCAACGTTTGTTCGGACTCCATTTTGTCAGGCGCGCCGACGTGCGCAGTCCTGGTTTTCTTTGCGCCTGTCTGGGGAATATTGGACAGGACTCTTCGAGTCAAGGGGGAGGGGACAGTAGATCGCGTGCGCGCGCAGGACAGGACAACTTGTTGACAGGTAGACAGCGTGCACCGCCTTTCACCCGCTACATTGTATGCTTTTCACTGGTAATCAACATAATAAGGTTACTGGCTGTCGCTCTCTTATTAAACTGTTTTCACACCACGCATTTTAACCGCTTCACATACGCCGCCCGCTCACCTCGCTTCATTTTATTCCGTCCGTCATTTTTGTTGAATTTCTTTTGTAACTTGTTGGTGTATATCGTTAATTTTGCTGCTTTTCACCCCATTCATTTCATTGTAGCACCGTCAATAAATTACAGCATTTCGTGTGGCAATAAAGTATTTGTATTTGGTAATATATTGTGTCTCGTCGAAGTGAGTTTTATTTATTTAGCTCAAAGTCGCTCCTCTTCAGTGGAAAAAATAATATCTTATCAATCGCTACCACCCCAGATTGAATCGAACCTTGTCTCCAACTGTAGAAAAGCTACCCAGGTGGACAACTGTGAGCGACGTAAGGAATTGCGACCTTTTAAAACCCATCGCAATTGGCGCCCGAGTAAGCTTGGAAAGGTAGTGGTAGGTGTAAGTCGCAACCAGGAGAAAAACGCCGTCACAATATATATATATATATATATATATATATATATATATTAGCGAGGATCCTACAGCTTCTGCCGCATCTCGCAATTCGATCTCCATACTATTTTTTGCAGACGATCAAGTAATAGTTGCAAATTGTGAAGAAGGTGCAGATTACATGCTCAGAAAACTTAAGGATGAGTATGAAAAGTGGGGAATGAAGATGAATATGACGAAAACTCAATACATGAAGATTGGTGAGGAGGATGAAGACCCGGATTTGGAAATAAGAATGTTAAATAAATGTGAACAATATAAATACCTGGGCAGTATAATTTCAAACGATGGAACAACAAAAAGGGATGTTAAACACAAAATTCAACAAGGTCAGAAAACTGTTAAGATACTAAATTCACTTCTTTGGTCTAATAAAATCTAATTAAAGAACAAATTAACCTTGTACAAATCGGAGTGTTGGCAAATGACCAAGAAAATAAAAGAAAAGATAGATACCGTTGAAATGGATTATTTGAGGAGGTCTTGTCGAATATCCAGAATTGAACATATAACGAATGATGAAATAAGACGAAGGACAAATAGAATACTCCGAAAGAATAGAAACCCGACCGTTGATATGCAACGAATGGAGGATAATAGATGGCCGAAACGAGCCATCCAGTACAAAATAAACAGAAAACAAAAGCGAGGAAGACCTGCTACAACTTGGTTGAAGAATGTTTTTGAAATTATGAGGGATAGAGCAATTCATGAGGATGATTGGATAAATCGACAAGAATTCAATTTATACTTCATCAAATTGATCTAAAATTTTCAACTCATTGCAAAAATGAATTTGATCCAGATGAGGTAATAGATCATTTCGTTTAACGGATGAATGGTCAATAACAGTTTTTTTTTTCTAACTGAAAATATGAACAAATTGGTCAATATCAGCCATCGTATAATAAGGATTTGTTTAAAAAATTCAAATTATCAGTAAAAATATTGTTTAAAATGATATTTTCATTCTGATGCGCCTGCCTCACCACTTCCTTTACCTCCATGGTAAAGCCGCCATTGTTCAACATGCTACCACAGACAGAAACGGAGATACTGACCAAAGTTGAGATCGCCCAAATTTAAATTTTGGCCTATAACTCGAAAACAAAAGAAGATGGCGGAATGCAGTTGATGACATTATCAGTTTCTCTAAAAAAAGACCACCGTAATGTGTCATTAATTTTCCTCCATCTTTTCGGTTAAGAAATTGCAGTTAAGGTATCACCATTTTGCGTTTCACTATTTGGATATGTAACATTTTTTATGGATACGTGAGATATTGTGATATAAAAAATGTAATGAAACAATATTGTGTGCAAATAAAACGGCTACAGGGATCTCATTCATTTATTTTGTTTTTTAACAGGGACTTGTGACAATGCCGAATAAATACCTACTAAATACTAGAGGCGCATTGGCAGAGTGAGATATACCAATTTTTCTCAGGTACGCTTACCGAAGCTATTATAGACATTGAAAAAAATCGTTCAACCTACAGAGGAGACTCCCAAAAATATAACCTACTGAAATATACTTTCCAAAAAAAAATGAAAAATATAAAAATATCTGACCACGAAGAAAATATAATTATTGGTGCAATTATATCAGCAAGTGACTAGTGATTGGTGTTTTCCGTAAGAAAATGCATATTTACAAGATCTTAAAAAAATAAAGACTTATTCCAGTTAGTAAAGCGTTATTAATTTCAAATTTTTTTAATATTTGTAGAAATATCTTCATAAACAAGTTATTATTTACTTTATATTCACAAAAATATCACCAAATAATCAATGTTATTATGTTTTGCATTCGAGTGCATTATTTTAACTTCCGTTTAGCAGAGGGTTATCATTCACTTTCCCTACCAAATTTCAACTATATAATGAAGAAGTATAATTTCTTTGAACTGTGAACCGTTCCATACGAGGGTGGATTTACAGGGGTTTCAAACAATTTCATACAATAATTATTTTTAAATCCGTGATTTCTCAAATATTGTCAATATTTTAGTAATAAAAACTGATTTTTTGATGTATACTATTATATAATGATATATACTATTCATACTAATCATGGGCGGTCCCAGGAGGGGTCAGGGGGATCATGACCCTGCCCAAAATCTTGAAATTGCATTGCTTATAATGAGCTCTTTGTGCAAATACACGTGTTTTCGATCAAAAAGCTGTAAACCCATAGCGGTGACCTACCCCAAAATGTAAGGCTAGGACCGCCCTTGATACTAATCAATAGTCTAAAAACCATTTTAACATATTTGAACCATTTTTTTTATAGAAAATAAGTCCCTCTTTTCAAGATAAATATGACGAGTCAAATTAAAAAATCTTCCCAAGTCAGCCGAAAATACGGTATATTTATTGTGAATAAATCCCTAATGAAAATAATTGGTGACCCCTATTGTAATCCTTAATTTCTCAATGATTTCACGTTTCACCCCACATATGAAGTTTAACATTTACAGAGGGCGTAATCTACCATTGAATAACCTCTAAAGCACAGAATATCTAGGATAGATATTCTGTGTCTAAAGAGTGTCCACAGATGACAATTTCCATAATATATACTCTGTAGTCTTTTGAATAACCTATTCCTCGCCTAGAAATTTGAAGTTAAAGTTATAGGTCAAGGTCATCCCCGGCAGAAGTTCTTAAGAGTACATTACTTTTCTATTCTGATAAGAGTAGAAGGTTGAAGGAAGTGGGGCCAAAGTGGAAGTATCATGATGTGGAAAGATTATATGAGCAGGTACTTTCTTCTTTTCATTCATATTTGGGTTGTGTTAAAACCCAGAAGCATTGTCAATGATTCGACTGCAGGGCAAAACTAAAATTTATCGAACATGTTTGGCAGAATCACTTTTGTGCCTACACTTGTGTATAACATGGTGATGGAGAAGTGTTCAGCTAGAAAGTGGTATAATAGAATCGATGAAAATGTCATTCTAGGAGCTTTGCCATTTCCCAAGCTAACAAAACAGGTGAGAATGTCTCAATTCCAAAATGTCCTGTATTATTGGAGAATTTCCACAGGATCGTTTAATTATTCCTGATCCCATTCAAATGTTTCTATAATAGCTTTTTCTATTTATATTAACTCAATGACTTCTATGTAGAAATGGAGTGAAATCCAAGTAGCATTTAAATTTCATGTTTTGTATGATGTATGTAATTCAACATGTACATTTATTTTTCATCTGATGTTCAATATTCATTATTACATTTTTTCATAGATTTCCTTTCATCGCGCATTCCACGAATACCCCAATTTATAAGTTGTTTGTGAAAAATCCATTGACATCACAATGTTTTTTTTGTGAACTTAAAATCAGTGAAATATTTTTTTTTTAGTTAACTGAACATGAAAATGTCAAAGCTGTCATTTCTATGAATGAAGATTATGAACTTTGGTTTGCCAACGACAGAAAGGTAATGATTTCAAATCATATCGTCGGTCCAATACCACTGTCAAGAATGTGCATTTTGCCTATGTGCAGTATGTCTCAATTATATTCATAGTATCAAAGCCAAAATCGCGAAAGAGTTTGCTTATACCCTCTGCTACTTCTAGCTTAGAGCCACAAAATAAAATCTCCAGTTTATAGCACTGTATTCAATTTTTAAAACGCAGTTTTCTTGTAACATCAATAAAGCACATTCGTGACTTTGGCATTGGATCGATGATATATGTATATTAAAATCAAGTAGAAATTAAGGCGTCACTGAAATTGTCAAGGTTGTATTTATTGTTGTGCTTTAAATTTTCTATTGATTCTGTTTCATTTTTTGTGTTCTATATTCATTAGTTTCAAATTAGTTGATGTTTTCTCAAAAAGGAGGTACATGACAAAAAATTTCTTATGCTAGTTGCTATCCATTCATTCTGTAATTTCACAAAAGCTTTCTTCGACACGACTTCGTAAGTTTGACGTCCTGATATCTTAAATTTTTTAAATAGCCATTAAAATTCTGAACGAACCAACAAATTCTTAAGGAAGTTTCTTGCTGAATTGTATCAAAAATTTTGGAAAATATGATGATACTCCAGTTGAGATGAAATATCGTGGGTTTAATTTTTTTTTTCATTTCATATGAATGAGATTCTATATGGAAGAATATTGGACTTCTCTATCTAATGTTATTATTTCTCCTTTATACAGGGTGTCCCAGAAGTCTACGTCAAGCCGAAATCAGGTAACAGGCTGAGTCATAGTGGTCATAAGAAAAATATTTTAAAGAATCTGAGTTGTGTATTTTTCAAATTATATTCCATGTTGTTTTGTATCGTATTGGTCCAGAAAATACACAACCTGTGATGATTCTCGAACTCCTGGTGCTACAATTTTTCACTTTTTCAAATTTCACTTTTCCCATGTTATCCTGGCTACGTAGACTTCTGTGGCACCCTGTATAATTAAATTTTTTATATAATTAATTTTTCTTTCATATAATTTATTTTTCTTCAAAGAATCAATTCCAATGCTTGTCTTTGCAGTCATAGATACAAGCTGCAAAGAGCAAACAATATAGCAACTCAAAGAGAGTATTCCTGATCGGAGTGCCATTGGGAATTTCTTACCTTTTTTTTTCGGTGTATTCTTGTTCAATGTATTCAGAACAGGTACACAAAGTGCTTGATAGAATAATACTGAATTTTTTTTTGGTTATATCATGTTTTGTGTTTTATCTTGTTCATCAATATCTATTTTCTTTTTCGGTAATTATAAAATATAGCCATTTTAATTTACATTTGTTTTTATTTTTTTGTGAGTTCATATTTTTCTTCACAAATATTATCAATTGAGTAATTGAATTGTATGCATTTCAGAGGTGGAATGAATTAGGAATAGATTTCTTACAATTGTCAACAGCAGATATTTTTGACACCCCATCACAAAAAAAATTAATTACTGGTGTAGCTTTCATCAATAAATATATCGATAGAAATGATGGCTCAACAGTATATGTCCACTGCAAAGCTGGAAGAACCAGAAGTGCAACACTAGTTGGATGCTATTTGATGAAGGTATGTGTCATGTATAATTGTTTCGGTAATCTTGTACTAGCAGGATGTAAGAAATTGAAAACCAATTTGAGCAGGCTCAACTTTGAATTTTGCATTTTTTAGAGTTTTCTTTATGAATAAATCTCATCAGAATTTATAATTCTAACAATCACATTTATTTTTCAAATAGATTTTTTGCAAGCACAAAACTTTAGTCCATTCTGTCGCATCGCACCCTCTCTCACTAAATTGGATAGTGGATGATCTTCATTGGCCTTTTTTTTGATTTCCACGACACAACTACTTTCACTTCTCTCTCTCTAGCTCTATTTCCAGAAGTAAACTTACAAAAATGAGAGGATTAGTTAGTTTGTTGGCAAAATCTTTCAATGAATAGCTTGAATTTAAGCAGTATGTTGAATATCATGGCTTTTATGATAATAGAGTTATCAAAACACAAATACAGTCCTAACTTTGTTAAAGTATACTGTAATAAGATCCCTTAACGTTGGTTGGATATTTGAACTATCGAAATCATTCTTTTCTTTACAATTTTATTATGACATTTCCTTCATTTTGACAGTTGTGGGAAGTGTTTTAACCTAGAGAATTGGGAGAACTGTTGAAATAAGGGATCTTCTATTTAAAAAGGGCTGTCTTATATTTAAGTCAAACAGGAGGCCCGTATTATATCACAGGCCACCTTAAAATCTCTTGTCAATGCGCATGAGTAAATGTCAAAAATAAGGAAAACTTTATCTAAGGAAGGCCTCTATTTGCGTTTGGATAACTATCTATTATATGATCCAAATGCCTAAATATTCATCGGATTTGGCAACATTGATGCTACAATACAGGGTCGCCTCAAGATTACACGCTGAAAGTACAATATAACCAAAATTTTTAACAATATTGAGTAATATGCGTTATTATTTCTTATGGCAACTAAATTATTGTTGAATCGATTGAACAATTTATATCATACATTTTACTTTTTTTAGAGGTGGGGTTGGACACCAGATGAGGCTGTAGATTTTATGCAATTCAAAAGACCACATATCCTTTTACATTCCCCACAATGGGAAGCTCTGAAGTTATATCATAAGGAACAAGTATTAAAAGGCAGTGAAAATAGATAGGAAGAATTTAAGCCCTAGAAAAGCGAAAGTAGGATAGATCTTTCATGTATCAAATCATTCTTTGCAAAATCTTATGAAGGCTTGTCTGTTTCAAATATTTCACATATGGAAGCAACTTGAATATGTTATATGGAGGGATGAAGAAACCCTAAATACTTCAACCATGGTTGCTGCATAGACAGAGAAAAAAGAGGTTTATCTAACCATTTCCTTAGTAAATCTAGACATACATAGTTATCACTTAACATACCTAATTTGGTGACAATAATTCATGTTTTCCTATCTAAGTAGCAGAAACTATTTTGTTAATTAGATTAAGCTGTCAAACATATTTTAATTGCTAAATCAGTTTTGTTAATCTACATAGATCAAGATAATTAAAATATGATATTTGTCATATTCTACTCAGAGAAAACTCAGAAATTCTAGAAAATTACTCTTAGCCATCTAAGATGTGTTATTATCAAGAAACAATGATCTAATAAGTGAGTAAATGACAATATCAATAGATAGTTAAAACATAATAGCAAAGAATTCGATATATAAATTCAGTTTTATACAATATTCCTAATTTGTTTAATAAAATCAATTTATTCTCAATTGTTCTTTTAGTTTCTACTGGGACTTGGAATTTCAGAGATGAAGTTACTCGCATATTTGTTTGACCTATTCGAATTTAATCGAATAAATTCAAATATTCGAATGTATATGAATATTTGTTTTGTTATACATAAACATCTGCAATTATAAGAAGATTAAATGAGAAAAAATTCACACATGTCTGCTTATCTATAGATATCTGATATTTAGAAATCACAAATTTTCTGAAATGAAATATGATAATTGTAAGAAGTAAAAGACTGTATTGAAATAAACGACTCTTGGAAAGTTCGTTTGTTGAATTGAGCAAGTTGAATATTTGAACAAATTTAATTTGTGATTCATATTCGAATATTCAATTGAAATATATACAATTATATCCAATGATGTCAGTACCTATTTTTTTGTGCCTTCTTCTGAATCTGTTTGAACCTAGATCTGGTAAATTTTTTCATTTATTCACATTCCTAATTTCTATTCTATTCGAAGATTGCTGAGCCCTTTTACTAATAGTAACCATCACAGCTAGGGGAATCCCTTTCGTTTAGCCTATTTTCTCCACATGTGTTACACGAACTGACCATTGAAATGATACTAATATTCAAATGATTTCACTAATAAGAATATTGGAATAATTTTTATATTTGAGTAATTCGAATATATCTGATGACAGAGAATTCGAATATGATTCCGAGCCCTAGTTTCTATATAACAGGAGTTGCACACCACAGAACACTCGTACTCCTATTATGTGTCATTCGTTATTTATACTGGCATTTGTCAATTTTATGTTCAAAAAGAAACATTAAGGAAGGAAAGGAGCATTTACATTATTTTTGTTGAACGGAGTTGTATATGCATATCAGTTATTGAGTAGGTATCAATTGACCGAAAAGTCAGTGCACTGAAGATTCATTCCTTCGAAAATTGAATAAACAGAGGAGTCAGTGGACTGAAAATGACGCCCACTTTCTTCTGAGTGGCCATCTGGCCGGAGTGCAATTATCTCTCTTCTCCATCTTCCCTTTCATTGACGTTGCGGGATGTTAGGCAACTAACTTTACAAAACGTGTTGATATAATTATGGCATAAACCATGAAAAATATGACAATTTCATTCATTCCAACTTCCACAGCCAGTGCGGTTTGTTGTAAACATAACCTTTAAAATTTACTCAATTTTGAAAACAATGTTGATGAATCAAGTCAAGTGACCTCAATATAATCCTACTACCTAGTCCTTCTATCCTACTAACATTATAAATGCAAAAGTTTGTGAGGATGTGAAGATGATTGTTACTCTTTCACGTCAGAACTACCTAACGGATTCAGATGAAGCTTCACATCAATATGTTTATCTATCCGAATAACTTAATTTATAAACATTTTGTGGTATTTCAGCATTAAACAATGAGAAAATATCAAGCGAGTAGAAAGAATGCCTGCTTCTCAGAGCTATAAGGGCCATTCGTCAAAATACATCGTCGTGAATCACCCATGTTATTCTTACGGTGATATGCAAAAATGACCCTTAGCCTCGATCGATTCTGGCAACTGGGCGAAACTATGAAATATCGAAGTACAGGGTGGGCAAAATTGGTGATACATGAACTACAACTTTTTAACCCAACGAGATAGAGAAAAATGAATGGCACGTTACGGTGGTCTTTTTTAGAGAAACTGATAATGCCATCAACTGCATTCCTCTATCTTCTTTTGTTTTCGAATTATAGGCCAATATTGAAATTTGGACGATTTCAACTTTGGTCATTATCTCCGTTCCTGTTTGTGCTAGGATGTTGGAATAAAAACATTATACAGGCACTTTTTTCATAGCAATCCAGTAGCGTACTTTGTTTTTCCCAAGAGGTTTCCTTGCTGAGCTATAACATAAAGTTGTGTTTTTTCTCATGGAAACAATAGTTCCAAATGGTTTAGGAAGAATCGCCATTTTTTCTCGTTCCAGAAATATATCATACATCGCCCTCAGATTCATCCAGATATCATGAAAAATATAGTTTGTATGTGAAATTTCAATTATTGAGTATTAAGTAGGCTTAATCACAGAATAATATGTCTCTACGCATGGTGTCTTTATTATTATGCCATTAAATACTTGATTCATTTCTCTGTGGTTTGATCTCTGTTCAGAACAACTTTCAATACGAAGTCATTATTGCCGCTGAAATAAAAAATTTCAACATATCATATTTCTCGTACTTTGCGAACATTTCCTTATTGCCGGCAATAATGACTTCAAATTCAAGTAATTTACAATTATTCTGAACAGAGATAGAAAAACGGAGAATTTAATCAAGTATTCAATGGCAAAATAATAATGACACCATGCGTAGAGACATATTATTCTGTGATTAAGCCTACTTAATACTCAATGATTCAAATTTCACATACAAGCTATATTTTTCATGATATCTGAATTAATCTGAGGGCGATGTATGATGTATGATATATTTCTGAAACGGGAAAAAATGGCGATTCTTCCTAAGCCATTTGAAACTATTGTTTCCATAAGAAAAAACACAACTTTATGTTATAGCTCAGCAAGGAAACCTTTTGGAAAAAAACAAAGTACGCTACTGGATTGCTATGAAAAAAGTGCCTGTATAATGTTTTTATTTCAACATCCTAGCACAAACAGGAACGGAGATAATGACCAAAGTTGAAATCGCCGAAATTTCAATTAAGGCCTTTAACTCGAAAACAAAGGAAGATAGAGGAATGCAATTGATGGTATTATCAGTTTCTTTAAAAAAGATCACCGTAACGTGCTATTCATTTTTCTCTATCTCGTCGGGTTAAAAAGTTGTAGTTCATGTATCACCAATTTTGCCCACCCTGTACGTGTACATCAACCAGGCTATTATCAGCTGGTATATAGGCTTCTTCAAGATTTTTCGTGTTTCAGGATGATATTGGAATAATAATTAATAATAATAACAATAAAGTCTGTGTCTGACTTTCATGCTTAGCACATGTGCTTCTATCGTAGTATCGAATTAAATCAAAGTCCCAACTGAAAGTGAACCAATTGACATCTGCTAAACATAATTATGGAAAATTGAAAGTTATTTTTCGGCTAACGCTGCAGATTTTGAGGATTTCTACCTTTCTGAAATGTCTCAGATCAGCGGCACCACTTCCTATGTGTCTTCAGAAGGAGAATAAAAAGATTCACAAGGAAATGCATCTAAGAAAAAACGAAAGAAGAGAACTATAAAAACCACCTCAGCAAAAAAAGAAAAATGAAAGTAAATCTCGGGAAATCATATGCAAACAACCACAATAATTATTATTATGATGTCTTTCAAGATTTTTCCTGATATTTAATATTTTATGTTATTTTTTTTACGGGGTGGCAGGTTTTTTCGGCTGAGGTTTTTTTCCCTGGCTCTATAGTATCGTATGATACTAGTGATGATAGTATCGTATGATTCTATAGTATCATACGAAGAATGTTATGATACCCCGTTCTTTTTTTACCTCAGCTTAGGTACTTTTTGTTTCAACATTTATTGTATTATTTTAGCTCTCTATTTTCATAAGAATATATATATATTAATAGAAGGAATTAAATCAAACGAAAATATTCCTGTACATATGGAAATAGATAACACGATTAATGTAGCATCAACATCTGCCGCAGGATCAACACAGAAAAACAGATAACCAACAACAAATCAAGATTAACCCAACAAAAAATATAAATAAATACTTCTCACTTTCTCACCAAAAATGAACGAAATAAAATACACAGAATACTTATTTCACATCATTCCTGAAAGTAATGAAATGGAAAGAATCCAAATGGCGATCATTTGGAACTCCAAATATCCGAATTCAGAAGATGTTATCCTGAAAACCAAATTGGGATTTCTTTTGAAGTCAAAAATAATGACAAAACCAAACTGGAACAATCCTTAAATGAATTGAAATCAGAAAAAAAAAAATATCAAGCTACAAAGAAATCAAAAGCAGAAGCCCGAGAGAAAAGAACCACAAAAAACTTATTCAGTGGTTTTTTCGTCAGTAGAAAAGAACATCAAACACGAAGAAAAAAGTCAACGCCGACGATATTGCACTCGCTTTCCGCCATTCTGATTTTAGAAGTATTGAGGAAAATTTAACTTCTGATCTGAAAATTTTGAAAAATTATCTTTTCGAATGGCGTTTGTGTCCAAATCCAAATAAAACCGAGGTTTCGTTATTTCATTTGAATAACAATCAAAAATTTAGAAAATTAAATGTCTTTTTCGGGAACTTTCCTTTGAAACATAATTTTACCCCCAAATACTTAGGTGTTAAATTAGATTCCTCTCTGAATTACAAAGCACATTTGGATGACTTACGAATGAAGCTGAAAACGACAAATAACATTCTACAGAAACTTGCTGGTACGTCATGGGGTGCTGACCCGACTACACTTCTCACAGCAGCCTTTGCCCTGGTTTTTTCCACCGCTGAATATTGTTGCCCTGTTTGGCTCAATAGTGTTCATGTAAAAAACTGTACCAGTTTTAACAGTTTTTAAAGCAAAATATGCATGAGTTTTCTATCAGTTTTTACTTGACAATTACAATTAATTCAATTCAATCAATCTATCAAAATATCAAAGCTATCTAATATATTTTCTAAGAAATGTCTTCAACATTTTCTCCAGGGTGTCCCTTTGAAATTTGTTTCGTAGTTAAAATACACAGCTTGCTCACTGGTCGAGGATAGGCTAGTTTTGGGAAGTCGTTACTTTCCCTGCATGATACTACAACAACCAAGATAAGATCATTTGACGAACGAGTTTTGAACCTTTTCGCGCATGACGTCGCGATGAGACCTAGTTGAGAAATAGTGCTCATTTTCAAACGTTATTTCTTAGATAGACAGATGATATCTGCCAAATTATGGCTTCAATTTAACGTTTATATTCAGAATAATACCGAAACTATCATATCCGATTAAAAAGAAATCTAACTTGTACCCAATTGCAAAAATGACACTCAAATATTCGTGCTAAAATTCAACAAACCACCAAATCAATTTCGTCGAATATAATTGTTATGTTATGAGGTAAAATGCATTTTGAATCAGTTGGAAGAAAAGAAGTTGTGGAGGATGGGTTAGGATTCCAGGAAAAGTCGTAGAACGTTTTAATAATTTATTTAACAAAAACAAATTTTGAAGTCGGTTAAAACTTATTAGTCTGAAAAGACTGATTTATAAATCGTTGCGGCAGAAAGTAATGGTTTTGCAGGACGTCGACGACGGTTGATAGGTTTAAAACTTTTTAGTCTGAAAAGACTGATTTTTGTAGAATATATGGATTCCACACAGCGAAGGCGAGTCGATAATTAGTAATGGATATGAAGGTACCAAAAGATGGAATTTGTCAGGCTGGTTCGTCGTTGGTTTTTAGCGGCTGTGAATGTTGGTTGTTCGAGAAATATTCGAGTAGCAGGTAGCCGTTGAAGAGGAATCTGTTCGAAGCTGGGAAACAGATGTTTCTGCGTTGAGAGCGGAAGTGTCGAATATCTCGTCGAAGTTGCTGGGTTCGAAGTCTCGATGGAAAAGGATCTGTTTCTGCTTTCTTGCTGTATTTATGTCTGTTTGTCTTCACCTATTAGGGATTCGAATTTTTTGACCTTGGAAAGGCGTGACTTCGTCGGATCTGCTCAAGTCGGATTTTAACGAATTATTGTTTTCGTTCCAGCTGGACTTGAAGAATTTTCAGTGATTTCGTCGACTTCGTTTTAACGGACTTAGAGAAATTCGCCACAATTTCCTTGCCAGTGATTTGCGTCAGTAAATCACGAAATCCGTGAGTTTCGATGAAAAACGAACTCTTCTCCCTGATCTGGTGTTTACTCTTCTTTCTGGATTCTCTTCGGTTTGGGAGGATTGTGGAGTTTGCGGCTGCGGCCGTTGATTATCTTTTTCTTCTTCGCTAATGATGTAGGCTGGTTTCAGTCGATCTATGGTCACCGTTGTGTCTTTTCCATTCATTTTCACGGTGAAGGTTTTCTCGCCTCGTTTGCTGACTTGGTATGGGCCGTCGTACGGTAATTGTAAGCATGTTTTTGGTCCATCATGTCTTACAAATACGTACTGGGTTGTTTCGAGGTCTTTAAACACGAAACTTCTCTTCTCGCCGTGTCTTGATCCTTTTACCGGTCTGATTCTTCTGATTTGGTCTCTCAAATCTTTGACGAATTCGGTGATGTCTTCGGATGTGGCTGGTCCCTCGTTGGCGGTCAGGAATTCTCCGGGTAATCTGATAGGTTCGCCGTAGGTGAGTTCTGCTGAGGTGGTTTTGAGGTCCTCTCTCCAGGCTGCTCGCATGCCGAGAAGAATTGTTGGTAACGACTCAGTCCATCGGTCGTTCTGGTGGCATTTGATCGCTGCTTTGAGTTGATGGTGGAAACGTTCGACCATGCCGTTGGCTGCTGGGTGGTAAGCTGTGGTGCGGAGATGCTTCGTGCCTGTCAACTTGCTGAGTTCGTTGAATAGACACGACTCAAACTGTCTGCCTTGGTCGGTGGTGATCCGGAGTGGAGTACCAAATCTTGCAATCCAATTTGCATAGAATTCTTTGGCGACGGTGGTGGCTTCTTGATTCGTCATTGGGATGGCTTCTGGCCATCGGGTAAATCGGTCGACCATGGTAAGGCAGTATCGGAATCCCTCTGAATGTGGCATGATGACAATGTCGATGTGGACATGTTCGAATCTTCTCAGTGGCGGAGAAAATGAACCAAGTGGGGCTGCGACATGGCGGGTTACTTTGGCTCGTTGGCATTCTATGCAACTGCGTGCCCATTTCTTGCAGTCTGCATTGATGGAGGGCCAGACGAACCGTTGCTTGACCATTTTTGTTGTGGCGTTGATACCTGGGTGTGCTAGGTTGTGGACCATGTCAAATACTGCTCTGCGGAATGGCTTCGTGATGAACGGTCGTGGTTGTGGCGTGGATGTGTCACAATACACGGCGATGTTCGTCTCTGGTGGCTTCACTCGTTGAAGGAAGAGTCCTGTATCTGAGTGGAGGCATCTCTGCAACTCGTCGTCTCTTCTCTGGGATTCAGCTAGGGCAGGAAACTCCAAGGTGGCTCTGATCTCTTCTACTCGTGATAGGGCATCTGCGACGACATTTTCTCCTTCTGGTATGTGCCGGATGTCCGTGGAAAACTGGGAGATGTAGTCTAGGTGACGGAACTGGCTGGGTGAGCACTTCTCTGGCTTCTGTTTGAAGGCGAAGGTCAGCGGCTTGTGGTCTGTGAAGATCGTGAAGGTCCGGGCCTCTACCATATGACGGAAATGTCTGATTGCTAGGTAGATTGCAAGCAGTTCTCGGTCATAAGCTCCATAACGGGTTTCTGGTTGGGTCAGCTTCTTGGAGAAGAATGCCAGTGGTTGCCATTCACCATTTACTTGTTGTTGGAGGGTGGCACCAACTGCAATGTCGGATGCGTCAGTCACCAGGGCTAAGGGTGCGTCGTCCTTGGGATGTGCTAGCAGGGTGGCTGATGCTAGTCTCTTCTTGGTTTCCTCGAATGCAGCGGAGGCTTCTGAGGTCCACTGTATGGTAGCTTTCCCCTTCAGGCTGGGTACCAGTAGATCGTTAAGTGGGGCCAGCGACTGGGATGCTCTGGGGATGAAACGCCGGTAGAAGTTAACCATGCCCAGGAATCGTCGTAGGTCCTTCGCTGTAGTTGGCTGGCTGTACTGCAAGATGTCTTGGACTCGGTCTGGCAGTGGTTTGGTTCCACCTGAAGATACCAGGTAACCCAAGAATTTTACCTCTGGTTGGCCGAATACACATTTGGCTGGGTTGAGGACGATGGAGTAGTTTTGGAATCTCTCGAAGACGATCCGGAGATGTTCCATATGCTCTTCTTCGGTTGATGAGGCTATCAACACGTCGTCGATGTAGGGGAAGCAGAAGTCCAGTCCTCGTAGTACCTCGTCTATGAAGCGTTGGAAGGTCTGGGCTGCATTCCTCAGTCCGAACGTCATGAACGGGAACTCGAACAGTCCAAAGGGTGTGGTGATTGCTGTCTTCGGGACGTCTTCTGCAGCAACTGGAATCTGGTTGTAGGCTCGCACCAGGTCTAGCGTCGTGAAGATGCTTCTTCCTCGCAGGATGTGGGTAAAGTCCTGGATGTGCCTCACGGGGTATCTGTCCGGGATGGTCCTGGCGTTGAGGGCTCGATAGTCTCCGCATGGCCTCAGCTCGTCAGTGTTCCTCTTCGGTGCCAGGTGAAGTGGGGATGACCATGGGCTCTTGGACGGTCGGCCGATGCCTAACTGCAGCATGGCGTCGAACTCCTTCTTGTCTGCCTTCAGTTTCTCTGGTGCCAGTCGTCTTGGTCGGGCAGCAACAGGTGGTCCAGGGGTCGTCTTGATGTGGTGCTTGGTGTTGTGGGCGATCTCCCTTGCGGTCCCTCCAGGTCGAGTGATCTGTGAAAATTCAGTTAATAAGTAATGGTACCTTGAATTTCCGAAGATGGTTTTGACTTCTGGGATGTTGCACTCAGTCACTTCTCCTCGAGAGGTGAGTTGGGTGGTTCCATCCAGAAGTCTTTGGTTCCTCATGTCCACCAGCAGGTTGAAGTAGCTCAGGAAGTCTGCACCGATGATTGGCTTCGAGACATCTGCTACCACGAATCTCCATGTGAAGTCCCTCCTCAGTCCTAGATTCAGCGACAGGGTGATGGTGCCATACGTGTTGATGACTGTCCCATTGGCTGCTGACAAGGAGTAGTTGGACTTCTCTCTTCTGCCGGTGGTTGCGTTTCGTGGAAAAACGCAAAGGTCCGCCCCAGTGTCGACCAGGAATTGAAGTTTGGATTCCCGATCGGTGATGAAGAGGCGGCGTGTTGGAGGGCTGTGATCACCTGCCGCATCTAGTGATGGCCCAGCTCGTTTCCCGCCTTGTAGTTGCAGGGCGGCTCACACTTCTTGGCATCGGCTCCAAACCTCCTGTGGTACCAGCAAGGTCCTTCTTGTCGAGGGCGGCTGCGGTCACGGCTTCGTTGTCGGCTGTGTGGACGTCCTCGGGAGTGTCCACGGGAGTGGTCTTGGGAGTGGCCTCGGGGGTAGCCTCGTCGTTCCTTCATCAGCTCTGCTCGCAGTGCCTCTATCTGCTGGTTGACCCCCAGGGTAAGCTGCGCCATCTTCAGGTTGAACAGGGCTTCCAGGGATGTCGTCTCTGCTACCTGTCGTGGGAGGGGTTGGTCACAGGCCATCAGGTTGTCTGCATGGGTTGCTAGGTCCTCGAGGCTGTGGTCCTTGACGATGGTCAGCGCTGTCTGGACGGTCCTTGGCAAGCGGCTCATCCACAGCGACTTCATGAGGCCCTCTGGAAAGGTGGTATCTGCAAGCCCCTGTAAATGACGTAAAAATTGAGAAGGCTTACGATCTCCTATTTCTTCGCGTTCAAGCAGACGACGGGACTTCTCTTCCTGCGATGCACTTAGCCTCCTGATCAGCTCCGACTTCAGCTTGGTGTAGGCTCCGGTCACTGGTGGGCTGAGAATCACATCCTTAACCTCGATGGCGAACTTGGCTGGCAGGGCTCCTGTGACGTGGCCGAACTTGGTCTCCTCCAATGTAACTCCCGCGGCTTGAAAGCTCCTCTCTACCATCGCGAACCATAGCTCAGGTTCGTGGGCGATGAACTCCGGGATCTTGACGGCGACTCTGGATATTTCGACGGCTTCATTGTCCGGCATCCTCTCGTTCGGTTGTAAGGTCCTAGTCACTTACCTGGATCACGTCGGGGTCACCAATTTGTGGAGGATGGGTTAGGATTCCAGGAAAAGTCGTAGAACGTTTTAATAATTTATTTAACAAAAACAAATTTTGAAGTCGGTTGAAACTTATTAGTCTGAAAAGACTGATTTATAAATCGTTGCGGCAGAAAGTAATGGTTTTGCAGGACGTCGACGACGGTTGATAGGTTTAAAACTTTTTAGTCTGAAAAGACTGATTTTTGTAGAATATATGGATTCCACACAGCGAAGGCGAGTCGATAATTAGTAATGGATATGAAGGTACCAAAAGATGGAATTTGTCAGGCTGGTTCGTCGTTGGTTTTTAGCGGCTGTGAATGTTGGTTGTTCGAGAAATATTCGAGTAGCAGGTAGCCGTTGAAGAGGAATCTGTTCGAAGCTGGGAAACAGATGTTTCTGCGTTGAGAGCGGAAGTGTCGAATATCTCGTCGAAGTTGCTGGGTTCGAAGTCTCGATGGAAAAGGATCTGTTTCTGCTTTCTTGCTGTATTTATGTCTGTTTGTCTTCACCTATTAGGGATTCGAATTTTTTGACCTAGAAAAGGCGTGACTTCGTCGGATCTGCTCAAGTCGGATTTTAACGAATTATTGTTTTCGTTCCAGCTGGACTTGAAGAATTTTCAGTGATTTCGTCGACTTCGTTTTAACGGACTTAGAGAAATTCGCCACAAAGTAATATGTACTATAATAAATCTACAACTGTTCAAGGGCAAAATTTCCTGGTCAATATACTTTTTCAAATCTGGTCTTATTGCTGATATGATTGTGCGGCTAGTGTGAACATTCAGGGACAAATTATATTCGCACATTTATTGTTCACCTTATGCCTAATGGGTAGTTTGTAATTATATTTGTGTTATATTTTATTGTTGTTAGAGGTATCTGATACTACACAACATAATTTGTAATATGGGTAAACAAACCAAAAACCATACAATTCAAGATAAAACATTCTAACACACAATCGAAATTCACCAAAAATTTTTACTTCACAATTAATTGAACTTATTCAATGAACAAACCCTTCAACGGCCGAAAAATATGAAATGGGTCTCTTCGTGACGTCACAGATCTGAGAGAGACAGAAGATTGATATGCGCGTGGGTTTACCTTGTAGTTTTAGTATCATGCTTTCCCTGGAACTACCGCATCTGTCTTGCCACCTAGATGGACTGTCACTCCTTCTTGCCATGGTGGAGATGTGCTCCTTCTTCTTGGTCTTGGACTTCTTCTTAAGGCCGAACCTCTTTCCTCATGACGGCTTCTATTACTAGGATTACATCTATGGCCTCTCTGACTGCGGCCACCTCTACGCAGAATCGGACATCTTGGGGTACTCCATTGACCTGTTATACTATGGACTTCTTGTCACGTGACTTTTTAGAAGAAATCCGAGGCAATCTCCATAAGAGAGAGAAAGACTCATACAGTTCCCATCAAAGATTATAGAGTATAAAGATGGGAAACGAAGCGACTACATTGATGTCAGCGACATCTGTTTTTCAAAAGTAAGAGATTAGAGTAGATTAAATAGAGATTATTAGTAGGCTGTTGTCAATTTTGAAGGAAATACTCGAATAAATATTTTTGCTGAATGATGATTGCATTTTCTCGCGTATTTTCCACTGAAATAACTCGAAATCTGCAAGAGTAGCACCTAGCTCACTCCATAATCTTGGTTTGTGTGTTTTTCTGTTATAAATTTTGTGTTAGAAACTGGCCGACATTCGAAATGCATGGTGATTCATTGCAGAAATAATAATCTGGAATGTGCAATCTTTTCATTACCAAAGAGAATAGAAATGTAAGTTTTGAAACTCGTATCATGTAATTGTCTTGTTCATTGCTTTTTATTTTCAGTGTTGTCAAATGGATAGAGGTTTCGGGTAAAAATATATTGTTCTGGATAATTTGTTTGCGGACCGAATTTTCTTCGTTCTCATTCATTAGATCAAAAAGTTCCACTCATAGAGGCAATGGAGGTCAGAAGAACGACTTATAGAGGTGGTGGTTCTCTTGACGACCCTTCCATCAGTTCGACTCATCTACTAGACCCTCTAGACTCATTGAGGTTAAAATACACTGGGTAAGATATGTATGAATCGGGTCCGGAACAACTGTTTGACTTATCGATGTTCGATTTATCGAGAGTTCATTCACAATAAGTTCTTGAAATTATTATGATAATTCTCTAATATGTGAACAAATTTTTGAAATGTACTCAATTTCATAATTATTGTATTGCAGTTGATTTTACACAATCATTTCATATAAAAATATAAAGAATCCAGAAGCGTATTTCATTTGATTCAAAGCAATATGCAGAAGAAAAGATTATCCTGATCAAAAAGCAGAGACCTGCTTTTTTTTGTCGATCAGGATATTTTTTTAAAAGCTCGACAAAGTATTCAATTAAATGAAAATTTATGAGAAATGTGTTTCGAATTTCGCGCCTATTAAAATAGTTTTCTTTACTAAATAATGTTTTCAGCGTCATCTATGTGTCACAAGTAAGAAACTAGCCAAAAATCGTAGTCGGATTTTAGTACCACAGATACAAGGGCGTTTCCTATCTTTCTAACTCTATAATCTTTGGTTCCCATAAAACGAACAGAGAGGATCCAACATAGGGCACTGTCAAAAGCACGTGTTGGAAACAAAACAATGTTGTTATACAAACATCATGATATTGTCATAGTTTTGTGATTAATACTGAATGAAACTAGGGTATTTTTTTGCAAAAACTATTTCAGCAGATATCCTAGATTAAAAATATAAAGTTTCGGCGAATTCCGTTAAATATTTCTGAAGTTGAGTTTGATCTCGAAAATGTTTAAAAGTCAAAGGAGTCTTAATAAGGATTGTTGATTTTGTCACTGGTTTCCAATCCGTTAGAGTAAATATTGGTTTTAGGGTCAGAAAAGAGAATAATCATGCTAGGTTTTCTTATGAAATTTGTAAATGCAGGAATTTCCATGGTGTTGGAATTCGGAGTAAGTATTCAAAAGGGGAAGTCTATACCATTGTCGAACTTGATGAAAGAAAACACTTTTGGTTGTTGTAGTTTATCACTGCAATTATTCATTTCTCAGTCGGCTTTCACACTCACCACTAAGGAGAACCTTCTCTCATCCATCCAGTATGTATATGTAAATTGGATTGACCGACCCCCTCAATTTTGGTCAGGATGTTTTATTGATTGAATTTGTTGATCATTTGGATATTATTCGAAGGTTTTGAAATTCCAGGGCTGAGATTATTAATCATGATCAATATTTGTGAAATTAGTAAATTGAATCTTTAAATTTTGAATCAACCACCTCTGTGGGATTGAACTATTCCATAAAGTTAATTTCATAGAATTTAGAAAAATAAATATGAGGTTTATCCTTCCTTTATTCGATGAGTTATATCTACATATCGACATTATAATAAATAACACATTTTAGAAAATAAATCACTTGATATAAAGAAAACGCTTTAATATACATATATTCATTCTTTTGATATATATAATAATATATATACATATATATATATATATATATATATATTTATATATTTATATATTTATATATATATAATTATGTATTTTGGGTTGAAGACACCGTTTTTAAAAACAGTTTTATTTGAGAACAATGAGATGATACAATTATACTTAAGAGACAGATTATTCTTGAATGACTGATTATTCTTTACTGACAAATTATTCTTGAGAGATATTTTCATATCGCATTAATTTATACCTTCGGTATTACGATGCATTCAACAATGAGATAAGAGACACGTGTGCTTAGTCAGCTAAAGTCAACATGGTCATATTCAGAAGCTAATGAGAATACAATGTATGGGATATATCAGAATACAGGGGGTGTATTACATAATTCCTCCCCCCTTTGGATAAAGGTATCACCTTGATAAGGTGTAGCTTTACGTATTTTAAAATATTTAAATAACAAGTATAAAATAGACAAAAACATAAATATTCCTATAATAATCATAAAAGTTGATGCTGGATGGGGTTTCCATCTTCGTATGTCTTCTAAGTTAAGATCTGGGATATCTTCTTCTCAAAATTCTTCTTTCTCCTCTTCTTGGGATTGATTTTGTGGGATTATCGCCGTCTTGGGTAAAATAATGTATTTTTCTTCATTCTTGATAGAAATTGGAAATATTTCTTTTTGGAAATTACTTATGATGCATTTCGATTGGATTATAGCCATCGGTGAAGTAAAGTAATATTTAGTTTGCTGAGGACATTTTTCTTGAATTTCTATATTATTAATCGAAAGGATGCTTCCATCTTCTAAAGTTTTCAAATTTGATATAGGTATAATTTCTTTTCTGGGACAGTTTTCTAAGTGTGTCTTCAATACCGTCTTCATACATTCAGGAGGTTTTGTAAGGGAGTCTTGGTCACAAAGGTAGTCTTCTTCGACAGCATGACATTCATCGGTTGACCATTTTAATTCTTCTTTTTGAGTGAACATATAAGGATGGGTAAAAGGAAGGGTTAAGTTTTTCTGAGGTATATAGTAAAACTTGTATAGATTAAAATTTTCTTCGTAAACGGTAGGAATTGATATCAGAAATAATAGAACTTTCTCTTTAAACATTACTTTTGTATGACATAATTGATAATAATCCTTTAAATGGTGCATTGGAATAATTGTGTCATTTTTGATTAGTTCTGCGAATTTTGTATATGGTAGAATAGATTCATGTAGGATATGAAGTCTTGCAAAGCTCACTGCTGTTTGAATTTCATCTAATATACTTTTAATATCCTTAATTTCAAATGTAAGAAGATGCATGTGTTCAATATGTCTCAATTGCGGTATTGTTTGTAGTAATTTAAAATTATCTGCGAATTGTCGAAATTTATCAATATACTTATTTTTCAAATCATTAATTACTGTAGCAATCTGCTTTTGATTTCTCATAAGTGTGTCCTCGTTTCTTGCTATACTTTCAAAATAATTTTTATAAAGTTCTTCATCATCTGAATCTAATGTTCCAAATAGAATCTTCGAAATTTTACCTCCAATATTAATAAGTCCTTTTTTAACTCTTATTTTTCCATTTACAAGTTCTTCTAAAGTTTTAATATTAATCGTATTCGAATGTTGTAAATATTCATAATGCGGCGTTTGTGTAAATCCCAATAATTGTTTATTTTTCAAATTATCAATTTCTTTCTGGTATTTCAAAATAAGATCCTCTACTTGTTCCAAATCAATATGTCCATAATCAATTGTTTTATAAGGGAGTAATATTTTTTATGATGAATGTGTCTATTTTTCATGTCTTGAATTCTATGCGTATCTATTTCGCGAGCATTAGTAGTTTCGTAAACTGAATCTAACTTTTTGACAACAGGGTTTTTAATGTAAATAGGGTTTGTATTTAAAAGGAAGGAAAATCCTTGTTTCTTCGGAACGTTTTTCGTTCAATCTACCTAAATATCTATTTTTTTGAATTATTCAAAAAATCTTTATTAAATTCATCACACACAACATCATCAATTTCATTATAATTTCTATTATTACCTTAATTTAATAATTCTTGACATCTCTCTAGTTTTTCATTTAATACTTTATTAATAATTGATATTGAATCATCCTCTATGGGGTTCATATCGTTTCTTTCACTGATATTAAATTCATGATTAATCTCATAATATAAACTATTTCCTACTTTCGGTAATCGTATATTATTCAATTCTTCTTCCGTAGCCTGATTGGCAATATAAATTACATTTTCTTCGATGCAGTTCATCTCAATATTTTCAAATATGCTAAACTCGTAATCAATTTCATCATGTGATAATTTGGCTAAGCAATGTCAAATTTGGCAAAATGATTTGAAAATGTAATTTGATATTTGTAGTAATCCTCGGCGCGGTACCTATACTTTTTCACATCAAGAAAGTTTTAGAAATTCAAGTATTTAAGGATGAAATAGCAATAAGATTTCATCTTCTTGTCAAATAAATAAGAGCTGTGTGATAAACTAAATAGTCGTAAGGGTTAAAATCGTAATTGAATTTTTCTTGATACTTATAAAAATTGTGAGGAAATTCATATCGAAATAAATTTCAGGAAAACTGATCCCGAAACTGGGAAAATATAATAAATACAGTTAAAAGCTGAAATGGTACGTCAGTACATAATTACATAATATTAAAGGGCTTTCATTCCGTATCATTCATGATATAGTAAAGCGAAATTTAATGTATGTTGAATAAAGTTGAAAAATACTGTGTTCGGTATTCAGCTTCTATAACCAGAAGTTGATCCCTATAGCATAAAATGTAGAAAATCACTTTGTATTTCGGTCTGTGATAGAATTTATGAAAATCGTATTGCGTATAATTCTTGAGTAACCTCCCGTACAAATGAGGCAGGTCATTTTTACAGTGTGAAAGGAATTTGATGAATCGCACTTTTTCTGCGATCCGACTTCTAGGTGCATCTGGCTTATCAGAATGAGCGTTACCTTGGGATATGATATGAATTATTATGAATCCAGGTTCGTCCTTAGTAAAATATCTATAATTCATTTCGTCACTTGGATCAACTAGAAAATAAGTACTTTGATTAAATTGTTTAGACTCGTCTTCATCACGATTATTCATTGAATATTCATTGAAACCAGAAAAATTATTATTAAAATTATTTTCTTCATTGACTGATGAAACTTTTTCAGTCTTAATACCATTAAACTCAATATTATTATCATTGGTTTCATTACATAAAAAATCATTCATTGATTCTAATCTAATTCTACACAGTGCATCGGCATTATTCAACAAGCCTTTTTTATACTCAATTTCATTTTTAAATTCTCCTAGTTTGGATATAAGGTTATTATTTTCTTCAATAACACGTTTATATTTTGAACTTATTTGTTCATTATTTTCCAGTAAAGCGTCATTTTCCGCCTTAATTTTATTTATGTTGATATTCAACTTATCAAATTCTGATTTGAGCTGCTTATATTTCCTATCTACTTTATTCAATCTAGCGTAAGATTTTTGTAGACTTTGTTTTTCCTTATTCATTACGTTTATTGATTTTTTCAAATTTGAAATTTCTTTTTCCATTTCATAACTTGCTTTAGAGTTCCTTTCAATCATTTTTTCAAGTTCTTTATTAGATATCTCGATCATAAAAAGTTTAGATTTCAATTGTTCATTTTCAGTTTTCAAATCTTCATTTGCTTTATCGATTTTATCAATTTCCTGCAAATTATTTGCAAAGTTTTTGAAAAGCTCATGTTTTTCCCGTTCAAGTTGTGATACTTTCTGAATTAAACAATTATTTTCAATCGAAGTTTTTCCATATTTGAATGGAATTCTACAATATTTATTCATCAATACTTGGTTTTTAAAATCGAATGTCAAATCGTATTTATTAAGAAAATCGGCTCCTATAATGCCATCGTAATTATTATGAAATTTATAAAGTACAAAAGGGTGACTATCATTCATACGAAATTCTGAAAATAAAGGAAGTAATACTTTTTCATTTGAAGTATCCTGCTTCATGCATGCAGTTAACGTTGTTTCTTCTTGAAAAATATTATCATAGAAATTATTATAAGCAAATTTAGGATCGATTAAGCAAACTGAACAACCACTGTCAATTAATAATTTACAATAAGGGTTTCGAAATTGGATATAAGGTAGCTGATTTTTATTATCTAAGGCATGATTCAGGTCAATTCGTTGCTTGGGCCTGCTTTTGGAAAATTTCGACTTGGTTCATTCGAATTAACATTTGTTAGTTCCTCAACAATGAAGTCATTGTTTGGATTATTTTGATAATTCGTACTTCGATAATTATAAAAATTTCTTTGGGGATTTGGATTATATTGAGTCGAATACTCGTTTCGTTTTTTAGGATAATTTCTAGTTTGGACAGACATTTTTTCTGGAGGAGTATTAATTCTCTGATTGGGATTTGGTTTGAAAACATTGGTTGTATTTGATTTATTTGTGGGACTAAACACTTGTCTTGCGGTAGGAAAATGAGGGTTAACATTTCTTTGTTTAAATTGGATTGGTTGCGAAGGGAATTGTTGATTAAAATTTGGTCTTAGATCATAGGAATAGTGAGGTGTTCTGAAATGATTGTTTTGATACTGGGAAACATTATTTGGATTTCTTAATGTGGAATTAGTTTTTGATTTATTAATATTATAATTATTTGTGGGCGGATTTCTCCACGACCGCATCATTTCTATCTGCGATTTTTGTGAGACATAATTTTCAACAATTTGTATAGCTTGATCGAAAGTTAAATCAGGTGTAGTAATTAAAGTTGTCTGTAATTCAAAGGGACTGTTACTTATTAATACATTTTTCGCTAAGTCGTTAGTCAAATCTTTATGTAGGATTTTCATTTGCGCATTCATAACATCTGCGTCTATTCTATAATTAATTCTGATTTTCAGAGCTTTTATTTCTTCGATGAAATTTAAAATATCTTCTTTGGGATTCTTCCTTAAAAATTGCAATTGATTTTTCAATACATCGAGGTTTGCATGATCACCAAATTTATTTATGAGGAAATTTCTCATGTTGATCCATGTATTTGGAACATTGGATGTGTGAAATTCTGCTTCCGCATTCCCAATAAATTTACTTTTTATGAGATTAAGACAATAAGTTTTGACGATTGCTTCAGCATTCTGAAATTGTAAGATATAATCATCACATGCAGCTAAAAATGAATTTAATTTCGTTCTATCTCCGTCAAATTTCGGTAGGAGATTTCCAAATTCTTTAGGAAAAGTTAAGTCTGCCATATTTGTGTCTTCTATTTTCAATTCAGATATTGAATTTATCAAATCGTTCAATGCGATTGATATTTCTGAATCTATTTCACCTATTTTGAAATATGTAGATTAATTATCAATTATACAATAATATTTGAATAAAATACTTAGTTTTTATATCAGAAAAACTTTAAAAAACTGTACAAGTTTTACACACAAAACTTGGGGAAAAGAGTGATTGACTTTGGGCCAGGTCAATTAAAAACTGGGAAGAATAATGTCAGGAAAATTGTCAGGATAATTGCTCACTCACCTTTGTTCTCTGGTGGATGTCGTCGCAGTTGCTAACCTGTCGATCGGACTCTCCGTTGTCTTCTTCCTCACGTTCGGTTGCACCTTAGCAGTTGAAACTGCAGCCTTCTGAAGTCGCCAATTGGTTCTGGTTCACTTTTTAAGAAGACCGGCACAATCCCAGACCTCGTCGCCAATTATGTATTTTGGGTTGAAGACACCGTTTTTAAAAACAGTTTTATTTGAGAACAATGAGATGATACAATTATACTTAAGAGACAGATTATTCTTGAATGACTGATTATTCTTTACTGACAAATTATTCTTGAGAGATATTTTCATATCGCATTAATTTATACCTTCGGTATTACGATGCATTCAACAATGAGATAAGAGACACGTGTGCTTAGTCAGCTAAAGTCAACATGGTCATATTCAGAAGCTAATGAGAATACAATGTATGGGATATATCAGAATACAGGGGTGTATTACATAATTATATATATATATATATATATATATATCGGTTTAAAACACAAAATAATACAACACAATAATCCTAAGAATACAGCATGTAGCATGTGTTAGAAAAAGTGTTAGCTGAGGTTTGGGGTACTATAAATATTATATAAAAGATAGGGAAAACACCTCAGCAAAAAAACCCTAGACCGCAATAGAATGTTGTGTCTGTCCAGACTAATGAGCTGCTACATTCCAACAATGAAGGACATCTCTTCTTGTCATAAACATCTGTTGAAAAAAAAACAGTAAGACTTCTCCAAGAATCTCGAAATTCAATGTCAATGTGTAAAAACCTTTTTTTCACAGTCTGCTTACACACTCACCACTAAGAAGAACCTCCTCTCTTCCAGTATGTATATGAAAATTGGATTGATCTCTCTTGCCTCTAGTCCTCTTCTCTAATGGTGCTCAATGTTATCCTTCAAGGGATGATTCAGCTGTCCTATTCCCTGGAGATTCATAATAGGCAATGAAATGTCATAAGAAAGTTGAAAGATAACTTCAACATACTTTTCAGATATGTGTCATATAGGTCAACTTCTACAAAATCTCCTACATACACAGGAACTGATCTTTTTCTAAAGAAGGAATGAAAGAAGTTGGAGAAAAATTATGTAAGGCAATGATTCTTTTATAAAATTTTTGTTATCTAGTATGAAGGCAAAATTTCTCATTCACCTTTTCCTGATATTGGTTTCTTCTACTTGGGGCAGCACATCCTGAATCTCGTGTGAATTAGGTTGTATGTCTACTGGTGAGAGACAGAGCGATTCTTTTTCTCCTTTATTCATGAAAAAGTTGGGGCTTTCCAAAAACGGAACTACTGCAAAAAAAATTAACAAGCAACTGAATGATACAACATTGTTCATTATAATTAATCTGCGAATTACTACTGAATTTATCACAAAGAAGTTCCACGAATTCTATAAATATGAACCTGTCCTACCATCTGCAGTTGTTAAAATTATTTCTTTCTTTCTTTCCTTCCTCTCAGATGTTGTAGGAAATATGAAGCAAAACAAAGAAGGAACAGCATCTTTTTTGAGAATTACAGTCCCATTGGGGTTCACATAGAAGGTTCGAGATCAGCCCTTCCTACAGCATCAATCCATTTTTTCCTCAAGCTCTCGAGTTTTGGGAACCTGTAATTTCAATAAATTCATGGAGGCTACTAATCGAAATATAAAAAGAGAATGCGTTCCTATACTGACGCATGAAATTTCAAATTGCTTCCTTTTCTATATCTGGCAGTGCAGTTATATGCAACACAACTATCCGGCATTATTATTAATAGTTCTAAAAAGAACTTTGAAAGAATTATCTTCAACCTTCAGAATAAAAATTCTAATCAACACAAATCCAAACGTTCAGATAGATCGTGAACTTCGAAAGTTTAAAATAACTTGGTTATGTTTATGTGTTTGACAGTGCCCTAAATTACTCCATCTCATTCAGAAGTCCACTTTCTCTCTCTAGAAAGACGACCATGTATAATAGGTCAATGGGGTACTCCTACGTCTTTTGCTCCGGCTTCTCTTAGATCGTTAAATACTACGTCTTCTAGAGTTGCTTCTTTCACTGCTAATACATCGCCTCTTGCTCAGGGAACTTTCTCTAGGTACGCTCCTCTTCCTTCTGGGACTCCTTTTGATACTATTTCTACGTCGTCTTGGGAATCTTGGAGAAAACTTTCGACGCTTTCTTCTATCTTCTGACTCGCTATATCTACTTCTCTTATCAGACCAGTAATATCTTGTTTTCTGTACACTGTCTTCCTTTAGGTAGATCTCAAATTTTGTTCCAGAATCTGAACTGCTCGATCTTTCAGATTTCATCCTTTTTCCTCTTCTAGAAGATCTTGATTTACTACTTGCTTCGAATCTGGACTTAGATTTAATTTCTGAATTGCTTCTAGATCGAGAAGGCTTGACATTAGCATTTTCTTTACCCTCTTTATCGCCACCTTCTTCATCACTAATTTTTCCATGAATTGTCCATCCTAACTTCGATTTCGATAATATTGGCATATTTAAAGACGGTTGTATTATTTGTCGAGGAATAATCAACCCACAATTGTCTTGTCCTAATAAGATTTGCGGTTTGGCATTGTTCAAAGTATTCAAAATCTCATGATCTAAGTACGGATACTTTTTGAGCAATTCACTTATGTCGATATTCTGCTGAGGCAATTGAAGGTGTTTTACAGTTCTTAAATTTTTTATTTCATGAAAATTTCTTTTCACCTCAATTCCTTCAGTTATTTCAGCAGAAACTTTCCTCGAATTATCCTCATGATGAGTTACCTGATTTGTCCATTGAAATGTTAAAGGTACGACAGGACCTGCCAACTTCAACTCGTTGGCCAGTTTTTCTTCTATCAATGAACATGTGGAGCCTTCATCAAAAAGGGCGAAAGTGGTAACTTCCTTGTCCGGTCCTCGAAGAATAACTGCTGCTATTCTCAGTAAAACAGACTGTCGCTCTGTTGAGAGTTGGCCACAGAAGTCTAAATTTTGCTGGATGGATGTTTCTTGACTGGCATCGACACCCAGGTGAACCAAAGGATGATGTTGTCCAGCACATCCATCCACACCACAATTCCTCTTTCTATAACATCGTTTCAAACTATGCATAAATTCAAACAAGAAAAGCATAATTTCAAATCGGAAGTTATTTTTCGTCGTTCTGGTATTGTTTTTTCAAGAAATACTCTACCATCCATCCACACCACAATTCCTCTTTCTATAACATCGTTTCAAACTATGCATAAATTCAAACAAGAAAAGCATAATTTCAAATCGGAAGTTTTCAAGAAATACTCTACATTTAGCTATATAGTGGCCATCTTTTTTACAGAGAGGACATGTTTTTTTTGTAGAAATTCTTTCAGAATTATCATTCAAAGAGAAAATTTTTTCTTTTTTTGAATTACCCTTTGACTTCAAAATTGATGGAATCGAAATAGATGCAACTGCACCTATGTCATCCTCATACCAGATTGCGAAGTCTTCTAGAGATGTTGGTAATGACTCCTTATGTCTTCGCAACTTGTACTTACCCCAATTGTCTGGATTGGGGAAAGCTTCTCTACAATTGTTAACAGGAGTTCTGGATTGAATAGATAAAGAGTGCAATCAATATTTTTCATAGTGGTGACCAGGTTATTGATAGCATTAGAGAATGAAATACAAATATCTAATTTATCTTCGCTAACAAACCCAAATTTTTTTACCTTTTCCATTAAACTTAAAATGATCCAATCATGTCTTCCAAAGTTCATTTCTAACATTTTCATTATCTTTGATACATTATTCGGTGAACTCAAAAGAGGTTTGACAGTTTCACGTGCCTTACCTTTCAAACTCTTATCTAATCTCAATAGGTTGTCATAATCATTTAGATTATACAATTCAGAAGATCTTTTGAATTCACTTATAAAAAGCGGCCACTCTGTAAGATCTCCCGAAAAAAAAGGTAACTCTCTCAATTTTTGACGTCTCAAAATTTCAGTGACATTTTCTGTATTTTTAAAGCATTATTCAACTATTTTCAATAAAATGTCAAACCTGTCTTCAAGTTGTCTTTCCCTAAAAGGCGAATCTGGAGAACTTTTCAATTTAGAAGAAGGAACACATCCATGCATCCAATCTTTCTCCTCCTCAGGATTTTCGTAGATATTTTGGGAACCGTTGGAACCATCATCACTTCCACCTTCCTCTTCGAGCATTCTCATCTTCAATTTTAGTTCTTTAAGAGCCAGGTCTTTTTTACTGCGAAGCAGTCGCAACCTTTCCATGCTTTCTTCATGTACGAACCTTTCTTCTAGTTTCAGAGCTTCCATTTCCAAATTGATTCTCGATTTGTTGCTTGAATTTGAACGAATACTTCCGGAAACATGATTTGGAGGCTCTTCTGTCATATTCTTTTCATCACCATGCGGAATATGGTTTGAGCGCTCTTCGCTCAAATTCTTTTCATCACTATGTTTTTCTTGATTTTTCTCTTGAACCATAGAAGAATTTCGAAATAACGGATCTACCACCTCCTTCAAATTCGTAGATTTCTCAACATCAAAACTTCGGCCATTCCTAGATAACATGGTATCACTCCTGTTCCTAGAGAACACTTTGCTTTTGTCGACAGAATCTACACCAAATCTCAACGGTGGAATCCCCTTCGTCGATCTTGAACTTCTTCTCGGTTCCATAGGGCGAACAAATGAAATTTCACGAATTAACTGCAACGGCTCGAAGGACCAATGTAAAAAACTGTACCAGTTTTAACATTTTTTAAAGCAAAATATGCATGAGTTTTCTATCAGTTTTCACTTGACAATTACAATTAATTCAATTCAATCAGATCCGTTTGCACCATCGTTCCTTAAATATTTAAGTGACGTTTCGATCCTTAAACCTAACCTCAAATTTAAGGATGAGATTATAACCTAAAATAATTTGTCAAACTGACTGAACATTTGTTGTTTTCTATGAAATTATAGCAAAAAATTTCAACTACCATGAACTTGTCAAAATGACAGTAAAGCTATAGGTTAAGGAAATGACAACTATCATCTGTATCCAGCCAGCCAATGAAAAGGCTTTATTGAACTAGGGTGAAGTTAAACAACATGAAAAACTGAAATATCACTAGATAGAACTATTAAAGGGTCCCAACATAGATAATAAAATATTGTTCTATATTCTAAGGTCCGTTACGTAAGAATTCCATTTGAGTGACAGTCTTGCAACTGTCAATATTTAAGGGATCCTTAACTTTAAGGAACGATGGTGCAAACGGATCTGAATCTATCAAAATATCAAAGCTATCTAATATATTTTCTAAGAAATGTCTTCAACAGTTCATGTTCAGAAAATCGATGCACAGCTCAATTTTTCAATGAGAATAATTACTGGAACCATCCGATCTACACCTATCCAATGGCTACCAGTGCTATCGAATATAGTTCTGCAACTTGGAATTCTTGAAATAAATTCAAATCATTTCCGGATTCTTTTCCGATACTTTCCTACGTTCCAGAAAATAGCATTCCAAGACTGAAATCTCGTAAACCTATTTGGTCGAATAACTTTCTGAATTCGAACTTCAGCTACAACGAAATCTGGAAATCCGAATGGGATGTATGTTCTTTATCTAATAAAGATCTAATATCTGATCCATCGAATAAAGTTCCTGGTTTGAACCTTCCCAGGAGAATATGGTCCCTTCTTAATCGAATAAGAACAGGTCATTGTCGTACCAACAGCATGCTTTTCAAGTGGAATTCGGTTGATAGTCCTAATTGTGAATGTGGTGAATCAGAGGAAACAGTTGAACACCTAATTAATAATTATTTGATTTATAAATTCCAAGATGGCATTAGAGCCATACACAATATATCAAACTCATTTTTGCAATGGGTTGAAAATTTCAGATCAATTTGATGCAGTATAAATTGAATTCTCTTGCTGTTCTGGATTTTTTTATTTTCAGGTTGGAGTTTGTGTTTGGAAATCCTTCCTCCGAAGAGCCGTCCCGCTGATCGTGATTTCCTTCTATATAGAATATTCAGATACAACAATTTTATTTTATTTTTTTAACGGGGAGACAGGTTTTTTCGGCTGAGGTTTTTTCCCCTGGCTCTATAGTATCGTATGATACTGGTGATGATAGTATCGTATGATACTATAGTATCATACGAAGAATGTTGTGGTACCCCGTTCTTTTTTTCACCTCAGCTTAGGTTCTTTTTGTTTCAACATTTATTGTATATATACAGGGTGTTTCCTTAACATGCGGCAAAAATTCAGGGGGCTGTTCCTTGGACTATTCTAAGAATATTTTGTCCTTTGATGATTTTTGAAAAACCTCTTTGTTTCGAAGATACAGGGCAAACAAAATTTTAGATAATAACATTTTATTATGAAAAATTACATGAAAATTTAACTTAACCTACAAAAACTGTTGAAAATGACCACCTCCAGCCAGCATACAAGCATCCAATCTTCTCCTAATTGACTGCCGAACCCTTTCAAAAACACCAGGATCATTTCTTATTAAGTTACACCCAGCAATGATGTTTAATCTGTATTCCTTTACCATCTGAACTTATCAATTTTAAGTCAAAAAACTGGCCGTTTTTTATAGTTGTCAAACACATTTAAAAATAAATTGTACCTACTTAGTAAACACAGTGCGGTACGCATTTTTATTTATACTATTATCAATTTTAAAAATATGAAAAATGTTGTTCGCCCTGTATCTTCGAAACAAAGAGGTTTTTCCAAAAACATCAAAGGACAAAATATTCTTAGAATAGTCCAAGTAACAGCTCCCTGAATTTTTGCCGCATGTTTAGGAAACACCCTGTATATATATATATATATATATATATATATAAGTTTGTAACAGCTGTCTATGGTTCGTTTCAGTTTCAGAGGGTTATGTCCAATAAATCTTATCCATATATATATATATATATATATATATGGATAAGATTTATTGGACATAACCCTCTGAAACTGAAACGAACCATAGACAGCTGTTACAAAACCAGAGAAATTGAAGAACTTTCGAAAAAAATGCATAGAATACATTCCCCCATAACAATACATGATGATATAGTTAATACATATTGTCGCAAACTCAACAAACCAAAAAACACCAACAGGAATGAACTCTTACTCAAGATCAAGAAGAGGTTCATAAGTCAATACAATATAGTGTATATTCGTGTTCTGTGCAATATACAGGGTGTTTCAAAAAAAGGTGACCATCTCTCTAGGATAGATAGAAAACTGAAAAGCAATAGTGGTTTGTTCAGTAAACAATTTTCGTGTCGCCATCCGTATTCAAGATACAGGGCGTTGAAAAAGAAAAAAATTCACAAATTTTATGATTTTGCCGAAAATAATAGCAACATTGTAATGAAATTTTACACGAATATGTTCTGGAAGCTGATACATCTGATGAATGTGTTTTGATGTCTGACTCTCATAGATAGCGCTAGTTACACGGTTCATACCAAGTTGTTTTGGACATTACTTTTTTGATATTAGCTTTATTGAGCTAAATTTATGCAATAATAATTTTCAAATCAAAATATTCCGAAAACGGTGCACAGTATCGAGTTTAATCAAGAGTACGTTTTCGGTGTGAAATTGAATGATGTTTAAGATCGCTCAAAATTTAGCTTAATAAATCTAATATCAAAAAACTTATGTTCAAAACAAATTGGTACGAACCGTGTAAATAGCGCCCTCTATGAGAGTCAGACATCAAAACAAACTCATCAGATGTATCAGCTTCCAAAACATATTCGTGTAAAATTTCATCACATTGTTGCCAGTAGTTTCGGCAAAATCTTGAAAAATGTGTATATTTTTTTCCTTTTCAACGCCCTGTATCTTGAATACGGATGACGTTACGAAAATTTTTCATTTAACAAACCCCTATTATTTTTTAGTTCTCTATCTATCCTAGAGAGATGGTCACTTTTTTTTGAAACACCCTGTAGATACAGCAGTGGTGTTTACAGGGAATAGATTTTACGTTCTGATGTTTGATTTGGAGGACCCCGAAGAAACTTCCCCAACTGAACCAGTCAACGGCAAGAACAACAGTCAAGTTCGCGTCGACAATTAAATTTCTGTACAACAACATGAAAAGCTATATTCCGAAAAAACACTTAATCAACCATTGTATAGAAAATAACAACATTTCATATACAATGGTTGTTGAGGCGAAATTAAAAAGTTCGGACAATACACAATATCGAAATTGGACAAAATCTCAAAAGATTGGTCACCAAATACTAAATACAAGGGGTGGCAGCATGGTACAGTGTCATCCTAGCATAAGATGTGGAAAAGCTAATGCACCAGTAATCAACAATCCGATGAACGCAGTAACCCATTTCACTCTTCCATTGAAAGGTGAGAAATTGCACATTTTCCTTGTATACATCCACCATACCTCTAAAATAGAAGAGAGTATTTTTTTAAATGCGACCCTTTGCAAATATGCTATCATAGTAGGAGACTTTAACGTAAATAAAGCTAAAAACCAACAATTCACCAATGCTGAAACTCCATCCAAACATTTTTAATGAAAGTGAACGAAGGTAGTACTCCTGATCTCATATTGTATTCGAAAACAATAAAGCAGACTATTAAAAAAAATAGAATTAATCCCTGATTTGAGCTCAGATCACATGGCAATTTTAATTGAGGTTGGCCTGAATATTGAAGCTACAGAAGAGCAGAACAAGATTATACCTAATTACAGCAAATGCAATATGGAAGATTTAAATAAAGAAATGGGAGAATTCATTGAATCAAATAAACAAGTACTTATGAACGAAGAATATGTGGTAGAATTCAACAAAGCCTTATCTGAAAGTATAAGAAAAAACACACCCACTATCTCAAGACATCCATATATTCACGAACTCCCACCATATATAATTAAAATGTCCAAGCATTTCTATCGAAAAAATTTGTTTCGTCTGTAATCTCGTCTGTTTCGTTTTCAAATGGCCACCCTGTATAAGACTATATGTAGACCCTTGATTGAGTATGCACACCCATTATACGCTAACTACAAATCTAGAGCAATAAAAAACTTACAAGTTGCAGAGACAACAGCCCTAAGAAAAATAACAAAGAATGCGTCACCCAAAATAATGTTCTCCATAATCCTCCAAATCAACTTTTATATGAAGAGACAGGAATCGAACCAATGAATGAAAGAATCAAGAGACTAAACAAGAAATTTCATGAATAGTTTGAGGCTTTCACCACCGGATATACTGGTATAAAAAGAGTCTTCCGGGCTTTTTAGCCGTGGTCCATTAGCCTACAACTTCGGTAGGCATCTTCAGAGGATTCTCAGTCTACGGTTGTAGCTCGAAAGCTGAATTTCTGGCACTGACGTGTTCGAACCGGAAGCGACATCTGCGCGCCGGTTTATGGCGGGAAAAAGTGGCGCGTCTACGTGCGCGCTGCTGATTGGCCCATCGCTCCCGCTTCGTATCGGCTTGATCATCAATGACTGTTTCGAGCAGGGAGTGTTTCTGGAAAAGTTGAAAATTGCTTTGGTAACACCAATACTGAAGAAAGGAGATTTAGATGTACATGAACACTATAGACCAATATCCATCCTACTAGTTTTATCTAAGGTTTTTGAGACTGGCTTGAAAAACCGTCGGATAGAATTCCTTGAGAAAAATGATTTACTCCATCATTCCCAACATGGTTTCAGACGCCGACGCTCAACTGTCACGGCAATGATCGATGTGCTCGATCAGATTATTGATGGATATAACAGTGGACACAACATAGATTTCTCAAAAGCGGAGATTATTTCCAATATCAAAAGTTACCATCCCAGGCTGAACATGGAAGCCATTGAAATTTATAAACACAAAAATAACATAAACAGAAAAGAAGAGACCCTTTTCTTGCATAGCGCCTGGTTACCGACCTTAGAAAAAACAAAGATCAAGCCGATACGAAGCGGGAGCGATGGCCAATCAGCATCGCGCACGTAGACGCGCCGCTTTTTCCCGCCATAAACCAGCTCGCAGTGGACCGTTCTTGAACCACTATATCTTCATTCTGATGGATGCGTATAGTCGCTCGCCGGAAATACACCTAGTCAAAAATATGACAGTACAGACTTTAGTCCCGTTACTGAGAAAAATTTTCAGTACTTTCGGTTTACCAACGGTCATAATAATAATGCAACCACATTCACGTCTTTTTAATTCAAAACTTCTTGAAGGAAAACAACATTTTCAATTAAATATCGCCACCATATCATCCTGCAACCAATGGACTTGCAGAAAGATATGTTCAGTCTTTTAAGAATGTAATAAAAACATCAGGACACACTGAAAATGACGTTGAGAAGAACTTATCAAATTTTCTAATGAATAACAGAAAAATACCTCATTCTGTAACTGGCGTTAGTCCTTCCAACCTAATGTTCGGTAGAAATATAAGAACCAAACCGGGAAATATTTCAAAATCAATTAGCACGGACATTGGTGAAAATTCAAGGAGGGAGAGAGAGTTATGACTAGAGAATATTTGCAATCCAATGAATGGGAGTTCGGTATTATTGAAAGAAAGCTTGGAAATTTAAATTATTTAGTTCGACTAGATGATTCACGAATTTGGAAACGGCATGTTGACCAGATACGTTCGATAGTTCAGGGTAGGCCATTAATGATTAGCCATACACCATCCAACACTTCTCTGGATCCTGTTTTGATTTCAACAGAATCAGCTCGAAATTCAGAGATAAATTTAGAAAATTCAAGTAAGAAAAATGCTGAGGAGAATGAATAGTCAAAACAGACTTTGAATATAACTAACTCGAAAACTAAAGCCCCTCAAACAGAAGTACCAAAACAGTTGCCTGCCCCAGATCAAGGGCGGATATAGCTTTTTTCCGTGGGGGGTAATAACCATTGAGAACGAATAACTAGAGACTTCCGGTTTTTTGAGCTTGAAAGGTATTTGCTTACCATTGCTATTTTCAATTTTTTTTCAACAGGCTGTACTCTAGTTTTTGAAATTATTGGTTAACAATGCTTCAGAGTACCGGTTGCCATGCAATCATCGGATGAAGCACGAAGAAAAAATTTTAATTTTTTTGCTCTACGCTCACAGAGAATTTTTTCTAGCTAGACCGATGAAAATGTCGCACAACCTGTTCATTCAGCTATAATTTGCTTTTAACGAGATATTCAGTTTTGAATGCAAAAGGATCTTCTTTCACTCAACTGCTGATATGTCTGGAAATATTGGTTGCCTACCAAGCCGAAAAGTGATTTGTTTTTCTACAGAAAATTTTTTACAAAAATCTATTTTGTTCAATTAGAAAGAAATTTTTTCTCACCTGTCACATAAAAGTGGAAATAGCGCACAAAAATGTCATTTTGCCATTTTTTGGTTAATGGACTGTATCATCTTCAATTTCGGGAAGGAAGCTTGGGTTATAAAAAAAATTGGCAAGCTGATGTTCCCTAAAGTCCTCCCCAAATCGATAGATCGATCAGTTCAGTGGTTTTCTTGGACCGATTGATTGAACATTTGAAAAAATTAATAGAACTAGGTTCTTTTTTCCTTGAATTTGACCTAATCTTTTTGAATCTGTTTCTTTACCGAATGAATCGAAAGGTTTTCAAAAAAACAGTTTTTTAAAACGTGGTGTCAGAAAACGGAAAAATTCTGTATCTCATTATTTCGCTAAACGAGTAACGTGGACAAATTAGGAGAATCAACTTCATTCCAAGGTTTTTTTCTGAGGAAAATGGAGATATCCTGTGTCCTTAGCTCCGCTCCAGTGAAGGTGAATCCGAAATGGTCTCTTGTTTTTTTCTCAATTAAAATTTTTTTAAAATTTTCATTTTATTTTCAGAACATTTAATAAAATTCTTCGAAGAAATTTTTTTAATGAATTATTCAAAAAAATTTGAGCGAGAAGTGAAGAAATAATGTAATTATTAATTGATTAAGAAAATTAGGTCAAGTTTAATGAACAAAAACCTTGTTTCCTTATTTTTTTTTCAAAATTTCTATCAATAGGTTCAAGAAAACTGATGAACCGATCGATTTACCAGTTTAGGGGAGACTTCAGGGAACATCAGTCCATTAAACAAAAGATGGTAAAATGGCATTTTTCTGTTCTTTTCCCACGTTTATGTGACAGGTAAAAAAAAATTGTTTTAAATTGAACAAAACAGATGTTTGTAGAAAAAGAATTCGCCTTTCGGCTTGCCTGGCGATCAGTAGTTCCGGAGATATCGGCAGTTGAGTGAAAAAGAATCATTTTGCATTCAAAACCGGATATTTCAAAAACAAATGGTTATATCTGAAAGTTATGAAAAGCAAATTAGAGCTGAATAAATAGGTTATGTAACATTTGCATCGGTGAAGCACGAGAAAGTTTTTCCATGCGTGTAGAGGAAAAAAATTCGAAAAATTGTGAAAATTTTTTCTTCGTGCTTTTTCCGACGATTGCATGCTTACCAGTTTTTTTTTTTTTTTGGATCATTTTTCACTGAGATACAGCCTGTTGAAAATGACCAAAAATTTTCGAATATTTTTCTGTTCTTTTTATTGTTGCTCGAAGTTTATATTGACAATATTTGAGAAATTACGAATTTTAAATTATTATATGAAATTTTTTATGTGCATCACGTTGCGAAGGTACCGTTTTTTTCAGGTTTTCGATACTCATAGGGGGGTAATAGAATCACTTAATATTTTAACATTATTTAACAAATAACAGTCACTAACTAAATGTTCCGTTGCACCTGAATCTAAATACCAATGTACAAAAATCTGAATTACCTGTTTTGGTCACTTGTTGCATTTACCTGTCCTGATTTTTGTTCCATCTATTTCAACCTTTTCCTGCATTCAGCCTTCTTATGTCCAGTTTTGTTGCAGAAGTAGCACTTGTAAGGGAATGCTTCCTGGTTGGCCCCTTTTCCTGAACTTCCACTTTGTTTTCCATTTGATTATTTGTCATGTTTTCTTCTTGAGTTGGTCATGAAAACAGCTGATGAATGGCCTCCTTCTTTGGATCCTGTTGACATTGCAGAGCTTCGCCTTCTCATCGAGCAGTCCTTCTTCCACAGTAGCAAGTGTAATGATTGTTTCGTTGACTAAGGATATAGTTTCCAATGAGCTAATAACCGTTTGATACTCGTTAGACGAAACAGACTGAAATAGCTGAAGAATACATTCTCTTTCGCTTATTTGACCTCCAGCTGATTTATATTTCCTTATTCGATGATCGAATTGTAGAAAATGTTCAGATAGACTTCCTGTTGATTTTTTTCGGAATGATTCTATTTGTCTTTTAACTCGATTTTGAGCTACTTCTCAAACATGTCATATGCAGTTGTTTTGCCCTGCAAATACTATAGACGTGAATCAGATACTTTGGAAACAATTCTTCTCTTGCATGCTTTATCTCAGTGTTTCCCAAACTGTGTTTCCCAGACTGTTACAGGAGGGCACGCAGCTGATTCCAAAATATCATTTTCGAATACAAACCAAAAAAGTCGAATAGGTGTCAGAAAAATTAATCAGAAAAACGGTTATAGAAAAATTAAGGGGGCACAACAAATTTTTTTTCCAAAAAGGGGGGCGCAGGTACCAAAAGTTTGGAAAGCACTGCTTTATCTTCTTTGATTATCTGGTTATTTCGAGGATTTGTCACGGTAGCTTCTGTTCCTGTGCTTGGTACAGTTTCCAACTTCAGAGGTTGTTTTACATAATTTAGGAGATCTAATTCGTCTAATAGAATTTCCATACGAAACTTCCATCTTTGATAATTACTGCCATCAAAAAGTGGAACCTTGTACTTTTCTTCTGAATTAGCACGTTTTCCATTTATCTTAGCTTCTGAGTTAACTTGTACCAATTGCAGATTCTGAGCACATAACCTGATGAAATTATACTCTGTCAATTTACATAATATAATTTCCTCAGTACCAGATCCGAATCAAAGAAATTTTAATAACTTTGTAGTTGTATTTTTGGTTCTTCAATAATTGTAGATATATTTCTTTCACAAGAAACGAAATTGATTCTAAATGAACTTAATGATAAAGTATAACATAAACATCTCATTTGGTGAACTTTAATCATCACTGCAGAAATCACAATAAAAATCTTGGTTTTTAAGATCATCATATGATTGCCCTATTAATTTTGTACAATTTAGGTGAAACCATCTCGTGCAAGTGTCACAGCCCACATTCCTTTCCCCTTCTTCCTCCGCATCAGTGTCCAATTCATCATCACAAACACCACAACTTTGTTTTTTTCAACCACTTCGACTTCTTCTTGAGTTCTTCTATGAGTTTCTTCTGAGGTCTTTGGTTTCCTCATGTTCTTTAATAATTTTTCCATCTTTCTCTTTTCCGATTGTTTCCTCTTCCTCTTCTTCATATTTTCGTTTTCTTCTTTTTTTTCCTTATCAATATAATAAGACATCAAAGCCTCTGTAGATATTATGCTGGTTGATGGTCCAGATTTGGGTTTTTTAGATTTTTCCATGGGTTTTGGATACTTTAAATGTTCTTTAACGTAATCAATTTTTTTGTGAGTCAAGCTGGATTCGCATAGATCCTGCTGCCTTGTGAGGTTATCATCATTCTCACATGTTAATTTTTTCTCAGAGATATCAATGGCACAATAATTTGTTACTGCATCTGACTCTAACTGGCATTCTACATCTATGTGCCCTCCAATTGTAATTTCGAATGCATTATTATTATTATCTTCATCGATTTCGATATCGTTACTGAGTATATTTTGGTTATCATAAGTAAAGGGTAATTCTGCATCATTTTGTGTTCCGGCTCTTAGTAAATCAATTTGGAAAATCTTAACATTAGGTTTACTCAGTTCGGGATCTGATACTTGAATCACAGATTCGGGTTCAGTTGCCTCTACGAAAGATAGTAATCCGTCACTATTAATTTTATATTCGGAAAATACACTGTTCTCATCTCCATCTATCATTTTCGATTATCCCTCACTGGTTTCAATACCTATTACTTTTTTCCGATATTTTGAGTTCTTTAGAATCCAGTCCACATCTCCAACTCTTTCGAGAAGATTTGACATCAAAGCAGCCAAAACTTTGTAGATGTTCTGGAATTCTGGAAATCAGCAGAGGATAACTCTGAGTCTTGTTGTAGCTCTTGTTCACCCGTGAATATTCTTCTCGAGCATATTTTGCACACATTTGGTATAATCCACCGCCTCTGGATTAAAAGGAAATAATCCACAGCGTTTGAATCCCATTTTGATGTGATTCGACACATCCAGATGAAACAAGGCTTGTTGGAAAATTGGTGCAACTTCTATTTTGGAAAGGGTTTTATCTAGATTTTCACACTGCCACTTTCTATCAGCCTGTTGCCAATATACTTTCAGTAGCTTGAACACAGCCACATCAGCAGGCTGCATAATATGGGTCGCATTGGGTGGTAATACGTACAAAATAATTATATTGTCGTCGCAGAACTGACTCAGGTCAATGGACATGTGTGACCTATGTTGGACAAGAAATAAAACAGGTTTTTCAAGATTCTGGCCTAAAATCCATTTGTTGAGCCCATGAGCAACATATTCGAAGAAAATATCTGAGCGCATCCACCTACCGTCTGATTTACCTAGAATCCAATCAAGTGGCATACTCTCAATAATGGCTTAACCTAGGGGATACACCACACACGGAGGACACAACGTTCCATCGGCTGAAAAGGTCACAAGAACCGTTATGTTATCCTTTTCGTTCCCTTTCTTCACTTTCAATAAGTTTCTAAATCCTCTCAAACCCAACACCTTCCCTGACTTCAGGCATAAATTGAAGCCACTTTCATCGCCATTGAATATTCTCGTTGGGCAAGAGAGAATACCGCTAGCGCCTATATTCTCCAAATAAATTTACAGCTCTCTGAACCAAGATTTTATTCGTTCTCCTGTTAATCTAGCACGCGACATATCTAGTGATTCTGGAAAGGGAAATTTCTGGATGCCTGCGCATGAAAGATGAATACCATTTTTGGCCAGGTCTTCCATCTTTGAAAGAAACATCTGTTTTACCGCTTCGACCAGATTTCTTCAACAACGGCTACCTGCGACTCGAATATTTCCAACAACCAACAATCACAGCCGCTAAAACAACGACGATCCAGACTGAAAAATTCTATCTTTTGGGACTTTCAAATCCATTACTAATTATCGACTCGCCTTCGCCGTGTAGAATCCATATATTCTACAAAAATCAGTCTTTTCAGACTGAAAAATGTTAAACCTCTCAACCGTCGTCGCCGTCCTACACCATTACTTTCTGTCTTTTCAGACTAATAAGTTTTAACCAACTTCAAAATTTGTTTTTGTTATATAAATTATTAAAACGTTCTACGTCTTTTCCTGGAATCCTAACCCATCCTCCACAGTCTAAAATTGATAATTTCGAATTTATAATTCAAAAATGTTGCCGAGATTGGTTCAGAATCTTTAGGCCGAGTACTGGCGCAATGAGCCCTTGAGGCCAATCTCAGTAGTCGGCTTTCAAGTTTGATGTCTTATATTTTGGGTTTCATTGACTGCACCCATGGCCGACTACTGCTATATATATATATATATATATATATATATAGTGTGAGATAATTCGGTGTTGAAAAGTAATAATAATATAATGTTTCGTGGGATAGCAACACTAAGTCGGTGGTGAATCAAGAAAACTCTTTTTTAGTACTTTCACTCGAGCTTTCGGAATGCTTTATTCCATCTTCAGGAGCTACAAAGAAATGCTCCTGAAGATGGAATAAAGCATTCCGAAAGCTCGAGTGAAAGTACTAAAAAAGAGTTTTCTTGATTCACCACCGACTTAGTGTTGCTATCCCACGAAACATTATATTATATATATATATATATATATATATATATATATATGAAGCTCGGCCAAGTGTTTCACGGTGTTGATGTGAACGAGCCCGTTAGAACTGATGATAAATGGAAATATCTCGATCTTCCTGAGTTTCCATAAACTTTTCAATTCTCTGCTCAGATTTCTATAACTCTCGATTTTTGTTGCGTATGTTTGAGCCTTGTTGTGATCAAGGGGCACCGCGAAATCCACTATCACTGCCTTCTTTTCTTGTCTATTCCATAGAACCATGTCCGGTCATTTGTGCTCTACCGGTCGATCTGTCGTGAAAGGGAAGTCCCAGTAGAGTTTCGCTCGACTGTTTTCTACTACTGCTTGGGGTGTGTATATATGATGTGGCACGAAGTTCTCAGATAATCCCCACTTTACCGCAATCATCTGGTGCACCACACTATATATATATTTGAAACATAGATGAATTCAAAATAGTAATAATCGAAATGAATACCATTTTCAATTCCCAGGCTCAGAGATCTTTTATCATGAGGTTGGAGAAATGATATTAGATTTTGTCACTGAGATGAGATATATACCGGTTTCGGCCTTGTTGGGCCTCATCAGTATCCCGCACATCTCAGGACAAAATCTTCATAAAAAACTTCGAAATTTGAAGCAATTGGTTGTGAAGTAATGAGTAATATATTGCAAGGTACTAAGGTGGTGATATCCAATTGCGTCAAAATGAAGTTTCACATCTCCAATCAAATGCAAAAAAAGAAATCTGTACTTCCTCTATCACTGAATGAGATTTTAGCAGTGGCTCTATTCAGGGCCCGCTCGCTAGTTTCTCAAAGTGATGGGACATGCCCAATTCTTCTTGTGACTGTGAAGCCAGGTGTTTTTAAGAAAAGGAAAATTCTTTGCCTTTACGGAGACCACATCGAGAACATTTTTGAAACATAGATTAATTCAGAATAGTAATCATCGAAATGAATACCATTTTCAATTCCCAGGCTCAGAATTCATCTATGTTCTCGATGTGACCTCCGTAAAGGCAAAGAATTTTCTTTTTCTTAAAAAACTATATATATATATATATATATATATAATATATATATATATATATATATATATATATATATCCAATAATATGGACTAGTGAAAATCTAGATCATGAAGTAAACTGCAGGAAACCTGCTGCCATCGAGCCAACGTAGCAATAGACTAGTTTCTGGGTTGTTACCCGTCATCAGTACTGCTTAACGTCTTCGTCGATGACAACCAAAATGAGCCGCAGACCTAACTTCAATGCTACTAGGCACTTTCCAGATATGAAAATATATATATATATATATATATTAGACTGATTCAAAAAAATCGACTTTTTTTGTTTTCACGAAACCCCCCCCTAATTATCTTCAGGGTATCGAAAAAAGACCTTTGTGAAAATATCAGCTCCAAATAATAACATTTAGAGGTCGCTCATCAATTATTTCTATTTTGCCTACTAATAGCAGGGGAAAAATTTCTTTTTTCAATAAAAAATTCCTAGAACACAAACCAATAGGCGGATTTCTTTGTGTGACACATTTTCGTGTAGGCAATCAGATACTCTACAAATATGTCCCTTACGATATTTCGATGAAACGGCCGCTTCAAAAGTTATTCGATTCGATGCTAATATTGAGGTATTTTTGAAGAAAAAAATTGGTCAAAAAAATCGACTTTACTTGTTTTCACGCAACCCGCCTTCTAATCATCTTCAGGGCATGGACAAAAGCCGTCTGTGAAAATATTAGCTTTGAATATTAATATTTAGAGGTCGCTCATCGATAGTTTCTATTTTCGCTGCTGATGGCAGGAAAAAACTTCTTTTTTCAATAAAAAAATTTTTGTTCACTGACCAATAGACGGATTCCACTGTATGATACATTTTGGTGTAGGGTACTAGATACTCTACGAAAATGTTCAATACGATATCTCGATAAAACCACTTATTTGAATATTTTTTTCCAAAATACCTCAATATAAGTTATTAATATAGAGGTATATTCGAAGAAAAAGTTCGAATAACTTTTGAACGAGCGGTTTTTTCGAAATATCGTATAAAACATTTTCGTAAAGCATCTAGTTCCCTACACAAAAATGTATCACTCAATGGAATCCGTCAATTGGTTCGTGAAGAAAAAATTTTTTATTGAAAAAAGAAATTTTTTTCCTGCTATCAACAGCGGAAATAGAAGTAATCGCTGAGCGACCTCTAAATATTAATATTCAAAGCTAATATCTTCACAGACGCCTTTTTTCGATACCCTGAAGATAATTAGAAATAGAGTTTCGTGAAAACAAACAGAATCGATTTTTTTGAATAATTTTTTTCTTCAAAAATACCTCAATATTAGCATCGAATCGAATAACTTTTGAAGGGGCCGTTTTACCGAAATATCGTTAAGGTCATTTTTGTAGAGTATCTGGTTGTCTACACGAAAATGTATTACACAATGAAATCCGTCTATTGGTTTCTGCTCTAGGAATTTTTTATTGAAAAAAGAAATTTTTTCCCTGCTATTAGTAGGGAAAATAGAAATAATTGATGAGCGACCTCTAAATATTATTATTTGAGGCTGATATTTTCATAGAGGTCTCTTTATGATACCCTGAAGATAATTAGGGGGGGGTTTCGTGAAAACAAAAAATGTCGATTTTTTTGAAACAGTCTAATATATATATATATATATATATATATATATATATATATATATATATATATATATATATACGCATTAGACTATCTTTACCAAGCCCGCCATAAGACACAGGTGAAGTGAAGCCAGGGTGTGCGGTGATACAAGGGGGTGTGTATAATTTATACATTTGGGAGTACGTATCACAACCCATTAGAAGCTTGTCATATGGTAATGCCATACCAAGCTTTTTTGTGTAAAAAATAGATGAATCGCAGTCTATGGCAAGCCTGAGCAGTGTTGCCAAAATATTCCAGTTGAATATTGCGTCTGAATTATTCCGCTGTATTATTTTCGATTTGTTTCATATTCAGATATATACATGCGATACAAGGTGCAGCCAACCGAAGCCACGAATTGAGTCATTGGTTGTACAATGAGGGTGATACCATTTCATCATTGATTTGTTATCCTCGGATAACACGAGAGCTGTTTTTCGGAGAATGAAAGATAAGGAAAACGCTACGATTATTTTCTGTGGAATATTGTTTCAAATCTTCATGTAGTAAAAAGAATTCAAAATTTTCTTTATTCTCCAATTTTAATTCAATGTCATTTCAAGTCAATTACTTGAAAAAAGCTTTCACGTCCGTTGCGTACGTCATAAGTTTCATGCGAATACTTGATGAGACCTTCTATTCAAAACTATTCGTGGATAAAGAAGTAGATACTCGAACGACACTAGAATCTCGCAGAGATTTTCTTTCGAAAATTTCAAAGGGTACAATTATTAATTGTTTTCAAATACAGGTATCCCACCAATTCCGTTCGTTGTATTATTTTTGGAAAGGAATCGAAATTCACATTTGAAATTTCGAGATCCAGTTGGACTGAAAGTAACACTTTCCACTCTTCACATCGAAATGAAGCTCTGTTTGATCACGGATAACCTTAATTTGACAAGATGTTTTTGTGTAAATGCTTGAAATTACAAGTCATGATACAGTGGATACCGTGAGTCTCAAAATTGATGACAACGAGAAGTCATAATTGAATATATTGCATTGCATTGAAAGATATTGTAGGTGTGCAGATATCACAATTAAAATAAAATCTGTATTTTTTGAGAAATGCTTGAAATCAATTTTCTCGGTCATATTTCGAATTTTCGTTTTCTTAAACATACGAACAGAAGTGGCGATTAACTGTTACGAAATTTTATGTTGAATCTAAATTTCGTTAAATAGTTTTGTCACTGGATATTTCGCTCATCATATTGAATTCTGAATAATATTGATTAGTAAACCCTATTTGTATTTCGTATACAATAAGCGGGAATAACACCACTAACATAAAATGTATATCTTCTGAAATATTCAAGAGGAACATATTTGTTGGTAACATTTCGAATTCAACTCTTCTCAAAAATACAAACAAGGTCCAATTCAGAATTCACGTTCGAAATGTCGTCCATTCAGTTCGAGACATATCGATCACGACCAGACTGCGTTGTCTAAACAATTTCATTGGGATCTGAACTATGAAAAACTTAACATACTTTGATTCGCAACTGTTCTATATTTCGTTCGCGTAAATTTCTTTCTTAATTATACCCCATAAATAGTAATCTAGTGGGAAGATCTGGAGATCAAAGCGGTCGAAGAAATTGACCCCTATTTCACCAGCAACATTCCTCAAATATTCTTGACGAATTTTCTCTGGTGTTAGCAAATTTTCCCTGTACCAATTATTGAATGCGAGGTGCAATTCACGCAAGAAATTTTCGACTAGGTTTTCAAATGAAATATCTGAGTTGGTCATCTGTGACAAGGCAGAATACAGTTAGTGTAAATTGAAATATAGTTTGAACTTCCTTGACTTCGTTTCGTTCGTTATTCCTTGTTGGGTAAATTTAGCTTGGTCGGACCAAATAATATGTTTCAAGAAGTTTTTGTGTTCTTGAATTTTTAGTAAAAATCCTTCACAAAAAATTACCATTTATTGGACGGGGTAAAAATTATCAATGAACAAGATTCTTTGATCTTCTAAATCCTCAAAAGATGACCGAGGATGAGTTTGATAATAACCCATTACGTCGATTTGTTTTTTTTACGATTACGGTAATGATTTTGTTTCTCCTGTACCATGAAATTCAGCTGGATCCTGAGAAACTTTAGTATCGTTATCCAGGTAACTCGGGATATCTGATATCGAAATTGCAACATGTTATGTAAACAATTCATAAAATTTCATTGAAAATACAAGGTAAGTCATCTGGTTTCATCTATTTTTCATAGTGCGTTATGGAAATAATAATTTGTTTCAGACAATTGAAGTGACACATTCTTATATGTCAATAGTTGCAATTCAATTGGCCATGGAGATTTTTCCTATGAATCAATGAATTTATGTAGTAAAACAATTCATATTAAATAATTCAGTTGTGCAAGTGCAATGAAATTTTCGTCGTAAATTTAATGTGAAAAGACACGGACGAATTCCAAAATGCCAATACATATTTAGGTGGGTAAGAGATTATGATGTTAGAAGGAATGTGGCATCAAATTTTTGTAGAGGTGTCTGCGTATAAACAGAACACCCGAAAATATTGGACGGGTAAGACAAGCTGTGATAAGAAGTCCGAATAGATTTGCATCAAGTAAGTCACATTTTCAACAAGACAATGCGAAGAATTTTTAAAACGTACATTGCACATATTAATATCGTTATTTTTCAAAATTTTGTTTCAATAAAATGTTTTTTTGCTTTTATATATTATATATATTTTTTAAATGGGTGACACCAAATGCCTAACCCGTTAGTTGAATACATTCATGACATAGTAATTCTATTGTGAGAAGCCAAAAAGAAAGAGCTATGGACAGAGAAAAATCATATAAAATTGCAGGTGTCTGAGAGACACCATCTCACTCTCTATGGCAGTGAAATACCACCTCACCGGTTAATATAATCAGTTGAATTAATTGATAATTGCCAATAATTGTATTTCTCGGGGAAGTAAAATTCAAAATACAATGTCCAAAGAAATTGATTTCCCACAATTGAAAAACACTTTGCAATTCGAAGCAATTCCCATTTTTTCACACATACATTATTTTCTTAAGTTAATTTCCTCATGGCTTCAGAAAAGAAGTTCTCGTTTGAAACAATTTAGTACTCACTTTTTCAAGTTCGCAGTTTGCCAACATTGATAAACATTTTCGAACTGTATAATAATTTGTTATCTCGAGGTCATGACAAAAACTTGATGTTTATCTTTCATGAAAACCTAAAATCGAAAATCATTCAATAAAAAAATTTGTTTTTTGTTTAAGCGAAGCTCTATTTTCAGATAAATATTCATAATTTCATTTGAAAAACAAAAGCCTGGCCTAATCTATTATTTTTCTGTTATTCATATTCATCCAGTCCAGCAATCATACATAAAATCAGTGAAAAATTGATCGAAGAATTCCAAAATGTTTGAATATGCAGGGTTTACTTTGGCAATGATGAAGTTCCGGTAAAAACGGAACTATACTTCGCTCGAAAATATTTTATGATTTGAGTTCATCTACTCTTAAACAGAATAACAAAATCTTGAATTCGTATAACTATTCCTTCATCGAATAGGTCCAATGAAACATTTGAAAAACACCCTGTAGATGAAATCTTGAAAAGCGCAGCTTGAAATACCAATAAATTAAAGTATCATCTAATGAAGACGATTAAATCCAATATTCGTTGATTCTTCCGATGAGAAATTTTTCCTATCCTTCCAAGCGATATTTCTCCATCCATTAGTCTTTCAGGAGAATCATTCTACACTGAGAACGTTCTAACGAATTCCGATAGAATGCGACATTGCCAAACTTACGGCTTCGAATAACAGCGAGGCATAGCGGGATTCCTATAATCGGGGTTATATCGCCAAAATGTATATATTTATATACGGAACTACTGGAGCACCACCTACAGGTGGATCCCGTGAACTAAGCGCGTATATATTGCGATATTATATGGGCGATATTCGGCCCAGGCGAAAATTCGTCTATAGGCTCACTGACCTATTAGAAAGCCTCTGTGAAAGATATACACCCAAATTTTTAGGAAGCCCGATCCGGGCTTCGTAAAAATGATTTTGGCTCAGTAGGGGTAGTCGCGTGTAGCATTTTCGGCTCCGTAAGGTCGCGTAATACGTATATATATATATATATATATAGATATATATATATATATATATATATATATATATATATAAATATATATATATATATATATCATTCTCGTCGTATCATTCTCGATACGTTTTCGCAAGCAGACGTAGTTCTATGTGCTCTTAGCCAATTTGTGTGTCACTGTGGTTACATCGCCTATTAACAGTTCTTAAATCGTTCAGTCTGTAAGTTAACTTACGTACTTTCCATATTGGTTGATTTTCCCGATTGTTGAACGAAATAATTTGAATCATTTTTATTTTACATAAATTCTAAAAGCAAAAGTAAACAAACCGGTGACCTTGACCGCTAGACGGAAGACCGGTTCCCACCACTACTCCGGTAGTCAGCCCTGCTCTCGCGCACAGTCCTCAAGAACACAAGAACTCAGTATTCGCGCCGCTCGACATAGGGAGGGTCCACGTCGCTGTGCTACAACACAGGCGATTACTTTTACGCATCGGCTTTCCATGTGCGTATTCACATAAGCAGCTCATTGTTCTCACATTTAGCTTTCCGTGTTCCCAACCCATCAACTAGTTTCCTCACCCGTGGCCTACCCTATCTGTCCAAGTCTTTCCTACGGGCCCAGGAAAGTGAAGAGTTCTATTTGTTTATCCCCTACCTACTCGTTCAAGCTTCACGATGCCTCGCAATTGTACAAATTGCTGCAAACCCATTACAGAATCTACCTCACAAGTAGCTTGCGTAAGGTGCAAAAAGTCTTTTCATCCCGATTGTGTCAACTTGACCATTAAAGAACTCGATTTTCTTAAGGATTGTAAGGAAAAGTGGTGCTGTCCTGCTTGCACCTCGAGCGAACGTCTCCTGCGAAGCAACTCGAGTGGTTCTCGCGCCGTATCCCCATCCCAAGTCATCAACTCACCATCTGTGTCCGACTCATCTGACACAAATCTCACTGTGAAGCACTTCAACCTTATGATGGAGCAAGTGCGGAATATAACATCCACCCTTGAGCGCGTTGAGAGAAGACAGGATGACATTCTTACCCGACTCGACAGTTGCACTGCCGCCATAAATAAGCATTCTGTAACATTAGACCTTCATAATACTAAAATTATTTCGTGCGAGTCCGAGTTAGCTGCACTGAGGGATACTCAGGTTGAAATGTCGCAGACTATCTCCACTCTAAGTGACCAGATCTTGAATCTTGGTCCCCAACAAACACCACTCGTTAACTCTTCTGAAGCTATCGTTCCTGAAATTCTTGATCGAGTTAAACGTTCTTTCAACCTGGTCATATCTAATGTTCCTGTGTCTGATGGGCCTTCAGACTCAGCCTTGATATCCTCTATTGTCGATTACATTAAACCTTCCTCTAGTCAATATATCACCGGTGTGACCAGAATGCCAGCCAAGGACTCTAACCGCCCACCCTGGGTCAAGGTTGCGTTCTCCAACCCTGAAATCGTACAGACAGTCCTCAGGAACAAAGCTTCTTTAGTCGGCAACCCCCGTTTTCGTACTATAAAAATCCAGGACGATAAGTCCAGAGAACAATTATCTAGTCTCAACACGCTGAGAACGGAACTAAAAAGGAGACAGGACGCTGGCGAGAGGAACTTAACCATTAAATATATCAGGCAGGTCCCCACTATCGTCACTACTGCACCGTTAAGCAAAAAACCCTCAAAAAACTGATTGATCTACATTCTTGGAAAGTAATCTACACAAACATACAATCTTTGCCTTCCAAGTTGACCGAACTTACATCTTTCGCACAGCTACATAAACCTTCTATAATTCTCATCAGCGAATCGTGGCTCTCTCCTCGGATCCCTAACTCGGCAATTCACATTCCTGATTATACAATTTTTAGAGAGGATAGCCGAGAAACTCCTGGAAATCGAGGTGTATGCATTTATTTGCATAAGGATATTACCGACTCCTATAAAATAGAATCCACACACAACAGCTGGGATGGTATTGATAACATCTTCTTGAAAATTTCCAATTCCCAATTTTCGCTTCAAACCGGATGTATATACAGACCTCGTCCATGCGACGCTGACCAATGCTGCGCAAACTATCTAACCTCATTAGCTTCCAAAAACAAAAATACCTTAATTATGGGTGACTTCAATTGTGCTGACCTGAAATGGCCACTTATGCAGTTACCCCCCCTGTCATCACCATCCTACCCATCTGCCGAGCTTGCATCAAGTTCCGGCCTGCATCAGATCGTTGAGAGTCCCACTAGGTACAGAAGCGGCCAAGTTCCTTCTCTACTCGATTTGGTCTTCGTTTCTGATGCTCACCTAACTTCAGATCTAATATATCTTCCGCCATTTGGCAAGTCTGATCATGTCACTATATCCACAGACATCCAGTTTCGCTCCTCAACATCCAACAGCCTTCAATACAAAACCTTACGTAGGTTGGATTTCGAGGGTATTTCCAATGAACTGAGGAAGATTAACTGGGAATCACTTCTTAGACCTCTCGACGGCATCGAGACGATGTGGGGTAAATTCGTCGATACTGTTGACATGATTGTTGCTGGTAATACTCGAGTTGAAACAATCAGGCATAACCCTATCAAGCCCTGGATCAATAATCATTGTCTTCATCTGATAAAGAGAAAGAAAGCACTCTGGCAAAGGTACCTAAGATCAGGATCGACGGCTGACTATAATGTTCACCGTAACTTTTCCAATCATGTATCCACATCCCTAAAGAAATTTAAAACCGACTTCGAGAATAGTTTGGCATCTTCCAAAAACAAGAAGAAACTTTTCAAATATATCCGATCCTCTTCCAATACAAAGGTAGGAGTTCCTTTGGTCAGGAACCTGTCTGGTGAAATCAGTAGCAGCCCGACAGAATCAGCAGATGTCTTGGCAGAGGTTTTCTCTCAGGTTTTTTTCGCCCGAATTGCCTGGCCCAATACCAACACCGACATCTCCTTGTTCCCTTGTTGAGATTTCCAATGTCGAGATAGCTGAGGAAATTGTTGAGAAACATCTTTCCGGATTGAATGCTTCTTCGGCACCGGGTCCTGATGGAATGTCACCGCTTCTCTTGAAGCGCTGTGCTAGCGCCTTTGCAACCCCTCTCTGTCATATTTCGTGAATCTCTGTCATCCTCTTCTCTTCCCTCTGACTGGCTATTCGCCAGTGTAACTCCAATCTTTAAAAAGGGAGACAAGCTATCACCTCATAACTATCGTCCAATTAGTCTCCTTTCGACCGCTTCCAAGGTATTGGAGAGAATAATTTGTGAGCAGATTCTGAAATTTTCCCTCGAACACAAGGTGATACCTGACCAACAACACGGGTTTGTCCCGGGGCGCTCTACTATTACAAACCTCCTCTCGTGTTTGTCCGATTGGACTAAAGCATTGGATTCCGGTCTGCCGATGGATGTGATCTACCTCGACTTTTCGAAGGCGTTCGACAGGGTTCCACATGGCCGACTTCTGTCCAAACTCCAACATCTGGGTATCAGGGGAGAGCTTTTGTTCTGGATAAAGGCTTTTCTGTCTAACCGCTCATATCGCGTTCGGGTTGGACGCGACCTTTCTTCTAAGTCCTTCCAGGTGCTTTCTGGTGTACCCCAGGGATCTGTCCTGGGTCCACTTCTGTTTATCTTGTATACTTCCGACTTACCACCTCACCTAAGGTCTGCACTCTCGCTTTTCGCAGATGACCTTAAAATATATAATTCTCCAACTACTGATTACTCCACACTTCAAGACGATCTGAATAACTTGATCAACTGATGCAACATCTGGATGCTTCCCATTAATACAAGCAAGTGCTCCGTTCTGCATATCGGAAAAAACAATCCTCGCCGTCCATACAACTTAGGAGGTCAGGCTCTAGCTCCAGTTTCTCGGCTATCCGACCTTGGAATCATCGTCTCGGAAGATCTCAGCTGGCGTAGCCATATTGAGCACATCTCTTCCAAGGCCAAGCAACTGACATACATGTTCAATAAATCCTTCAAGGGTTGCAACAGCCGAACATTTGGTACCATATTCAAGATCTACATTCGCCCCACCCTCGAATACGGTGGTCCGGCCTGGTGGTGCACAACAAGAGGAGAGGCTGATTTGCTTGAGAGCACACAAAGGTGGGCTACTCGTGTTGGCTATGGACCCATACGACCCACTTACCATCAGAGACTAGCATCTATGGGACTGACATCCTTCGAGGAGAGGAAAGCTCGAGGTGACTTGATTTTCTCTTACCGAGCCATACGAGGATTTCTGGGTGACCAAGTCAGAGATTTGTTCACATTCAACGACGGTAATCTAAGAGGTCACGCTTATAAACTGAAACGAGAACATTTCAGAACAACACAGCGCCAGAAATTCCTACCCAACAGAATCTTCAGTGACTGGAACAGTCTTCCCAACTCCGTCGTGCAAGCCCCTTCTGTTAATCTATTCAAGAATAGATACGACGAATGGAGGTCAGCTCAGCGTGGGAGACAGTAATCTCAATCCTGCAGTTTGGAGTGTTCGTGTGTGGTGTGGTGTTATTCAACTAAGACATTCATTTGTTTTTGTTTTTCTTTTTTCTTATCAAATTTTTGTCAAGTATCGTGAATGCGTATCGAACTTAGTATTTTTCTTTTTGAGTTTATAGGTGTTGAACCTCAACTCTTGTAATTTTCATGATAATAATAATAATAATATTTGGAAATTCCATCTTGCTTAATCAAATAAGAATATACTATACTAAGATATTTTATGTCGGTTCTATCATTGAAAGTGAATTGATGTTGTTGTATCCGTATCATCTCAAGGATTTCTCTCTTTTCCAATGAAGACCCAACATCAAGAATTTCTGGATTACTAAAATCCATATTATGACCTGTCTCTTCTCTTGTACATGTCTGGCTAGAGCACATGCCTTTTTGTTCTTACGAATATCACTTCTATGTGATGTGATTCTTCCCTTAAGAGATCTCTTTGTTTGTCCAATGTACAGACCTTCACAATCAAGACAATTAATCTTGTATACAACATTGGACCTCTGAAGCATAGGTGTGTGGTCTTTCAACCTTGAATGTAGTTTTCGGATCGTCATTATGTTCCTTCTAGACAAGATTATCTTATTTTCATCACAATAAGGACGTAATATTTTCATAATTCGACAGGTAATTATTTTGAATGTTGATTATGGATTTGAAATTATAAAGTGTATTAGATGGATGTAGCAAGATGGAATTTCCAAATATGAACATCAATCTACTCATACAAGAATTGTCACTGAAAATACTTAAAGAATTCTCCTTTAATCTTATGATTAATAGTTATTCTTTGTTTTTCAACTTAAATCAAATTTGATGTATTTGACGTTTTTTAAAATTTCAATTCAATAATGTAAATGTGTGCTCCAAATTTTGTTCCAATGTTTGTTATCATGATTTTAATCTCCCTTTAGACCAAGGTAAAAAAAAACTTTTTGATATTTTACCTTTTTGTGATTATTTAGCTCATCCCCCCTTTTTCATTTCTTTGTAGCTCCTGAAGATGGAATAGAGTATTCCGAAAGCTCGAGTGAAAGTAGTAAAAAAGAGTTTTCTTGATTCACCACCTACTTTGTGTTGCTATCCCACGAAACATTATATTATTATTACTTTTCAACACCGAATTATCTCACAATTTATAAATATGGGTTTTTTCCGAGACTTTTCTACAAGATATGGCCAAGACATCTGCCAGAAAATGAAAAGGTGGGCTAATTCTCGACGAGAACTTGCGATGATGACAAACAGAAGAATATTTTTACTTAAATGCAAACAATTCGATTTAACAACGAAACATATCGAAGGACAGATGAATAAATTGTTCCATGAGATGAGGAATATTGACCTGAAGACCCTCAATTCCATTGAACGCATAATAACAAGGTGGGCACACACAATTTTGACTTTTGAAATAAAATCAGTTATAAAAAATATTTCAAAGTTGGAGTCAATCATTTCTAAATTAGCAGATAATATCGCTTTAATTATACCAAGAAATGTTTGGTGTGAGTTTGTTAGACAACAAAATATTGTTTATAATAGAGTTTTTCATAAAAACAAGAATATTTTAACCAACAAATTAGAAAAATTGAAGACACACAATTTTGACTTTTGAAATAAAATCAGTTATACAAAATATTTCAAGGTTGGAGTCAATCATTTCCAAATTAGCAGATAATAGCGCTTTAATTATACCAAGAAATGTTTGGTGTGAGTTTGTTAGACAACAAAATATTGTTTATAATAGAGTTTTTCATAAAAACAAGAATATTTTAACCAACAAATTAGAAAAATTGAAGAAGAAGATTGAAGAACAATCTAAAGTAATTTCTACTCAACCGAATTGGATAAAGAATATCTCAGGTGTTGAACTCCCACCAGATATTGAAAAATGTTTGGCTTCAGGACCAAAATTCAGCATAGCACCAACAAGAAAAGAATTTTCAATAGCCAATCTTCTTGCAGATATCGAATCAATCTTCAAATTACAAAGTGAAATAGATTATGAACGATTGCTGTTGTGTACCAATACCATAACAAACTCTATCAATAAAAGCTATTTGGATCCAAAACAAAAGTATATCAGGAATTTGTTTGACAAAACACGAAAATTTTTAAAAGATAACCCTGAGTTGTTAGTCCTACTCTCTGACAGAGGCAATGTAACTGTGGTAATGAACAGAAGTGAATATTTACAAAAATCAATTGACTTATTGACTGCTACTGATGAACAACATGAAAGTGAATGTTACACAATTCTTACGAGAGATCCGACAAGTTCTATTGAACAGAAAGGAAACAAAATGATAACTGAACTAAAGAAAAAACATTTAATAGAATCATTCCAACAATGAACATACATATATTGTGGTTTTTCCTCTTTGTTTTCTGAATTACTGCGTCGTACTACGGATATTAAGGAAAAAAGCAAACTAGTAATTCAGAAAAACAAAGAGGAAAAACCACAATATATGTATGTTCATTGTTGGAATGATTCTCTAGACCTATTGTAACGTTTTGTATTTTATATATTTTTTACAGATCCTTGAAAAAGGTTATAAATATAACCGAAAGCTTGGAATGATATAAAAGTGTATCACTTACCTCTAACAGACTGATATTTCCCGATAAATATTGAATCTTCATTTCATCAACAGTCAATAAGAATACCATTTTCTATATATATATATATATATATATATATATATATATATATATATTTAATTATGTATTTTGGGTTGAAGACACCGTTTTTAAAAACAGTTTTATTTGAGAACAATGAGATGATACAACTATGATACAATTATACTCAAGAGACAGATTATTCTTAAGAGATATTTTCATATCGCATTAATTTATACCTTCGGTATTACGATGCATTCAACAATGAGATAAGAGACACGTGTGCTTAGTCAGCTAAAGTCAACATGGTCATATTCAGAAGCTAATGAGAATACAATGTATGGGATATATCAGAATACAGGGGGTGTATTACATAATTCCTCCCCCCTTTGGATAAAGGTATCACCTTGATAAGGTGTAGCTTTACGTATTTTAAAATATTTAAATAACAAGTATAAAATAGACAAAAACATAAATATTCCTATAATAATCATAAATGTTGATGCTGGATGGGGTTTCCATATTCGTATATCTTCTAAGTTAACATCGGGGATATCTTCTTCTCGAAATTCTTCTTTCTCCTCTTCTTGTAATTGATTCTGTGGGATTATCGCCGTCTTGGGTAAAATAATGTATTTTTCTTCATTCTTGATAGAAATTGGAAATATTTCTTTTTGGAAATTACTTATGATGCATTTCGATTGGATTATAGCCATCGGTGAAGTAAAGTAGTATTTAGTTTGCTGAGGACATTTTTCTTGAATTTCTATATTATTAATCGAAAGGATGCTTCCATCTTCTAAAGTTTTCAAATTTGATATAGGTATAATTTCTTTTCTGGGACAATTTCTAAGTGTGTCTTCAATACCGTCTTCATACATTCAGGAGGTTTTGTAAGGGAGTCTTGATCACAAAGGTAGTCTTCTTCGACAGCATGACATTCATCGGTTGACCATTTTAATTCTTCTTTTTGAGTGAGCATATAAGGATTGGTATAAGGAAGGGTAAAGTTTTTCTGAGGGATATAGTAAAACTTGTAAAGATTAAAGTTTTCTTCATAAACGGTAGGAATTGATATAAGAAATAATAGAACTTTCTCTTTAAACATAACTTTTGTATGGCATAATTGATAATAATCCTTTAAATGGTGCATTGGAATGATTGTGTCATTTTTAATTAGTTCTGCGAATTTTGTATATGGTAAAATAGATTCATGTAGGATATGAAGTCTTGCAAAGCTCACTGCTGTTTGAATTTCATCTAGTATACTTTTAATATCCTTAATTTCAAATGTAAGAAGATGCATGTGTTCAATATGTCTCAATTGCGGTATTGTTTGTAACAATTTAAAATTATCTGCGAATTGTCGAAATTTATCAATATACTTATTTTTCAGATCATTAATTACTGTAGCAATCTGCTTTTGATTTCTCATAAGAGTGTCCTCGTTTCTTGCTATACTTTCAAAATAATTTTTTTAAAGTTCTTCATCATCTGAATCTAATGTTCCAAATAGAATCTTCGAAATTTTACCTCCAATATTAATAAGTCCTCTTTTAACTCTTATTTTTTCCATTTACAAGTTCTTCTAATTTTTAATATTAATCGTATTCGAATGTTGTAAATATTCATAATGCGGCGTTTGTGTAAATCCCAATAATTGTTTATTTTTCAAATTATCAATTTCTTTCTGATATTTCAAAATAAGATCCTCACTTGTTCCAAATCAATATGATAAAATCAGTTGTATATTCTTCTTTGTTATATAAGCTTTTCCGAGAAAAATAGGGAGTATATTGTTTTCCAAGGGAGTAATTTTAATACAAGTTACTATAATTATCTTGAGTATAATAAGAAGGAAAATGGAGTGTTTCATCTTGAATCTGAAACAAAATGTTTATTATTTCTTTCTTTGTTTTAGAATTCTCTTATGATAGACGTGTTTATTTTTGGAATCTTGTATTTTATGACTATCAAATTCGCGAGCATCTATCTTTTTATAAACAGGACGAGTTTTCTTGTAATGGGGGTTTTAATATAAGTTGGGTTTTTATTTAAAAGGAAGGAAAATCCTTGTTTCTTCGGAACGTTTTTCGTTCAATCTACCTGAATATCTATTCTTTAAATTATTCAAAAAAAAATCTTTATTAAATTCATCACACACAATATCATCAATTTCATTATATTTTCTATTATTACCTTAATTTAATAATTCTTGACATCTCTCTAGTTTTTCATTTAATACTTTATTAATAATTGATATTGAATATCATCCTATGGGGTTCATATCGTTTCTTTCACTGATATTAAATTCATGATTAATCTCATAATATAAACTATTTCCTACTTTCGGTAATCGTATATTATTCAATTCTTCTTCCGTAGCCTGATTGGCAATATAAATTACATTTTCTTCGATGCAGTTTCATCTCAATATTTTCAAATATGCTAAACTCGTAATCAATTTCATCATGTGATAATTTGGCTAAGCAATGTCAAATTTGGCAAAATGATTTGAAAATGTAATTTGATATTTGTAGTAATCCTCGGCGCGGTACCTATACTTTTTCACATCAAGAAAGTTTTAGAAATTCAAGTATTTAAGGATGAAATAGCAATAAGATGTCATCTTCTTGTCAAATAAATAAGAGCTGTGTGATAAACTAAATAGTCGTAAGGGTTAAAATCGTAATTGAATTTTTCTTGATACTTATAAAAATTGTGAGGAAATTCATATCGAAATAAATTTCAGGAAAACTGATCCCGAAACTGGGAAGAATAAAATAAATATAGTTAAAAGCTGAAATGGCTCGTCAGTATATAATTACGTAATATTAAAATGCTTCATTTTGTATCATTCATGATATAGTGGAGCTAAGTTTAATGTATGTTAAATAAAATTGAAAAATACTTCTATAACCAGAAGTTGATCTCTATAGTATAAAATGTAGAAAATCGCTTTGTATTTCGGTCTGTGATAAAATTTATGAAAATCATGTAGCGTATATTTCTTGAGTAACCTCCCGTACAAATGAGGCAGGTCATTTTTACAGTGTGAAAGGAATTTGATGAATCGCACTTTTTCTGCGATCAGACTTCTAGGTGCATCTGGCTTATCAGAATGAGCGTTACCTTGGGATATGATATGAATTATTATGAATCCAGGTTCGTCCTTAGTAAAATATCTATAATTCATTTCGTCACTTGGATTAACTAAAAAATTAGTACTTTGATTAAATTCTTCAGATTCGTATTCATCACGATTATTCATTGAATATTCTTATTATTAAAACCATAAAAATTTCATTAAAATTATTTTCTTCATTGACTGATGAAACTTCTTCAGTCTTAATACCATTAAACTCAATATTATTATCATTGGTTTCATTACGTAAAAAAACATCATTCGTTGATTCTAATCTAATTATATTCAAAGTATTGGCATTATTCATTGGACCTTTATTATACTTAATGTCATTCTTGAAATCTTCTAGTTTCGATATAAGATTATTATTTTCTTCAATAACACGTCATATTTTGAACTTATTTGTTCATTATTTTCCAGTAAAGCGTCATTTTCCGCTCTAATTTTATTTATGTTGATATTCAACTCATCGAATTCTGATTTAAGCTGCTTATATTTCCTATCTACTTTATTCAATCTAGCGTAAGATTTTTGTAGACTTTTTTTTTCCTTATTCATTACGTTTATTGATTTTTTCAAATTTGAAATTTCTTTTTCCATTTCATAACTTGCTTAGAGTTCAATTCAATCATTTTTCAAGTTCTTTATTAGATATCTCGATCATAAAAAGTTTAGATTTCAATTGTTCATTTTCAGTTTTCAAATCTTCATTTGCTTTATCGATTTTATCAATTTCCTGCAAATTATTTGCAAAGTTTTTGAAAAGCTCATGTTTTTCCCGTTCAAGTTGTGATACTTTCTGAATTAAACAATTATTTTCAATCGAAGTTTTTCCATATTTGAATGGAATTCTACAATATTTATTCATCAATACTTGGTTTTTTTAAAATCGAATGTCAAACCGTATTTATTAAGAAAATCGGCTCCTATAATGCCATCGTAATTATTATGAAATTTATAAAGTACAAAAGGTGACTATCATTCATACGAAATTCTGAAAATAAAGGAAGTAATACTTTTTCATTTGAAGTATCCTGCTTCATGCATGCAGTTAACGTTGTTTCTTCTTGAAAAAATATTATCATAGAAATTATTATAAGCAAATTTAGGATCGATTAAGCAAACTGAACAACCACTGTCAATTAATAATTTACAATAAAGGGTTTCGAAATTGGATATAAGGTAACTGATTTTTATTATCTAAGGCATGATTCAGGTCAATTCGTTGCTTGGGCCTGCTTTTGGAAAATTTCGACTTGGTTCATTCGAATTAACATTTGTTAGTTCCTCAACAATGAAGTCATTGTTCGGATTATTATGATAATTTGTATTTCGATAATTATAAAAATTTCTTTGGGGATTTGGATTATATTGAGTTGAATACTCATTTCTTTTTTTAGGATAATTTCTAGTTTGAACAGACATTTTTTCTGGAGGGGTAGTAATTCTTTGATTGGGATTTGGTTTAAATACATTACTTGAATGATCAGGTTGAAATATTATTATTATGAATTGGATATTGGTAATTGGTATTTCTTTGAGTAAACTGAATTGGCTTCGAAGGGAATTGTTGATTGAAATTTGGTCTTGGATCATAGGATAGTGAGGTGTTCTGAATGATTGTTTTGATACTGGGAAACATTTATTTGGATTTCTTAATGTGGAATTAGTTTTTGATTTATTAATATTATAATTATTTGTGGGCGGATTTCTCCACGAGCGCATCATTTCTATCTGCGATTTTTGTGAGACATAATTTTCAACAATTTGTATAGCTTGATCGAAAGTTAAATTAGGTGTAGTAATTAAAGTTGTCTGTAATTCAAAGGGACTGTTACTTATTAATACATTTTTCGCTAAGTCGTTAGTCAAATCTTTATGTAGGATTTTTCATTTGCGCATTCATTACATCTGCGTCTATTCTATAATTAATTCTGATTTTCAGAGCTTTTTATTTCTTCAATGAAATTTAAAATATCATCTTTGGGATTTTTCTTAAGAATTGCAATTGATTTTTCAATACATCTAGGTTTGCATGATCACCAAATTTATTTATGAGGAAATTTCTTATACTGATCCATGTATTTGGAACATTGGAAGTGTGGAATTCTGCTTCCGCATTCCCAATAAATTTACTCTTTATGAGATTAAGACAATAAGTTTTGACGATTGCTTCAGCATTCTGAAATTGTAAGATATAATCGTCACATGCAGCTAAAAATGAATTCAGTTTCGTTCTATCTCCGTCAAATTTCGGTAGGAGATTTCCGAATTCTTTAGGAGAAGTTAAATCTGCCATGATTGAGTCTTTATTTTTTAATTCAGATATGGAATTTATCAATTCGTTCAATGCGATTGATATTTCTGAATCTATTTCACCTATTTTGAAATATTTGGATTAATTATCAATTATACAATAATATTTCAGTAAAATACTTAGTTTTTATATCAGAAAAACTTTAAAAAACTGTACAAGTTTTACACACAAAACTTGGGGAAAAGAGTGATTGACTTTGGGCCAGGTCAATTAAAAACTGGGAAGAATAATGTCAGGAAATGGTCAGGATAATTGCTCACTCACCCTTGTTCTCTGGTGGATGTCGTCGCAGTTGCTAACCTGTCGATCGGACTCTCCGTCGTCTCTTCCTCACGTTCGGTTGCACCTTAGCAGTTGAAACTGCAGCCTTCTGAAGTCGCCAATTGGTTCTGGTTCACTTTTTATAGAAGACCGGCACAATCCCAGACCTCGTCGCCAATTATGTATTTTGGGTTGAAGACACCGTTTTTAAAAACAGTTTTATTTGAGAACAATGAGATGATACAACTATGATACAATTATACTCAAGAGACAGATTATTCTTAAAGATATTTTCATATCGCATTAATTTATACCTTCGGTATTACGATGCATTCAACAATGAGATAAGAGACACGTGTGCTTAGTCAGCTAAAGTCAACATGGTCATATTCAGAAGCTAATGAGAATACAATGTATGGGATATATCAGAATACAGGGGGTGTATTACATAATTATATATAAATATCGGGACGAGTTTTTTGTCCGGTCATGGGAGATGTCCGGTTGAGGGATAGTCCCATGAATTATTGCTGTTCTTCTTCTCTTCATTTGCGGTGCCTTATCTGGCAGAACCAAGGCCTGATGGCCCATTGTTCCTCCGCCTGTAGAACAAGAGACTCAGTTCCTTAGACACGTCAACAAAAATGTTGCGAGTCGACAGGAGGGGTCCCTCTCACCATGGAAATGCTGGGTGTAGGGTTTCCTAGGTGTGTTGACCTTAACTCATAAAGGTTGATGCAGTTGAACAGTATATGTTCAACGGTTTCATCTGTGCTCCTGCACCAGCGGCACCTTGAGCAGTCAGCTAGTCCCATCCTATCAAGATGTTTGTTGAACAGGTGGCCGGTCAGTGCGCCAACTACCATACTTAGTTGTTTCCTCCCAAGGGCCAGGAACTTTTTGACCTCAGTTGCAGAGGAGGGCCTCTCAATGAGAAGCCTCGACTGCCTAAGACCACCTCCCGTGCTCCATTCAGAGGAAAATGCACCGTCTAACCATCTCTTAAAGAAATGTCTGACTGTAGTTCGGCAGATGGGGAGCGACGGCTCTGGACCAACAAAAGCTGATCGGGCTCCCCGCTTGGCCAGTACGTCTGCCTTCTCGTTGCCGAGGATCCCCGCGTGTGCCGGCCACACCAAATAACTTTTAAAAAATTACGAGAGCCCAGCTCACGCAGAGCCTCCCTACATTCTCCTACCAAGTTTGAATTGACTCTTGTCTCAGCAAGAGCTTTCAATGCTCCCTGGTTGTCAAACATATGTATATGTGTTTTTCCAGAGTAGCCTCTGTGTATATTTTCCAGTGTGCAGACAAGAATTGCATACAACTCCGCCTGCATTATCGAGCAGTCCTTTCCTAGGGGGATGGACCGCTCGAAGCGAGGTCCCACGATCCCAGCACCAGTCCCCGTAGATCTTACGGAGCCGTCAGTGAACCATGTGGGGCCTTCAGGTTTAAGTAACCTGTTTGTATCAGACCAGTGGTCCCTATCAGGGACAATCACTTGGTAGGGTTAATCGAAACAGAAGCTAGTTAGCACACGGTCCCCTCTATGGAGAAGGATGCCTTAGCATCTATCACCAATTTGAGAGCTCCAGCATGCCCCCTGAACATCCCATCGTTGTGCCATTGTCCCTGTTCCCAGAGTCTAAGAGCTGTCTTCATAGCTGCCACCCTGACAGCGAGGTGCACAGGCGGAAGACCCAGCAAACACTCCATTGCTGCCGTGGGGGTAGATCTCAGGGCGCCAGTTATACCCAAACAGGCTTTTCTCTGACATTTTGTCATGATGGCTCGGTTGCAGGTCTTCTCTGTTGAAGTCCACCACACCAGCGCTGCATAGTTAGGAGAGGCCTCACCACCATGGTATACAACCAGTGCATAACATGGGGCTTGAAGCCCCATCCTCTTCCCACTACTCTCCGAGTAGACCAGAGTATTACATTGGCCTTTCTCGTTTGTGTCTCGATATGTTTGTTCCACAGTAGTTTGCGGTCCAAAATCACACCTAGATATCGAACCTGTTCCGATAGAGTCAGCCCCACACCAAACAGATTTGGCAGTCTGATGTTGGCCGGCACTCTTCTCCTAGAAAACAGGACCATCTCCGTCTTTCCAGGATTTACCGAAAGTTCGTTCTCTAAGCACC
>CM076607.1:116361074-116474355 GCA_038502775.1 Hippodamia convergens
ATGTTGATATATCTTGTGAACCCCGTTCACCCTCAGTTTCATCCCATACGTACATATATCCTGTGTTATTATTTGAGCTGGGTATACCTTAGTTATATAGTAGTACGAGAGCTAGTGATCCTTTTGAGTAACGGTTTGTCTGTAAGGCTAGAAATTTTCATAGCGATAGTTCCTAGCATGCTGAGGACGGAAATCATCGCCTGGCACCCCTCACCCTGCACGTCATCAAGATCTATATCTTTGAAAGTGTTAAAAAAATTTTAAAAATAAACTTGTTCCTGTAAGCTTGAAACTTTCATAAGATTTTGTTCGTTCATTGTGAAGTTCAAAAAAAAATTGACAGGCGATTTCGACGAGCACAACTACCTGCCAGGCGACTCGGAAAGGGTGTAAAATACGAACAAAAATGAACTTTTTTCTGTAAGGCTGAAATTTATATATGGGTTCGTCTGAGAGAATGAAAAAATAAGTTTTATCTTCATCATCATCTGACATTATATCATTAATATCTTCATCATATAGTACAATCTTTTCAAGCGTAGTACACTGTTTCCTAAATTGGTTGAAACTGCATTATAACTCAGCTATTATTGAATGTAGAGTCATGCGGTTTTAGAGACCCTGCGTCACTTTTTTGTAAAACTTCTAAATCCATAAACAGAAATATTCCAACTACTTCTATTTGCGGAATAAAGGTATACAGGGCAAAAACTAAAATGTTTTTATTTCTCGGGCCCTGTATAAGACAGAAAAAAAATTAAAACTTTTTATAATGATATTTTTACGAAGAAGTCAGTGGAGTAGCTGAACTTTTTTTCAAAGCATTGTTTTTGAGATTGAATTGGAACTGAATGAAATTTTTCATATAAAACACCATGTTTATTTTAACGTCAAACTATATCACGACCTATGCTTGAATAAATTTCAGTTGAAAAATATCCCACGCATTTAATCAATATTCACAAGCATTTAATCATTACTTTTTCGAAAAGTCATGTGATCTAAACCCATTTATTTTATCCTATTTTGAACATGCCGGATTGTAGAGCGGTTTACCTGTGTCCCAAAGTGCCGGACTACCGAGCGTACCGGATTGGCAAGCGCCGGATTATCTAGCGCCTACTGTATACATATTTTGGATGGTTGACGCTCAAATTTATTAAAGGTGAGTTTGTGATGTATTCAGAAAAAAATGAGAAGGTTTGACGTTAAAACAGACGAGGTGTTCCATTTGAAACATTTCAAATTTGTGCTATAGCTTAAAAAGCATTTATTAGATAAAAAATTTTAGCTACGCCACTGACTTCTACCTGAAAATATTATTATTAACATTTTCATACTTTTTCTCTCACATACAAGGCCCGAGAAATAATAACATCTTCAAAAAGTGGACATTTTCATTTTCGCACTGTATTCCAGAAACAAAAAAAGATGGAATATTTCTGTTTGTGGATCTAAAAGTTTTACAAAAAAGTGACACAGGGTCTCGAAAACCGGATGACTCTATTTTCAATAATAGCTGAGATATAATGCAGACTCAACCAATTTAAGACACACTCGCTACTACGCTTGAAACGACTGTACTATATGATGAAGAAATTAATGATAACATATCATATGATGATGAATATAAATAATAAAACTTATTTTTCCATTCCCTCAGACGAACGCATATATAAATTTCAACCTTACAGAAAAAAGTTCATTTTTGTTCGTATTTTACACCCTTTTCGAGTCGCCTGGCAGGTAGTTGTGCTCGTCGAAATCACCTGTCAATTTTTTTTTAACTTCACAATGAACGAACGAAATCGTATGAAAGATTCAAGCTTACAGGAACAAGTTTATTTTTTAAAATTTTTAAAGCTTTCAAAGATATAAATCTTGATGACGTGCAGGGGTGAGGGGTGCCAGGCGATGATTTCCGTCCTCAGCATGATAGGAACTATCGCTATAAAAATTTCTAGCCTTACAGACAAACCGTTACTCAAAAGGTTCACTAGCTCTTGGACCAAGGGCGTACCCAGGATTTAAGCTAGGGGGGGCAGCTCATACCTGTTTCGAGAAGATGGTCGGTCGGGTATATTGAAACAAAAAATCATGAAAATTCCCGATTTTCAATTAGTTTGATTATGATACAAAACCAAATATTAAATATAAAATAGTCATAATACTTAAATAGATTGATTTAACAGTAATTTTCTCGGATTTGCCGAAAATTTGTCCATGACAGTCTTTTCAATAAACTCAATGTTTTCTTTTAAATAATTTCGATGTACGCTCATCAGACATAAACCTGTAAGCCTTTCTTCACCCCCGTCGATAGCTGGGTAGCCAACCCATCATAACATACCAGATAATTTTCATGATAGTCATTGTCCACTATAATTTCAGGATCTACGTTGACGTCATAAGTTTGTTGGGATGTCGATGGTGAAGAAAAGTCAGCAACAGATATTTACAGATTCTGCTGGAGAATGTGACGCTTGTCCAATGTTAGCATGCAATGAGTAGTTTTATCATGGTTGTCATTTTCGTTTCCACTACTACTTTCCCGACCTTTTTTTCTTTTTTCGCGTGTTGTCGCTAAAAAATAGATACACAAAATTACTTTCACGATGTTTAGGCATAGGACGAAAAGAAAGATAAAGATACCTATATAAAAATCACATTCAAATATCATCTACTTCCTATCAGTAAAAGTAAAATTGCCATATTCAAAATTCGTTATTTTGTAGTTTGAACGCCAATTAAGTAAAACTAGACAATGTGAAATAATACATTTGTTGTGACGGTACCAGAGAAAAAGGACTTGTTCTCGGTATGGATGAGTTATTTGTTTGTAATAATTTGCATAATAAATTTGATTTGATTTAGTAAATCCAAGTTATTTAGAGAGGTGATTCGATTAAAAAATTTTTAGGTGTTTGCTGGTTACTACAAAGCTATAACAACAAAAATTTTGCTTTTATTGAGATAATTTTTTATTTTTGAAGAGTCCACAAAATATTCAAAATAATATTCAGCTGAATAGATCACATTTGGTATAAACTTAATAGGCAGAAATTCTCTGCAGGGGAGTATTCAAACTGATACAAGCATCTTCAATGCAATGAATCCATAAACTCTCAACAACTATTAATATCATATATCTATATTGAAGAAAGAGTTATTGTGAAGTAAATTTCATATACATACATACAATAAATAATAATCAATAAATTTATTTCCCAATTTCAAGATTACAAATTACATAATATAATCAAACACGATCACTGAAAAATCTATCTGTAACATTTGAACATTTTTGTTACCACTAAACAATCCTCAATTCATCCGATAATACATATTTAAGTCTGTCACCTAAACCAATGGTTTGTGTGTGACAAACTTCCGAGACTGAAACAAAATTATGTAATTCGCCATCACAAGTCGTGTGCACACCCCTGCAATAAACGCCGCTCAGAAGAATCGAGAACAGAGAGAAAAAAGAAAAAAAAAAATCTACACAAATCAGAAAACGCCCATGGACCGCCTGCATAACAGCCTCATTTAAAGACTCTCATGAATGTCTCACCATTTGACTTAATGTATTCTCTCATCCTTACCTTAAAAGATCCGGACGGAACCAGTTTTATAATATCCCCCGGTAATAGGTTAAACATTTTCGGAGCATAATAGTGGATACATTTTTGTGTGAAATTTTTTTTGTAAAAAGGAACCTCCACGTGATCAGCCTGTCTGGTATTGTAACACGACATCCGTGGGTTATAAATTTTCGAGATCCATAATATCGATTGATAAACATAGAGTTTTCTTACACTCAGTACATCCGCCTCTTCATATAGTGTTAAAGTAGGGTAGAGTCGGTTTTTACGCAGAATTACTTTAAGGATAGTATTCTGAGCTATCTGAAGGGGATACATAGCATTTTCATAGCAACCGCCCCAAATAATGATACAATACCTCAATATCGATTCAACAAGTGAATTGTAAACTCTCAACAAATCTCTTTTATTTAATATCTCCCTCAAACAATGAAATTTGTGGATCAAGGATCTGAGTCTTCTAGTCAAACATTCAATATGTTCATTCCACTTTAGATGTTGATCCAATTCAACTCCAAGATATCTTATCACCTTGGCATTTCCAATAGAACAACAGTCACAATTCCTAAAATCTCTGCATTCAGAATCATGTATCTTCAGTCGATCAAGATGTGGTTGGGCAATAATTGTAGCTGAGAAAGTCATGAATTTAGTTTTAAGTTTATTCAAACTCAAAAGGTTCTGACTCAAATAATCCAAAATAACCTGCATACCCAACTCGGCCTTTCCAATTACCTCTTCCCAAGTTCGTCCCTCAAAGACGGCTACTGTGTCATCTGCATAAGATATTATTTTCCCCTCAATTTTTAAGTCACCCAGTGAATTGATATTTATCAAAAATAAGATGGGACCCAACACCGTCCCCTGAGGAACTCCCATTGTTATTGGCATAGGATCGCTCTTTTCGTCACCAATCTTTACAATTTGGGGACGATTTTCCAAATATGTACGAAATATGTTTAATGCAGTGCCCCGTATACCAATTGAATCCAATTTTCCCAACAATATTTCAAAGTTGACAGTGTCAAAGGCTTTCGCCAAGTCCAGAAAAACAGCGAGACACTTATTGCCTTTGTTATTAGCACAAATAATGAATTTCTGGAGTTCCACTATAGCGTCTTGTGTGCCCATACCCTCCCGAAAACCAAACTGCGTTTTACTCAATATCCTGTGCTTTGTCGTAAACTCCAACAACCGAGACTTTAAACAGTGTTCGTAGATTTTAGCAAAGTTATTTATAAGGGTTATGGGTCTATAATTGGTTGGATTTTTCTTACAGCCGGATTTATATACAGGGATCGTAATTGATTCCTTGAATTGCTTAGGTGTTGTGCCAGCTGAAAAACATAGATTTATTATATGAGTGATTGGCTCAAGTAGATAGACGTGGCAGGATTTAATCAGTTTTACCGATACTTGATCCGGACCATCAGCAGAGCTGGATCGTAAGCCATTTATTACAGTGACAATCTCATTTTTACTAACCGGCTTGAGAAAAAATGAATCTCCGCTAAAACCCCTGACTGCTTTTTTCGTGTTTCCTCTAATTGTTTTAATATTTTTAGCCATTTTTGTACCGATATTTCCGAAAAAATTATTGAACGAGTTGGCAATGTTCTTATCCTCGATATAATTTCACCGTCATCACCCTCCAAAGTAATTTTAGCCTGTTTTCTATACTTATTATTGGATGTAGCCTGATCGATAGTTTGCCAGATTTTTCTAATATTGTTTTGCGCGTTTTCAATCTTCTGTTTAAAAAAATTATTTTTAGTTGTTTTTATTAATACATTAAGATAGTTCCTGTATTTTTTATACTCTGCAATTTTGTCAAGGTTTCTGTCATCTTTCAGTTTCCTTTTCAATAAATCACGATGATGAATAGAAACAATTAACCCTTGTGTGATCCAAGGCTTTAGCTTTCGGTATTTGTTAGCAATAATCTTGTGCTCAGTACTTGACCTCACAAATCTCTTAAATTTATTTAAAAATGTACCATAACTTTTTTCGGGATTATTCTCATTGAGAACATCACTCCATTCCTCGTCAGCCAACGTATTCATCAAATTTTTATAATTTATTATATTCACCTCGTTAGATATAATATTTTTTCCCCTTCAATTCTTCAGAGAATCTGAGACTCAGAAAAATCATGAAATGATCGGTCAGAGTAGACCTTACAATAGCCGGAAAAACGCTCACATCATCTCTAACATTCCTAACAAACGCGTGATCGATTATGGACTTATTTTGTGAGTCAGTCTCCCTTGTTGGTTTATTTATGTAGGAGAGAAAACCGAACTCGCTTAACACACACAGGTATTCATTCAAACTGGAATCATCATCCTTCCCTAAAAGATCAATATTAGTGTCACCGACAAACAATTCTACTCCCTTCTTTAGAGTACGAACCGTAGAAAAATAGTTAGCCAATTCTTCTATATATAAGTTTTTACTTGTAGACGGTGGTCTATATGAAGCGGTCACCGCAACAGTTACATCGTTCATTACAAAGGTAAATCTTATCAGTTTCGTCTCTGTGAAATCGACGATAAAGTCCTCATAGACAATAGAGTCTTTCATGTAGACCACTACACCATCGTTTTTATTTATTCGAGAGTTGTTATATATAATATCGAAGTGGGGAATATTGAAATCATCCACTTCCCGTATATTCCACGTTTCAGTCAAAATAATAATGTCGACATTATCAATGCCCAAATCCTCCAAGTAGATCAAGAGCTCATCGAGGTTTTTATTTATACTTCTAATATTAAGATGTATGACATTTAAACTGTTACTACCTGTCCTTTCATCCGCCGGTAAAGCGTTGATGGTATCATACTCTCTGGTCTCGACCCTCCCGGCATCAACAATATCAAAGTGGTGATGCATTTACAAACAGGATGGAAGTAAATACACAACCATCGCTAAATCACATATAGCAGAATGAGTACAATCCATGAAATCCAAACAACTAAAAAATTGTCAGCGATATTCAAATTATACAAAAATCCGCGAAAATTCTCGAAAAAAATATTTCAGGCTTCAAATTACCTTCTAACAAAAAGCAAAAATAAATACAAATACAGTCCCTCTTATATATCCCTGCAAGAAAGAGAAAAAAAAATAACAAAGTTCCTCACGGAAATACTTATATGACCACGAACTACGGACCACCACGAGTCTTCTTCCTTTGTCGAACATTTCTCCCCTCTCCCACGTCACAACCATTCAGATCACCATCAGAACGTATGAAAATCTTTTCCGAACCAATCTTAGCATAAACTCTTCCATTTATAGACCAGGCATTATGTTTTCCAACCGTAGACATGCACTTCTTCAAGAGGTTATAATTATGTCGGGACAAGTCTTCAGCTATGGTCAATCTTGAGCCTTTCAATTTTCTTTTATTACGGAACACTATATCCCGCGAACGCACAGTGGAGAAGTGAACAACAACAGGCCCAGGAGAATTTGGATCATTCCTTCTTGAATTATTTTTAATTCGATAACAACAATCCACCTGAATGTCACTCTGTTCGAGTTCGAGCTTTTTCGATAAAGTCTCCCGTATAGATGTAAATAAGTCTTCATCTTTTTCTTCTTCGAGACCTATCAAACGAATGTTTTTACGTCTCTGTTGCTGATCTATAATGTTAAGTTGATTCTTCAATTCCTCGTTTTGTATTTTCAACTCGTTGAGTTGCAATTCCAGCGAGTTGTTTATGTTGATGAGGGAATTCCATTTAGCGGTCACGTCTTCAAGAACCAGGCTCGCCACAGATTGTGCGAGCGTTGATAACAGATCCTTATCATTTAACATCTCCCTGATAATATCTTTCACATCGAGTTGTTGTTGTGCTGTAAGAACCATTTTCTCGAGAACTAAACTTCACAAAATGTTCCTTTTTAACTATTATGGCTATTGCCACTTTAACCAGAGATTTACAGCTTCTCAAGGAGATCAAACACGATTTTCACACAATTTCAAACAACGAAGGAGTGAAGGAGTTGTATCTAGTCCATACGACGGCACATGAATCAATATGAATAATACTTTTATTATCATCTCAGAAAACTGTCTTTGAATATCTCGGAAACTAAAACCGACCATAAGGCCCCTTTTCCCGAATAACGTCACATTTGTAAACTGTAAAATATAAAAAATTTTTTGTGTGTTTGGACGTTCATTTCTCTATCACGCTGTATCGGTTGGACGCGATTTGATTAAATTTACAATCTGGATAAATGATATCCTAGAACGTAGGATAATTTTAATTTTTTTCTTTCCAGCAAAAAAATATACGTATACCTACAATAATTGAAATGACACATCTATATTCTGTCATGCTTGATAAATGAAACAGCATAGAACATAGCTACAATTACAACAAAATCACGTCTTGTATGTCACCTGGTTTTTCGAGAATTTCGTATCGCCGATACTAAACTATGAGAGGCCGAATTCATGCTGGCCGGTAACTTTAACTTTTCTCTTACCCTAAGAATTTAAACATAGAAAAAGTACTGTCGTCCGTATCTTGATAGCGCCATATACGTATAAACTCCAAAACTAATATACCGCTAGCATTGGCCGGTTTACCTGCATTCATTTGAAGCAGCGATCACGTGGTACAATTAACCCCAGCTTTGCACTGCGCATGCGCAAAAACCCAACCTCAAATATTTCCAAATAGTTATATTCACTTGTCAAAGTGTGATGTCAGATGTAAAAAACGTAACCTCACTTTTTGTCTATTTGTCAAATTCTGAGTTTGCGCATACGCAGATTGTTGTATGGGTCAACACACATGGCAACTAGATTGCATCAATTTTATTTTCACGTTAGCATATAGCATATTATAGGTATATGGATAGCGCTAGATGTTGTTTTCATATTCAGCTCTAATCCTCTAGGACCTAGGATAATCAGAGCCATCTATGGTTCTGATTATCTCGTCGGGAGCGGAAACAACGAGATGCGACGGTTTCGCGGGAGATTTAAATTATATTGCGTCACTAACAGTATATTATATCGAATGTTGTAGAATATTTAATTATAGATAGAAAAATTTCAAATCAAAATATTTGACTGATAATATATTGTGTTTCCAACACTTTGCGCAGAGTAGGTAATACGTTTTTAATTCCCACTTGCCAGAAAAATTTCCGTGAAAAAAGAGAAATTGAGTCCTTTCTTCCCACAATCTTTATTTTGTGACGACTAGTTTCGAGACTTTTCTAAAATAGTCTCATTTTCAAGTCTAAAGCAATAAAGATTGTGGGAAGGAAGGACTAAATTTCTCTTTTTTCATGATGAGTCACCCACATTTGTCAATCTTCCAATTTAGAAAAATTTACGTTAATTTTATCTTCTAGGGGGGGGGGGGCAGCTGCCCCCCCCTGCCCCTACCTCGGTACGCCCATGTCTTGGACTATAGGTACGAATTCCACTTGTGAAGAGCCACGGACACAGTCAACTTTGGAAAAGGGAGAGCTTTCTGTAAATCATAGGTTAATATACGTAGGTATTCCCATCTGCTTTTTATGTATCATTCCTCAGACTACTTCTTGCCGATTCTGCCTTCCTCTGATGTAATTCTCGTTGAATATCTAGATTTTTTATCTCATTTATATCATTAGCAGCCTTAAATTTCAGATTAAGTTCATCGCATAACCTACATGAATCCTGGTTTGGGTGTTTGAAGTGCAAATTGAATTTAGTATTGAATACGTGATAATCAAATTAAAATTTTTTCGCCTCATTTTCACAATATTCTTTGTACAGCCATATAATATCTCAGGGCCGTATCTAGGTACTACTGCGCCTGTGGCAAGATTTTCTTCAGCGCCCCCAAATTGGCGTAGATTTTTTTCATCATCACACTTGCCAGAGAATACCGAAAGATTATGTCTTGAGCCTGCTGTTATCTCTACGTCTCAGAAGCAGGTCATCCTTTCTACCACGAGGATTGTCCGGAAATTCCTGCAAGGATTCTGAGCGCTGATTTTGGTCTTGATAATTGTCCGACTAAAACCAGATATTACCCTGATTGATGGTGAAAGGAAAAAAAAAATATATATATATAATAATATTTTTTCATAATATTATTCAGATATTTTCGTCACAAAATTGAAATAATACACAATAATATGGATATTTACCTATTTTTATTGGAAACAAAAAACCCATCTCAAATAAAATATAAATATAAAAATAATATGAATTCTAAAAACAAAACAGACAAACAAAAAATTTTCAACTGAAAATTCATTAACACTGCAAACGCAAAGAGAAATGTTTTTTTGGTTAGTTGACTAGAAAAACTAATCGTTAATCACAATATGTTCAAAGCCTCGCCTTTCTTGATTTTGCTTCGGCGGTACATGTCACTTCTTTCTCGATGGCGAGGATTGACATATTTTATAATCGCTCTTGTCCCAAGGAGGAACGAAGATACGACTTTATAAGTTTCAGTTTGCTGAAGGAACGTTCACATGTAGCAGTTGTCACTGGCAAACTCAGGAATATTCTTAACGCCGTTTCCAGATTGGGATAAATATTTTCAAGAGTCAGATCAAATATACCTCTCAATATTTGTTATGGTCCCATTTCATTCAAGTTTTCTAAAATTAGGCTACTTTGAAATTCGAAACTTTCGATTTCCACTGAAAACTCATGTGCATTTAAATCCAAAGATACTTCATTTCAAGATCTGCAACACTTTTCAGTAAATCGTCAACATTCATAGTTTGAATAGCATTTCCATTCAGAAAACTAAAGTCGTCTGCCACTTCGTTCAGAGCAACGAATCTATTTTCAATCTGCATTATTACTTCATCAAGCACTTGTATCAGTCCAATTCTTAGTTTTGCATTTGCATCAAAAAGAGCTTCATCACTGGCTAGTTCTCCTGACATTTTGGGTTTTTTTCGTTTTCTTGACTCATTTAGTTTAGCTTCAATTCCAATTTTGTCTGCTTCAGTTTTCGAAAGTTCCATTAATGGCCTCATGATGCAGGTACTCGACAAAGGAACAGGGGTTGCACGGTGTACACGGCCCGATTCAATACGGTAGACGGTAGGGAATCTAGACGGTTCCTTTTCGGCTTGTCATCGGACACATCTATGTACACGCGGTCGGTTTTCACATCCTACCTGGCGGAGTCGCGACATCGCTCCTTACGCAAAAAAATATTTTTGGCGTATACATGAAAACCGTGACATGTTATCTCGAATATTTTGTTGTCGCTTCTATATTTTATTCTTTGAATTTTTTTGGCACTCAATTTTTTTTTCATTTGATATTTTTCGGCGCCCCTGCGGACCTTGCGCCTGTGGCGGGGGCCACTTGGCCACACCCTAGATACGGCCCTGTAATATCTCGGAAAAAGTATGACCATTAGCTTCAGGAAAAGTAATTATTCTATTCGAATATTTCCATACTCCCGTAGGTGAAATTGTCAGCATTGAAAGCTGTTATTTGCATCTTATAACTTCTGTTGAATACAATTCTTCACACTAATTATTATTGTGAAGCAAAAACTGTTGTTTGTTTTTTTAGACTTACTTTTTTGTCGTAATGGTAAGCTAATTCAAGATAACTGTTTGGCAGAGACTTTCAACTGCGAAAATAATGAAATTGTGAAACACAAATCTTGACAAGCATATTATTGAATATTAGAAACAACCCATTTTTCCTCGTTTTGTCAAATGGGTAGTTGTTTAAAATATTGTTCTCTATATCAGTATTGTAATGAACTGATTACAGCGTTGTTTTCAGTTATATTTTTCGATTTGTGGTTGTCAGTACAGATCTCCGATCCTATATAAATCAAATCAAATCGAGATACAATACAAAAGTCACTTATCTGAATCATTATCTGAATTTCGAGAGTATTGCTCAAAGTTTGACTAAAACAGAGGAAATATCGTCAAAAACTCGTGGCAGAAAGCAATTCTAACAGTCATGCGTTCGAAAACTCGCTCCTCGAATTTCGCATTAGTGTTGGAATAGGAGCCAATTCTGCAACTTGTTTCAGAATATATCACTTACATTTCTTATTCCTTTTTTATCAAATTTTTCGATACATTTTAACATGTTCTTCCGTTACCAGGATAAACTAGTTCAACAAATTTTTTCAAAGGTAGGAGCGTGAACCAGAAAAAATCAAAATGAGAAGAAATGCCAATAGATTCGAATGGCCAAAAAAAAAAATGATCGGCGACTTGAAGTGGTAAGGATCGAGCTGTACATTCGAGATTTTCCCGAAAAATTCATAATTAGTAATAGTTTACAATTGAAATAATATGTGATATATACCAACAATAAAATACAATAAAATTTTTATAATGTTGTATATTCTAGGTCTTATGTTCCTTTAATAATTGTTTCTCTCATGAAAAATTGGCAGTCTGTCAACTTGTTACAACAAGAATACCTATATTTCCTTCTCTTCTGAAGAATTGGTATGTATATAATATATACAAAACAAGAAGAAACAAATTGTTATTGCGGATTTCTTCCAACAAACTCTATCCGTGTACCTATATGCCGCGAACAACGCAATGATAGTTTTAAAGTCATTTAGCTATGAAGGGGAAAATTGCGAATGTAGGAATATTCTGAAACAAAGTTTCAACCCAAGTTTGTTGTGTATTCCCTTTGTAGAGGTCATTCTATCTCCGAGATACTTAAAGTCAGTAGCTACCTTGTAGGTTTCATTATTCAATTGAAGTATGTATAAGTAGCTTATGAGGGGTTTCACAGAAACCCAGAATGCATGGAAAATACAAATACAAATACAAAAAAATAATATACTTTCATGGATCACTATCCGAAGCTTGCTGAAATTCCTCAACCGAATCCATCAAATATTTATTTGATGTATCCGTTGTATTAACTTGAACAATACAAACACGGTCGATAGGATAGAGTCTATTATTAAGGATAAAAATAGCATAACTGCTGACATAGACCACGATTATACCTCAAAATTAAAAGTCAAGGATATAAAGAAAAAATTACACAAATTTAGGAAATCAGCTCAAGCTGTAGAAAGTATATCGGAACCGTTCAATCTTGAAGAACTGAAAGCAGCTATTAAACGCACGAAATCACGTAAAGCTGCGGGCAGTGGCGTAACAAGACCTCAATTATATGTGGGCGAGATAAAATTTGCGAGGCCCCTTCATGAAAAAAGGTTTTCATAAGAAAAGTGACGAATTATGAAGTGAAAATCAAATGAAAATTGTCGGCTTCTGGCCTCATTTAACTGCTTAATTATAATCATAGTCGAGCTGGGATGTTAAATCTGTTTCGATAGAGAGGGTTGCCAAAGCAGAAAGTCTTTCCTGATACATTGTATTTCGCAGATTTTTTTTTACCAGCTTTAATTTTGAGAAACTTTTTTCATCAGATGCTGAAATCACCGGTATGATCAATAAAATTCGAATGGATAAACTTCTTGCATGCTGTTTTTGCTATATATTGAAGAAGTTGTTTCAATGGAGACTGTACATTTGTACAGGGTGATTCTGTTACTAGATAGGTAAAAACGTTAAAAGAAGTTTTGGGCTCTAATTTCCTGAAAACACCAGTAGTGAAAACCGCTTCACCATATTTTTACTTGATTCGAAGACATAACAAAATTGTGATATTTTATCGATTTCTAAGATGTGCCATATTTTTTTTTAAATATCTGAAAAAGATCAAAACTTTCTACAAGCTCTTTCTTACTGGGACTAAGACTCTTTTTAAAATTTTTCATCTCTATTCCTCTTATGATATACAATGAAAAAAATTCGTTCGTTTTTAAAAGGAAAAAGTTTTTTTTCCACCCTTAATAGACAAGACAAAAAAATGAATATAGTGTATTATTTCCTGTGAAAATAGGCTATAAAAATTTCAATCGTTACTTGTTTTCAATTAAAAATGATATGGCACACTTTCGAAATCGATCGAATATCAAAATTAAGTTATATCGTAGAAAAATGAAGATATCGCGAAACGGTTTTCATTTAAAGGAAAAATTTTTCCGATCTATACCTTTTTAACTTCAAATTGAGACTTATCGCATTCAAATTGGGATTGAACAAATTCAAAATGAGAAACACAATCGAATTAGGAATAAACACATTCAAAATAAGACTAAACAATTTCAAAATGGTTATCACAATCAAATTGGAATTTAACAAATTCATATTGACACTAAACTATTCCATATTGAAAAAAGTCGTTTTATTTCATATTTCGAGAGAATTATTCTGAAGTAACTGAGAATCGAAATGAGAAAAAAATGCAGAGATGTATATAAATGTATGAAAGATTTTGTTGAAAAATGTGAGAATCAAAACTCTGCATTCTTCTGTATTTTACTTGAGATTTTCTCTTCCAGTCTTTGGATCAAAAATCAATCAGAAAAAAATTTTAATATATAATAGAAGAAAGACCACTGTGTAAAATTTGTGCTCAAATTAGTCAAAGGCCAAATCCATTCAAAAACTTGTTTCCTCACAATAGAAAAAGAAATAACACTTCGAACTTTCAAAGATTGTAAAAAATTTTATTCATGAAAGTCTTCAGAATCATGACAATTCTCTATAAAAAAAGACATGTCATTTCCCAATATGAGATTGTTTAGTCCCATTTTGAATGTGTTTATTCGATTTTGTTTATCAATTTGAAGTTGCTTATTCCCAATTTGAATGTGATTAGTGTCAATTTGAAGTTGAAAAGATATAGACCTCAAATACCAAAAACAGTCAAAATCAAGCAATTTAGGATACCCTGAACAGTTTCATCGCTGCTTTCATAGTCAAGTATTCTTTATGAATTAGGGCGGTTGAGATACGCTCTTGTCACCCTCAGGTGCCGACCAGAGTTAACTGATGTAAGTGGTGTTCCTTGCACGATTTAGGTTTGTGTGAATTTCTGCAAATATATTGCGCTATCGAAAGTTGATGAGTAAACTGGGAGGTACGAAATAGAAATCGTCGTCAACAAAGAAAAAACTCTTCATATAGATTCATCTGTGAAGAAAATGATAAATCTTAGAGGGAAAGGGGATCATTGGGCCGCGAGGCCCTTGAGGGCGCGAGGCCGTTGGCGGTCGCCCACGTCGCCCACGCCCAGTTACGCCACTGGCTGCGGGTTTCGACGGAATTTATCCTGAGTTTATTAAACATTTAGGAAAAAGGGCATTGAAGTGGTTGTTATCCTTTTACAATAACATTTTGTGTACTGGCAATTTTCCGGTTGAGTTTCGCAAAGCGAAAGTTATAGGCATTTTGAAAAGTGGAAAGAATCCTTCCGAAGCGAGTAGTTATAGGCCAATTAGTTTATTGAGTGTTCCTATGAAAATTTTAGAAAGGTTGATTTTCATCGGGAATAACCTACTATAGAGGATGTTCTTCAAAATTGTCAGGGCGGTTCAGGAAAAATAGAAATTGCAAAGATCAGGTTCTCAGTTTGACCACATTCATCGAATCAGGTTTCGATAATAAATTAAAAACAGGTTCAGCTTTCATAGATTTATCGTCTGCCTACGACACGGTATGGAAAGATGGTTCGATCTATAAACTTTATACACATCTTAAATGTGGAAAGATGATTCGTTTATTAGAGAATATGTTGTCGGATAGAAGATGTCGTGTTTTTGTTGATGATAATAGTAGTAAATTCAAAATATTGAACAATGGTCTTCCACAAGGATCTGTTTTAGCACTCCTTCTATTCAATTTATATTTATGCGATATTCCTTGTACTTCATCTGAAAAATTCATTTACGCCGACGATATTGCACTCGCTTTCCGTCATTCTGATTCTAGAAGTATTGAGGAAAATTTAACTTCTGATCTGAAAATTTTGAAAAATTATCTTTTCGAATGGCGTTTGTGTCCAAATCCAAATAAAACCGAGCTTTCGTTATTTCATTTGAATAACCATCAAAAATTTAGAAAATTAAATGTCCTTTTCGGGAACTTTCCTTTGAAACATAATTTTACCCCCAAATACTTAGGTGTTAAATTAGATTCCTCTCTGAATTACAAAGCACATTTGGATGACTTACGAATGAAGCTGAAAACGAGAAATAACATTCTACAGAAACTTGCTGGTACGTCATGGGGTGCTGACCCGACTACACTTCGCACAGCAGCCCTTGCCCTGGTTTTTTCCACCGCTGAATATTGTTGCCCTGTTTGGCTCAATAGTGTTCATGTTCAGAAAATCGATGCACAGCTCAATTTTTAATGAGAATAATTACTGGAACCATCCGATCTACACCTATCCAATGGCTTCCAGTGCTATCGAATATAGTTCCTCCCCATATTCGAAGACAGTCTGCAACTTGGAATTCTTTGAATAAATTCAATTCATTTCCGGATTCTTTTCCGATACTTTCCTACGTTCCAGAAAATAGAATTCCAAGACTGAAATCTCGTAAACCTATTTGGTCGAATAACTTTCTGAATTCGAACTTCACCTACAACGAAATCTGGAAATCCGAATGGGATGTATGTTCTTTATCTAATAAAGATCTAATATCTGATCCATCGAATAAAGTTCCTGGTTTTAACCTTCCCAGGAGAATATGGTCCCTTCTTAATCGAATAAGAACAGGCCATATGGTCGTACCAACAGCATGCTTTTCAAGTGGAATTCGGTTGATAGTCCTAATTGTGAATGTGGTGAATCAGAGGAAACAGTTGAACACCTAATTAATAATTGTTCGATTTATAAATTCCAAGATGGCATTAGAGCCATACACAATATATCAAACTCATTTTTGAAATGGGTTGAAAATTTCAGATCAATTTGATGAAGTATAAATTGAATTCTCTTGCTGTTCTGGCTTTTTTTATTTTCAGGTTGGAGTTTGTGTTTGGAAATCCTTCCTCCGAAGAGCCGTCCCGCTGATCGTGATGTCCTTCTATATAGAATATTCAGATACAAGAATTTTATTTTATTTTTTTAACGGGGAGACAGGTTTTTTCGGCTGAGGTTTTTTCCCCTGGCTCTATAGTATCGTATGATACTGGTGATGATAGTATCGTATAATATCATACGAAAAATGTTGTGGTATATATATATATTTATATATATATATATATATATATATATATATATATATATATATATATATATATATATATATATATAATATATATATATATATATATATATATATATGTGTGTATGCCAATCGGTCTATTTGAGGACTTTTCGAAGCATGAATTGGGTCATTCAAGGACATTTTACCCATTCAAGGACCGTCCTCGAATTGCTGATGCAAGTATCGGTCTTTTCAGGGACGGTCCTCGAATGGGTCGGCTATTTGAGGACGTTTGAGAAAATTTAAATTATGGTTTGTTTAGAAGTTTGAGGCTATCGCGATCGGATGTGATGACACTATAAGAGTCTTCTCTGGTTTTATGTGGTAGGCTATTAAGGTCATAAATTGAACAAAGTGAGTAGTTAAAGATACAATTGTAATTCAGCAAATAGATGCACCTAGGTACGTGCTCTCAAACCAAGTCCACTTTCTCGAATCTATTCGCTATTTTTTATTACTTTTTACAGATAAGATGTTCCGAAGCTTATTCATGAATAATTTTTGAAATTTTCGATAAGTCAGAAAGAATATAAAAAAAATTGGAATAATATGAATATATCCCAAGTCAGAATTTTGATTGATTTGAAACAAAAGTAAATTAAAATCTGTGTTAAAACAGCCACTGGTCAATGCGATTCAATGAGGTATGTGACTGTAAAAATTGACCGAAATTTATCAAGAACCTTTGTCGTTTGAGCCTAAGTGTTCGAAATGATTGAATGACAAATTTTCTCAATATCTCGACATTGTTGGGAATCTAATTCAGTTTGACAGGTAAACAGTTATTAAAAATCAATTGTTTAAATTGAACCACGGACAACCAATGCTATTTTTTTTACACTTGAGCTCTTCTAGTGCGGAATACTCTGAAAATTTCATGTCAAGTCTGAGCCGTACGAGATATGATGATTGTCACGGAAGTTGGAGATCAGGGTCCATGATGCGGGTTTCAAAATTTTCAGGAACTTTTGTAGAACTACCTAATCGAGATCTAACGATCTAACAGAACTCCTATCTAAACATTTCTTCAATTCTTTCATCGGAAATGTAAAATGAGTGATGAACGTTTGATTTTTTACACTAACAAAAGAAAAATCCCCATTCGAACTGTATTTTCTTTTAAATTTAAACCTTAGTATAGCGATCGATATTTCCATATTCTCATTATTGTCATTATAATAACTTTTCAAGCCAATTTTTTCATCGACGCTCAAACAAATATCACATGAACATCGCAGTTAATTTCTACCTAAGCCAAAATGAAACAACATCGAAAATATTTTAACCAGATAAGTCTCAATAATTCATATATCAACTAATCTACGGAGAAGTATCTAATTCGCTGCTCAAAATACGTCTGAATACCTACTCTGCCGGTGAAACATCCTGTATATTTTTAATAACAGCGGAACCATAAATTTGACAAATTGTCTAGTTAAGGAACATTTGTATCTATTTCTGCAAATAGACGCACCTCTAAGTACGTGCTCTGAAACCTAGTCCACTTTTTCCAATCCACTCGTTTCTTTTTTATTAGTTTATATAAACAAGATTTCCCGAAGCTTAATGATGAGTTACTGGAAATTTGCATTATTTCGAAAAATTTTTATATATCTGAAAAAAAGGCGGTGTAGTATCAAATCATGTAACTGGGCTTAGCTTTTGCCGTCGACGGGATTTTCACAAATTTTTCCAGTAATTGATTTCGTTGTGTATATGAATTTTATACGTAACAAAAAAAAATAAATATTGATATTATCAAATCCTCAGAATCCTAATTAGAATGAAACAAATGAAATATAAAACCGGGTTGAAACACCCGTTGGTCATATGTGATTCAAATGAGAGCTTGCAGAAATAGGCCGAAATTTTTCAAAAAATTTGTTGTTGAGTTGGGTTCAACAAAATTCTGATTGTCCGATCAAAAAAACTTGCGTTAAATCGAAACAATCAGATCCCTTGATATGAAATTTCAACGAATCACTATAACTCTAATCAACTTGACAGTTCTTAATCGGGCAATCCAAGTTTTGTGAAAGTCATTTTTTATATTCAGAATACAGTTTGTATGACAAATTCAATATTTTCTCAATATCTGAAGATTTTTGCGAATAAAACTCAGTCTGAAAGATGAAAATTCAATAAAAATCAACTTTACGGACAACCAATGCCGTCGTAATGAAAACAATTATTTCATTTTGAATCACATGAATCACAAACCAATCATTTCTGTCATGCAACAACACCAGATTATTATTATCGTAGGAGGATCTGGCAGTGTCTTCAAATCATTTAATATAATTTTCCTTGACTGAGAAACGAAATCTGAACTAAATGAAGTTTCTTTACATTCATGCCTATTGAATAAGTAAAGAGAAAATTATCTCCCTTAATTATTTATGATAAAACATGTGGCCCTCATTAAGAGTCCCTGAAGAAACGACTCTCCTTTTTCACCTGCTTTCGGAATTTAGATCTCAATTCCCTCGTCGAGATAACCCATTTTCGCTTGCTTGTCTCAATAAGTGCAGTAAACAAAGGTCTGAAATAACTTTATCACAAAAAAAATTGCATTTTTTTATTGATGATTGTTGACTGTCTCGAAAATGTACTCTAATAATGCAGGTTTTAAAATTTTAAGAATTTCGTTTTCTCGAAATCCAGAAAGTTTATCGAAAACAGTTTCAAACAAAAGTTGTAGATCGAAAGTTTGTTATTAATATTATGACTTTTCTGAATCAGAAGGTTTTCATAGTGGCTAATTAGTGGTGCATTTTTATAGAGGCGTTTTCACTTGCTAGCAATGAGAATCTACTGATTGGGAATGAAAATGGAAAATCTTGAATTTGTATTACAATTCCGTCCCCCAAAATCTATAATGATACACTTAAAAAAATCACAAATTCTTTTCACTCTGTAACTTTTTTGACAGTTATGGTATGTTTGAAATTATGTATCCAATACGGGAATCGAACTCCCATAGGCGCCCGTAGAAGTTTGTTTGATGAAGCGCAGGTGACATTAGTATTTCGTTTTGTTCGAAAACAATGAGATGATCAAAATCTCCATCCAGGTTCTCCATCAGCCCCTACCTAGTCCAGTAAAAGAAGGTCTGAAATCACTTTTTTGCGGAAAGAGCTGCGTTTTGGATATAATGATTGTCACGAGAGTAGGAATTCATGATCAAAAATGAAGGTTCCGAAATTTTCAGGAACCTTGAAAAAATCGGGAAAATATGGAAAAATTTACGTTTTCTCGAAAACAGGAAGGTTTATCGAAAAAAGTTTCAAACAAAAGTTGTAGAGTGGAAAATTTTAGTACACATGATGGCTTTTTCCATTCTCGTGAAGTTCATATTGACTAATTAGAGATGGATTTCTGTATTGGGATTCTCAGTTTCTAATTTCATTACGTACGAATTGCTGAAGACGCGGCAAAGGGAGCAGGTAGTTTTACCATTCCCATTTTATAACGTTCATGTTTGTAAAAGAAAATAACAAGGCTCTTCAGTACAGCCATGGATGAAAAATTCTTATTTCGGACTTCTCTCAAATTTTTTGAGTGCAAGAGAATATGTTGGAGAAATAATCATTTTTGTAGATGCATTTTGCGTTTTGTGTTGTGTGCATTGAATTTGGCTATATCTGATTTATGTGTTTTTTAAACGAAAAGCTGAATTTTGCGAAATGCGAACCAGACCTTGAAATAGGGATTGAATTTTCGTTCAAACTCCCTCTCTCTTCGATCAGCGTTGATTGAAAATTTTGTGGAGCTTCCTAATCGAATGCCACCAAGAAAACTAAAAATAATTTAATTGGAAATGTGGAATGATTGAGAAGTGTTTGATTTTTCCTCTAAATATTCGAACATTCGAACTGTAGTATTAAACTTAGCATAGCGATTCGCTTTTGCAATCATTGTTATATTTCGCACAACTTGTCGAACAAACTGAGAACTTCCATAAGGATGGTCCGGAGATCGAATAATTATTAGTTTGACCATTAAATAACAACAGCTAACATTTGACGAACGACTAGTTTTTGGATCGAAAAACTTTGATGAACTAACTGAGCAATAATCAGAACTTTCCTGGCTTTCAAGAAGTTCTTAGAAGTTTAATATTCACAAGAGTAAATGAACCAGAAGGATTATTTTTTGTCATACTTGAAAATATTTTGTCAAAACACATTAAACGATTTTCTGAAATGTTTCTTGAATTAATATAATTAATATTTCGAACTTTGAACATTATAATAGCTAATCGAAGATTATTTTTTCGGATTATTCCCCATTGGTCACTTGGTTGTGTAGGTCCGCAGAATGGAACTCAGTTCGATCTCTTATTTAGTCAAAGAATATTGCACTGACTCTTTTTATTTCAAAATAGAAGTGTCAATAATGGGTTTCCCTGTTATCAAAATGTCAATTTATAAAATTAAAGTGAGATTATTGACCAAAAAGGCATGTCGAAATTTCTCACTTTCACATCGTTCTTATAATACCACAAGTATAATATTCAAATCTAATATGAAGGAATAGGACCCAAACAAAAATAAAAATCTTGTCGAAGAAAAGGATAAGGTAAATATCACAATAGGTATATCACATTCAATTTAGGTAACGTTGAGTAGCATATTTTCTGTGGTAATGTAGAATGTTAATCTTTATCCGGTGCTACATGAATAATGACATTTTCGGTGAATTTAGGAGGAGATTGAATTCCTTCAGATATAAAAATGCATTACATCATCAAGGAGTTAAACAACTCAAACTTTCACATATTCTGACATTTTTTTAATCAATCCGTTGAAATATTTATATCCATTTGCATTAGGTTTTTATGCAAAATCGATTCATTTTTGTTACTGCCAACTTTCGCTTCGCATGTTGTCCCTTGAATGCAGAACATTCAAGCTAAAACTGCTCAGTTTAGAGCAGAACATTTTTTTCTCATTTTTCCAAAAATTACAATTTTTTCTTCATTACAGTGTTAAGCTTGGTGAAAATTAAAAAAAAATTTCACCTTGCACAATGAGCTTCTTGGTCTCACTTTCATCTATATTTCAAAAAAAAAACTTAGATTGAACTTCCGTGATTGTATGAGTTTTGTGTATTGTGCATTATATTTCTGAAAAATTCTTGAGGGTGTCCCATCAACAATTTTTTTTTCATTTTCTTTATTGTTCAAAATTCCAAATGACAGATATTTCGATGAAATTTCATATTCTGATATGGAATGGTAACATCTGATTACCCGGTAACATCCGATTTTAAAAAATCAGGTGTAAAATAACAAGTGAACAAAATATAAGTGCAGTTTTCGGGCAGATTTGAAAGAAAAATGCTCCTGAAATGTTTCTTCAGATATATCAGTTTTTGCAAACTCATAAAAATTCATCGAGACTATAAAATTCTGCTCGCTTCCTTTGTTCGCTTCATTGAAGAGGGTAACAGTGAAAGAAGTACTAAAATCAGTCGGTTCTTGTGAATCTGTTGTCCGTCAATAATTTTTTTCTCTTTTCCCTTTCGAAGATATGCCCAATAATATGCTATATGCTCAACGCCAAAAATATATGCTATACATGAATCAAATATGCCAAATTTTGCATTAAAAATGCTGAATTTGCACCCGAGTAAGTATTTCTTCGATCTTCAACTGTAGAGAAACTAACGCATCTGGGTTTTATTGCCCCTAATAACAGTAGGCCGGGATATTTTTCTCTCGAGATAAGAACCCGGTGTGGACCGTGGAATTCGCACTGGTAAGACGAAAGGGGGGTAGGTTTACGTCTGACAGATTCAACGTATAACAATTTTTAGACTTGAGTTTTTTCTGTTGGATCCATTCCATAATCTTGTGACTAGTGTTGGTTTTCTGCAATTTGAGTGCATCAGTTGGTAAGTAAATTCTTTTAGCTATTGTTCTGAACTAAATATTTTGATATTTCATTCAACATAAAATGAAGTTTTTATATGTGTGTTGGCGAGGAACTTTTTGATTTAGAAAAAAAAAATTTCTTCTGAGAATTGTCGTTTGCCGTTGAATTTTTTATATTTCATTTGGTTCTGAAGATATTTGAAAATTCCATAAAATAGACCTGCGCAGCACCCTTCGAAAAATTGAGTTTCAGTTAACTTGTCTGAAATAGTGCTGTACATGTACATTGTATCCTAAATTGCTCGATTTTGGCTCTTTGTGGTACTTCTGGACTTACAGGTCAAAATGATGAAAGGAGTCCGGGGTTCGATTTTTGTGAAAACCATCACTAGAAACCATTTCACGATATCTTCATTTTTTTATAATTTCGATTTATTATCGATTTCAATCATCTGTAATTCAAATTAATGAGGAATGATTCAACAATATTGGAGAAATTCAATGCGAAATTCACAAAAACACAATTGAAGCATTCGAATGAAATTAAATTCTGGTTTTTGGGAAAGTAAGTGTACTTGAAAGAAACTAAGTCTCCACTGGTCTAATTTTTCTAAATATTATGTGATATCGGTATAGATTTCTTAGTAATTAATATCTTTATTTATGTCACTATATTTGGAAAGCCTAGATTTGCACTAATTATTATATTTTTAGTTAAACTGCTATGAAATCTGATCTTATTTGGATTTTTCATGTCTTATAATTTCTAAAACTGATGTTCACCTTATCCAAATTCAAGATTTTCCCGTACAAAACATATGAGGCCGTTGGGGGTAACGGCAGCAAAGATTTCGTGGTAATATACCTCAAAAGGACTTTCACCGACGAAACTGCCGAACTTTGTTCAAGGACAGGCCAAAGGTCAAATAATAAAATTGCTGAAAGTCCCGTTATGAAGATTTCATTCAGTGGGTAGTTGATTTGAGGTTTTCTTTCAAAATTGATTTGAGGTGTAGCCGCGATACTGTAAAACACAACCTTTGCAGTTATTCAAATAATTCTTGTAAATTTGTTGTCCAGAAATTTTTCAATGACTTACGGTGGGTTTCACAAAGCTTTGATTGTACCATTCAACAACCTTACGTAAATTCGAACCGATCGAATTACTCGTTTTGAAGTTTTAACGAATTGCGGTGGCTCCAATTAATTTAACGAAGTTTTGTGAAACCGACCCTCAGACACTTATACGATAAAAATTCAATTATTTTTTTATCTTCTCATCAATTGGAATATGTTGAACCAATAAATTGAATAGTTGAACGAAATTTTTCAAATAACTCAAGTTATAAATTATGGTTTCTTAATCATTTATCGATTGGAGAAAATAAAGGTACAATCCTTCTATAATCTAATATGATTTGTCAAATACTTGAACTTGCTTAAAAAAAGAGGATTATTTCAACTTATACTTTCATTCTTTTTAGATGTGGTGAGGAAGAGTACAGGCATTTCGGAAAAAGACTTCGGAATATAATATGTGAACGAATGGCTGCGACATGCCAGGCAGAGGAAACAAAGAGAGATGATGAAACTTACTACATAATACTCAAACCTATTTTGCATCTTTTTTTGTTTACTTTTTTTTTCATTTTTTTGTTTTTTATTATATAAATGTTATTAATCATTATAGTTGTTTTCATTATCCTCATGCAGTCAATGATTCAATCTAAAATATATGTAGATTTATTATTGGTAAATTTGCTCTCCGCCAGTCAAAAAAATGATGTAATTGGGAGCAAATCTTCATATTGGACGAAATGAATATTGAAATTGAAAATTTCGAATAACGTCACATATATAAAGTAACAAAATTGAATCTGAATATTTATCACAAAAAAACCTCCTATTAGTCAACGCAATGATTATAACAAAATATGTCTCAAATGCGATAAGAAATGGCTGAATTAAAAATGGTTTAATATTTATCACAAAAAACCTCTCATTAGTCAACGCAATGAGTATAACAAATTATGTCGCAAATGCGAAAAGAAATGGCTCCCTATTTGAAGATATCTTTTAGTATCACATCAAAATTTCTATGCGACGTCAAAAAGAAATAAAGAGAAGTGGTCTCAAAATTAACTCGCATGGGCGTCTCGAATGTGACAAGAAATGGAGTATCATTGTGGCCAGTTTTGCGATCGCATATTCAACTACTCATTGTTCCGAAATGCGTACTTGATGTGGAGGACATTTGGTTGCATATGCGAGCTCGTGTAGAGGTAAAGAGTACATCGCATATGAGAGTTACATTTCCATCGCCGTGTTTGCTGGGTAACTGTAGTTATTCAATGGTCAGTAGTTGGGGAGAAAGATGAAAGAGGGCGCTTGACTTTTAGATGCTTATTTAATGAATTCTATTCAAAATCAAATTGGACTCTGAATGCGACTCTTCAGAATCCAATGAGACATATATTGTAGATTAGAGTAGAAAAGTATGAGGTTTTATCAGGACCAAAGATTATAGAGTATACTCTATAATCTTTGATCAGGAAAAATATAATAATAATGGAGTCGAATAAAGCGCCCTCTGTCTGCCAACTGCCCGAACTAAACTTCGTTCAATTTGAATTTTTCATTTAATTTTTTATTTATTTATTATTTATATTCATAAAAAAGGTACCAATAAATATACAAAAGTCTCTAGAAATTTTGGAATCTATAGTATTAATAATATAGTAATTAATCTATGGAACTTATTGTGGATAAGATGCCATGAGACGTCCCGAAACCGGTAGTTTTTGAATAAATTTGTGAGAGAAAGACTTTCGATCGATTTGATTTCATTCTATTTTCTCCTTAACGAAGATTGTTGGGGAAATTATGATGTGAGGGTTATGTTAGATTGGTCTTTACAATAAACGAGCCGAAGTAAAAATGGTTTTGCATATGATGTGTTTTGACATCTCGTGTTTAATGTTCATTCTGTCATAGGGCGGCTGTTTTAATATATATAAGTGGCTTCATTAAAATTTGAGAAAAAAATTATTGTAGAATGTAACATCGGACTTCGGCGCAGGGCATTATTTTTATTCATTGCGTTTATAGTTGAAAAAATTTAAAAAAATTTACGTAAGTCTGTTTCAGACATTCTGTTCCTATATCATTATATTCTATGTGTTATGTTTTGTTTTTATATTTCATTATAAATGTTCTGCCTGTCATCTGATGATTTAATGTATTCATTAAACTCATTGAAAATTTAAGATAAGGTTATAGAAACACTAGGATTCCAAGAGAATATTAATAATCAGAAATAGAGCCAGAAGATTACATCAATCGATACGAGAATCAACAAATGTTTCAGATAGACCAACGTAAGTTTATTTATTCTTCAGGAAGGAGAGAAGTAGACCGCAGGTTTTGCATTAATTAGGGACCATTACCACTGACGCATTCAAAGCACAGTGAATAAAAATTCATATCTTTTTCATGAGTCTATGTCACACAAACTCAACATTAGACTAGTGGAGACCAAAGTCTGTAGATTATTTCAAAGCAACAGAGAAGTGATGGTGATACTCCAATTCCATCATAGTGCCATCAGTGCCACTTAGCCACAGCCACAATGAAAAATGACAAACACCACGAACGCCAGCTCTTACAGCCATGCGAGAAGACGCTTCTGAGTATCACCACATAGTTGCGCCATTTAGCGATGTATGCCTGAATCTCCTACTACCGGTTTTTTCGACAAACTTAAATCTTCAATTTATTTCATCGTTCACTCAGGCGAATATCAACTACTCATACGGAGTTTATGCAAGACTGCATGACAGATCAGTTTTAGAAAACCAATTTTCATTTCAGGACTCATGTAATTCAGACTAAACTTCACTTACCATTTAAGCCGGGTTCTCAGGGCTTCGTACTGTCGCAGGCGACAATCCCCACCCTTCCTTGTTTCATGAGATTGTCGCTGAAATCCAATGTGTAGTTGAATTATTTCAACTACAAAAGGGGCGTGTCGCGACAGATTTTGACAACCAGAAATGAAAAAGTAGGAAGTTTTGTTCACATACTCTGATTGGCTAAATTGCTGTCGCCTGCGGCACTACGAAGCTCTGGGAACCCAGCTTAATCCTTCACGAGTGAATCGAACGATAACAACGCTCTACGAACAACTTATTGAGACGAGACATAATCATCCATTACTGTAATCATCCCTTGCCGACAACTGTGACAGCGAACCAAATCGAGATTACACGATCATTCCGAGCCGAATAATCAGGGTCGACCATTGCGACTACTTTGGCATATTTTAGGTCCAACAATGAGTACAATCTTGGCCGCTGAGGATTTTATTCCTTCAAATTTTTTGTGAATTTCGTCGGAAAATGGACAGATTAAGAATTAACATTTCTAGTCAAGCAGACCCTGCCGCCACTGAAGAGCCACCGCTTATGTTATCTCGATGAATGGAGATACCATAGAATGAAAGCTTGAATATGAGTGTCCAGAAATGAACTGTGACAAAATGATTATGTGATATGGTGTAAGCATGTAAGGATCCTTGCTTGTCAATCAACAAAGGTTTGATGGGCCAAGAAGTTTATCTCTTAGAACTGATGGATGTTATTTATTTATTTATTTATTTATTTATTTACAAAGGGTATAGAGTTGAGGCAAGCCTATAAAACTCAAAAATAATCAAAATATACATTTCATATAAGGAAAAACATATATATGAATGAAAAAAAAGTGCTATAGAGAAAAAAATAGAAAATGTACATAAACATAAGTTGGCACCAGTATCACTATCGAGCGCGACGACACAAACTATCGTAATTGTTTTTAAACGCATTTACCGACACAGAGTTGACCACTGCAGAGGGAAGACCATTCCACGCACCAAAAACCCGGTTAGGGAGAAAATGTTGCCGCTGCGTCGTTTTAAAATTCTGTTTGGAGAGTTTATATGAATGACCACGAAGACGACTGTCGGTGTTCCTGGCAAAGAGGCCGCTGAGATTGACTCCAAATCGATTGTGGAGGGCCCGGTAAGTTGTAATCAGGTCTCCTCGAAGCCTCCTGTCAGCAAACGTAGGCAAATTCATGAGATACAATCTCTGCTCGTAAGTTGGGCGTAACACCCCATATGGGATCCGAGTCGCACGACGCTGGATACCCTCCAACAAAGCCAAATCACCTCTCAGTACCGGGCACCAAACAGGGCTAGCAAATTCGATGATGGGGCGGATGTAGGTTCTGAACAGTGCAGCACATGTTGCGGGCTCACATCTGTTGAATGCCTTCTGTATCATGAACAGAGATCTTTTAGCCGTATTTACAGTAGCCAGAATATGGTCAGACCAGCTGAGGTTCTCGGTAACAACCACACCAAGGTCACAATGACTGCTGCAGGCATTAACAGGGACATCCTCCAGGTAATATTGATGTCGGGGATTGCGGAAACCTAAGTGTAAAACAACACACTTGTCGCGGTTGAGAGGCAACTGCCACTCCCGGCACCAACGGCTCAATGCTACCAAGTCCTCCTGAAGCTCACCAGAGTCCGCCATTGGTCTTGCAAATATCTTAGTGTCGTCAGCAAATTGCGAACAGTTGGATTTGAGTATGTTGGGTAAATCGGATATGTAGAGGAGAAATAGCAGTGGACCCAATACTGAACCCTGTGGAACACCACTCAATACAGGCCTTGGTGCAGAGAGAGCTTCGCCAACTCGGACTTGGAAACTTCTACCCGCAAGAAACGCCTCGATCCAACACAGAAGACGGTCACGAATCCCAATATGCTTCAGTTTGTGAAGGAGGAGCTTGTGAGGTACACGGTCAAATGCACGAGAAAAATCCAAGTAGAACACGTCAACTGGATGGGACTCGTCTAAAGAATTTGACCAGGAGTTCAGGCATTCGAGGAGATTGGTAACCACCGAACGTCCGGGCAGAAATCCGTGTTGGCCGTCCGGTATGAGCCGGTTAGCCAGGGCGAAGTGAAGGACTTTCTCATGTATTATTTTCTCACACACTTTTGATACGATCGGAAGCAAACTGATGGGACGATAGTTGGCGGCGTTTTTCCTGTCTCCCTTCTTGAAGATAGGCGTCACTAAAGCACTTCGCCAAGTCGATGGAAATCGGGAAGTCTCAAAAGAACGTGCGAATAAGATAGCAAGAGGATATGAAAGATGTCTAGCACACTCTCTCAGGAGTTTGGCAGAGAAACCATCTGCACCTGGCGAAGAACCGACACTCAGACCAGAAAGTCGCACCTCAACTTGAGCAGGAGAAAAATCGATGTCAGTGATCTCAGAAGAATTGTATGAGCCGAATAGTTCAGGAAGATTAATACTGCCTCTGGTGAAGGAGGATGCGAAGCAATCAGCCAACACCTCTGCAGATTCCTCGGGACCGGAGCACGGCTGACTGTTGCCGTCATTAACATGGGGGATGTCGACCTTGGAGTTGAAGGTGGATCTGACATATTTGAAGAACCTTTTTTTGTCACTGGATCGAACTAGTTTGGATTCATAGTCATTTTTAGCTTTTCTAATAAAAGATGAAAGAAAATTAGAGAAACATCGATGCTGGTTATAGTCCTCTATTCGTTTTCGGCGTTGATAACGCTGCCATATGGATTTTTTTTGGCGAATTAATTTGAGGATATTTTCATCGATCCAGGGTTTCGATGGAACTTGGGTAATTTTTCTTTCATATGAGCATTCGTTACTTAAGTTCTGCAAGACTGATGCAAACGCCGTCCAACCTTCTTCAACGTCACATGTAGGTGTTATGAATGTTTTCCAATCGACATCAGCCAGTTTACAGTTGAGTAGAGGGTAGTCAATAACCTTCACCGTTTTGATCAATCTTCCAGAAGGTTTTTGAAATTGCAAATGCATAGTTGCCTTCAGAATTATATGATCAGATTTTCCCAAAGGTGGATATTGTTCAATTTTTGAAATGAGATCTTCATCGTTGGTCAGAACTAGATCCAAAAGAGAAGGATTTTGTGAGCCACGGAAGCGTGTTGGGAAGTCGATCAACTGGAATAAGTTGTTGTTGTGGATGGTATTGACGTATATACTAGACGGTGAGTTGCAATTTTTGGATGAAATAGGCCATTGCACATCGGGCATGTTGAAGTCACCAGCTATGACTAGATTGCGCTTGGAGTTGGAGAGATCACCTAGGTGGACTGCCATGGTTTCATCAGATTGACAGGGACGTGGTCTATAAATACAGCCAATGGTGAATATGCAAGATCTGCCCTCAGAAATATCGATAAATAAATTATCAATTCCTGGTGTACAAATATTTGAAATATTCAAAGAGAAACAATCAATGACCTCCCCGGAAACGTAAACACATACACCACCATAACCGATAGTTGAAGTGCTATCCTGTCTAAACACTGAGTAACCAGGTATTGTCACAAGTGTGTCGAGAATTCCAGGATGTAGCCATGTTTCCGAAATAAGAATGAAGGTTGGATGATGGGTACTGATAAAAGCCAGTAGTTCGTGAAACTTAGATAACAACGACTGAGCATTTGTGTAATAAATAGTCCACTCGTGACGGCAATTCAGTTTTTTGATCCTATGGTTTTTGAAGTGTTGACGATTGCTGGTTTACCGGATATATATTTGATGTCTATGTTAGACTCTCCCCCCCTAATCCTGCGTTTAAGTTCCGTACGAAGGTCGTTCAGCTCCCTTTTATTACCCTGAAAAATTGTGATAGATGTACGTCTTTGTTGCTATACCAATATTCACTTTTGGTGGAAATACTTTAATAACCTGGGTGAGTCAGAAAGTTACGAAAAAAAAACATTAAGTTGGGATTAGGTTAGGAACTTGAGTTTGTGTGGGCATTACTGAATAAGCTCAGCTGTGAATTTCATAAGTGATGACATCATCAAGGAAGTGGGCATACAAAAGCATTTTACTACAATGCAAACAGGGAAATGATATTGAGAAAGGAAATACCTATAAAATCATTGTATACACAGATGTTTATGAGATGCTCACCAGATTTACTATCACGACGGTTGAACTTTTTATTGATGCGGAATATTCCTTTGATATGAAAGTAAAGTACAGAAAAAGGATGAAAGGGGGATGGATTACCCAAATAAATTTATAGGCTACTTGGAAAAAATATTTTGGGATCCTGGTTGAAAGCAACGCTTCTTAAAAGCGGGATGTGTCTGGTCCAGTGTTGAAAAAAGGTGAATAGTTGCAGTGCGGCGTACCCCTTGCAAGGGCGGTCCTAGCCTTAAATTTTGGGGGGGGTCGCCGTTATGGGTTTGAAGTTTTCTGGTCGGTTTTCTTGCACGAAGAGCTCACTATAAGAAATCTAATTTTAACATTTGGGGCCCCCGTTTCAAAATGAGTGATTCGATTGGTTCGAATTTACGTAAGGTTTTTTAATCGCACATTCATAGTTTTGTGAAACTGACCCTTATAGCTTCAATTTCCCATTCTTAAGATAGATTTTCTGTGTCTTTATGAAATGACGAATATTTATCAACTTGAAGAACTCTGATGATGGTTGAAAAGAGGCATCGAGAATTGCACTGCTTAATTACACCCACATGGTTAATTCGGCTCTGATCATATTTTTGCCTAGTGATTGCAACAATCTGCAAGGAGTTAATTCAAGTAAAGTTTTTTTCCTTCTGGTGTAGGTATTCTAAAATACAAAATAGACCAAAATATTTAAGAAATTGATTTGCAATGAAAATTTTAAATTGATTTCATTATACCTACATGCCAAGGTGAATAAAATATTTATACCGATGTAAGGTATTTTTTCATGCATTCATCTATAGCCAGGTTTTTCTATTTTTACAGATAGTTGAAAAAATGGATTCCAAACGTAAAACTTCCTACATGTGGAATTTCTTCACGTCACAAAACGAAATTATCGCTACATGCAATTTCTGCAAAGTATCGCTCTCATATAAATCGTCAATATCTATCTAATCTCAAGCAGCATATGATGAGGAAACATCCAACAATAAAAATCGACAAGGTAACACCATCAACCAGGATGATTCAAGACGTTGGAGAATCAGTGCAATATTCGGGAACTTCAACAAATGAGCTGCAATTATCCCAGCCAAGTACTTCTACCTCTTCAGGAACAGAAAGTGCAGCCCCAATTTGCCCCAGTATGAGCAGCCAACAAGAAAGTGCGGGATTTAATAATAGAAAACGTTTGTATCAATGCACACTAAATGTACCCAAAAAGATGACCGTTACAGAAAAAAAACAACATCGATGAAAAGCTTTTGGGTTTAGTAACGAGAGACTTTCAACCCTTCTCCATTGTAGAAGACCTTGGATTTCGTGCATTTTGTACCTCCCTAAACCCATCCTACGTTATACCCGATAGGAAAGTACTATCGAATACTTTGTGTCCTGCAAAATATCTGGAGGTATATAATGAATCGAAAACATTGATTAATCAAGCCGAATCTATAACAATCACCACAGATTGCTGGACTTCCAGGAATAATGAAAGTTTCATCGGTGTTACGGCACATTTTATTAATTTAAATTTCGAAATTAAATCTCTACTTTTAGAAGTTTCTTCTTTTAATGAGAGGCATACAAGTTCCAATTTAGCAGCAGAATTGAAAAGAATTGTATGCGAGTGGGGTGTAGAGAGCAAAATATTATTGGGTGTGTCTGATAATGCTGCCAACATTACGAAGACCATTAAAGAAGACCTGAAATGGAAGCATTTAGGCTGCGTGGCTCAAACCTTCAATTTATTGCGCAAGATGGTTTAAAGAAGGTGAAAATATTATTGGATAAAGTGAGAACAATTGTTTCTCATTTCAAAAAAAGTGCTGTGGCGAAAACCAAATTGGACCACTTTCAACAACAAAATGGGCTTATTCCAAAAAAGTTGATACAAGCAGTGCCCACTCGTTGGAACTCAACTTTCTACATGCTAGAAAGAGTAAATTTATTGAATGAAGAGATAAGATTGTCACTTGCTTCTTTGGGTAAGGAAGAGTGGCCTTCATTATCTAATGAAGATTGTTGCGAGATTCAACAAATAGTTGAGATCCTCGCCCCATTGGAGTCTGTAACTAAACTGATGAGTGGTGAGAAATATGTGACTCTTTCATCCGTCATCATCATTGTGAATGGGTTGCAAGACGTTTACAAAGAACAGTATCAAAGACCAAATCATACTTATTCGAGAAAAGCAATGATGCTGATGGATGAAATTCAGAATGGCCTCAGTTCACGGTTCAAAAATTTGGTGTCTAGTGCAACATTGCTGGTATCAACTTTTTTGGATCCCAGGTATAAAAACGTGGGTTTCAATACCGATGGCGCGGCTGAGAGAGCGAAAAATATAATCATAAATTCATTAACCCATGAAATTGAACGAACTGAAAATGTTGGACTCTCAATAGAAAATCCGAATAATGAGCAGGAAGAAAGCCCAAATGATGAAAAAAGGATGAAATTTGACATTTTCCAATCATTCAACAAGAAGGCTCAGGAATTTAAGCCAACAGGTACTTCGAGATCCCGTGCCATAATTGAAATCCAACGATATATGGAGGAACCTCTATTGAAGACAAAAGAAGATCCCTTAAAATGATGGAAAACCCACGAATATAATTATCCATACTTGAGTAAACAAGTTAGACAAAAGTTTGGAACAGTTGCCACATCGGTCTATCGGTGCCCTGTGAGCGATTGTTCTCAAAGACGGGACAACTTATTTCTGAAAGGAGAAATAGATTAGCAGCTAGTAAAGTAAAGTAAATAATGCTGATCAATCAAAACAGTTAATCATCATAATTTTTTTTATCAACTTTTGTACCTGAGAGTCATAATTTGTTTTTGTTAATTATTACTTCATTCCTGTTTATTCTTTTTCAATAAAATTTTTTTAATTTTTTTCGACGTCATTTTGATGGGTAGTAGTTGACTTATCTGACTAAACAAGATTATATCGTAGGCAGAAGAATTCGAGTAAATGAAGATTTTTCTTTAATTTTCAGCTTACTTGATTGTATTTCTGATTTCTGGTTCGACCAGCAATAGGTAACGTATAAAAACTTTCGTTTCGAATTAGTTCTTTCCTCAAAAGTCGAAATAAAACACTTTTTTCATAATGATTTCATATTGAGATCGGCCATAAAGAACTTCTATTCTAAACCCTGTTTTTTTTTGTAATTACAATTAGACCTCCATTATTGTAGAACTATTAATGAATACCGATATCCTTCATCCATGTTGAAATAGAAAACTATCAATAATTATTGAAAATTATCTGCTATTAATTTCATTTTCGAAAACTCATGATAATCAACCCTGTCAGCTTAACAACCTTAATGTACCAAGAACCGCATCCGCATTCGACGATAACGTTAGATTATTAACATCATAATATCATTAATATCATCAGGTTATATGAATAACATTTGTCGTTTCAATAACAGTAAGCGTTAAAATAACAAAATAACGTTATTTAGTTATTTTAACGCTCACCGTTAAAGCAATGAAATAACCAGATAACGTTATTTAGTAATTTTAACGCTCACCGTTAAAGCAATGAAATAACCAGATAACGTTATTTGGTTATTTCAACTGTGAGGGTGGATATCAATATGGCTTGTGCACAGATTTTAACAAAGTCTATTATATGGATATTTAAAACAGTTCACACTTTACAATAAATCAATACACAATCAAGGAATAGCAATACTCAACTACTGTCTCTAGGACCCCGTTATCTATCCACATGTACCTGACGAGAACTGGCGTCCATAGAAACTAGTACCTGAACATGCTTTTGTTGCGCATGCGCACAAGGCCAAACATAATACATTAGTTGTCATCAGGTTGTTTTATAGAAGTGGACTGGTCCCAAATTTACTTTGGCCAGCAGTTCTTACTTCAACACCCCCTCCCAAACTGAGGACCTGACAACTAATCATACATAACATACATAAACAGAAAAGTTCCAACCAACTGACTTAAATGGAGTTAATGGAGTGTACAATAATAAAAAATATTTTGGTTGAAGTTATATAAATCAAGCCTTAAATCTACAACAGAATTGTCAGTGGAACCGTATAGAGCTGTTTCTGACAGATAATGGAATAGGGTTCCTTATAGCGAACCAACTGTCCTTATATTTTGTGTTTGGTATCAATACATCGTGTCCAGGGACCGGAGACCCTTCCCACAAATGATATAATACCATCATATCAACTGAAACTTATAACTGATCAACAGATACATATGACATGGCATACATATCACATATCTGATCAACATATACATACAAGAGATCAACATGACGTACATAGAATGTTTCATCATATTGTACTTACTTGATTAATTCTTTACACACACTACATGTGGTCAGAATTTTGTTTCCGCATCTATCATTTCCAGGGACCGGAGACCCTTCCAAATCAAGACACTAGTATTTACCAAAGTATGTATCCAGGGACCAGAGACCCTTCCTACATGACTCAAATAAACACTTCAACATGTATATCTATTCCAGGGACCGGAGACCCTTCCAATATAACTCCAACAAATACACAACATATTCAAGTATCATCAAATTATGTTTCCAGGAACTAAGAACCTTTCCACAATATACCGATGAATACTCAACAGACATGATATTATCAAAGTACTTAGGGGATCGAAGATCCTTTTATGATACTGAGATAAAAAACAGAATTTACTTTCAAAGTATGTTTAAGATCAAAGATCCTTAACAATACTATTCAGATAGAGTGCCTATAGGTAATTACTGAAAAAAAAAAATAAATAAATAAACATCATCATCATCATCATAAAGCTGAATGAATAAATGTTTGATCAAACACAGAATGTTTTGAGTTTAGTCATAGACTTTTCTCATTTTCTTACCATATGATTTGACCATTATTTTTTTTTTAAACTGAAAATCAAACCTCATAGAATACAAGGTGTTCTCGAAACTTACTGAGCTTCGCTGCACTCAGCGGTTTTGTGAGAATGTCAGCAATCTGATCATTGGTATTGATCTTCACAATATTAATTTTCTTGTTCCTTACATGTTCACGTATCAATAAATATTTACGCTCAATATACTTCAGGCGACTTTTACTTGTGCTAGCTAGACAGTTTTGTTGTTCTGCTTCATTGTCTTCATATATGTATATTAACAGGAAATGCTCTGAGACCAACAGTTTCTTCTAATAATTGTGCTAAAAATAGAATTTAATTAGTAGCATGAGTAAGTGCAATGAATTCAGCTTCTGCTGAACTTTGTGCCAATGTCGATTGGAGTTTCGAGCACCATAAAACAGGATTACCAAATGCATAAATCACAAAGCCTGTAGTTGACTTTTGACTGTTCTTATCACCTGCAAAATCTGCATCACAATAAAATGATGAAATTGGAGAGCCTACAGTATATTTTAGACCCAACTGACTTGTACCTTTCAAATATCTCAAAACTCTTTTTACTAATGTCCAATGATACTGTTGTGGATTAGCTTGGAATCGAGCCAAGTAACCTACAGCAAAAGATATATCAGGTCTTGTAAATAAACATAAATACAACAGAGAGCCTATGGCATTCTTGTACGGAAAATCTGCCTCATTAGTAACTTCTGGAACTTTATGATTTCCTTGAGGAACTAATGGAGTATCAACTGAATTACCGGTGTGAACCTACCAGACCAAATCCATCAGACCGTTTGTCGGAAACGCCCGAACGCGGTGTCCAGTGGCGTACGGATCTGCAGTAAGATGAACGGTGTAACACGGCTGATTCGCATAAATAATAAACAAAGGATGTCAAACTTTATTGGATTTCTATTAAAAAAAGACTTCTACAGGAAACGAGGGTTGATTTTAACGGAGCTACTTCGGAAAGATATGAAATATCAGTGATCCGCTATATAGGGAATATTTCGTTGGATCATTACATTATCACGGAAAATATCCGACGAGAGCATAGTGACACTCGGCATGCGGAATTGTTATTTTGATGTAAATATTGCCTGGAAATTTTGTTCCCTTGCAAAGGGATCGAGGGGGTGAAATTTCATCCCCTATTTTGAAAAATTCGATATCTCGGAAAATACCGAACAGAGCACAATTAAACTCGGTACGTAGTACTGTTATATGGATTCGAACAGGTGGTGAAAATTTCGTCCACTTGCAGAGGGATCCAGGGGGTGAAATTTCATCTACTATTTTGGAAAATTCGATATCTCGGAAATTACTCAACGGAGCACAATTAAACTCGGTACGTAGTACTGTTATATGGATACGAACATTTGGTGAAAATTTCGTCCACTTGCAGAGGGAGCCAGGGGGTGAATTTTCATCCCTTATTTTGAAAAATTCGATATCTCGGAAAGTACTCAACGGAGCACGATTAAACTCGGTACGTAGTACTGTTATATGGATTCGAACATGTGGTGAAAATTTTGTCCACTTGCAGAGGGAGCCAGGGGGTGAAATTTCATCCCTTATTTTGAAAAATTCGATATCTCGGAAAGTCCTCAACCGAGCACGATTAAACTCGGTACGTAGTACTGTTATATGGATTCGAACATGTGGTGAAAATTTTGTTCACTTGCAGAGGGAGCCAGGTGGTGAAATTTCGTCCCCTATTTTGAAAAATTCGGTCTCTCGGAAATTACTCAACGGAGCACAATTAAACTCGGTACGTAGTACTGTTATATGGATTCGAACATGTGGTGAAAATTTTGTTCACTTGCAGAGGGAGCCAGGGGGTGAAATTTCATCCCCTATTTTGAAAAATTCGATATCTCGGAAAGTCCTCAACGGAGCACAATTAAACTCGGTACGTAGTACTGTTATATGGATTCGAACATGTGGTGAAAATTTTGTCCACTTGCAGAGGGAGTCAGGGGGTGAAATTTCATCCCCTATTTTGAAAAATTCGATATCTCGGAAAATACTCAACGGAGCACAATTAAACTCGGTACGTAGTACTGTTATATGGATTCGAACATGTGGTGAAAATTTCGTCCACTTGCAGAGGGAGCCAGGGGGTGAAATTTCATTCCCTATTTTGAAATATCCAATATCTCGGAAAATACTAAACGGAGCACAATTAAACTCGGAAGGTGTGACTATTATATCGATTCGAACATTTGATGAAAATATCGTCAACTTGCATAGGGATCCAGGGGTGTGAAATTTCATCCCCTATTTTGAAAAATTCAATATCTCGTAAAATACTCAACGGAGCACAATTAAACTCGGTATGTAGTACTGTTATACCGATTCGAACATTTGGTGAAAATCTCGCCCACTTGCAGAGGGAGCCAGGGGGTGAAATTTCATCCCCTATTTTGAAAAATTTGATATCTCGGAAAGTCCTCAACGGAGCACAATTAAACTCGGTAGGTGTGACTATCATATCGATTCGAACATTTGATGAAAATATCGTCAATTTGCAGAGGGATCCAAGGGGTGAAATTTCATCCCCTATTTTGAAAAATTCGATATCTCAGAAAATACTAAACGGAGCACAATTAAACTCGGTACGTAGTACTGTTATACCGATTCGAACATTTGATGAAAATTTTGTTCACTTGCAGAGGGAGCCAGGGGTTGACATTTCATCCCCTATTTTGGAAAATTCGATATCTCGTTATACCGATTCGAACATTTGGTAAAAATTTCGTTCACTTGCAGAGGGAGCCATAGGGTTAAATTTCATCCCCTATTTTGAAAAATTCGATATCTCGGAAAATACTAAACGGAGCACAATTAAACTCGGTACGTAGTACTGTTATATGGATTCGAACATGTGGTGAAAATTTTGTCCACTTGCAGAGGGAGTCAGGGGTGAAATTTCATCCCCTATTTTGAAAAATTCGATATCTCGGAAAATACTCAACGGAGCACAATTAAACTCGGTACGTAGTACTGTTATATGGATTCGAACATGTGGTGAAAATTTCGTCCACTTGCAGAGGGAGCCAGGGGGTGAAATTTCATTCCCTATTTCGAAATATTCAATATCTCGGAAAATACTAAACGGAGCACAATTAAACTCGGAAGGTGTGACTATTATATCGATTCGAACATTTGATGAAAATATCGTCAACTTGCATAGGATTCCAGGGGGTGAAATTTCATCCCCTATTTTGAAAAATTCAATATCTCGTATAATACTCAACGGAGCACAATTAAACTCGGTATATAGTACTGTTATACCGATTCGAACATTTGGTGAAAATTTCGCCCACTTGCAGAGGGAGCCAGGGGGTGAAATATGAGATATTGAAGGGGGTCAGAGAATTTTCCGTGGAAAACACAGTGGAGATGGCTGGTATGTGGAGTTCACACAACAAACAACTAATACTGGGAATTTATAGGCCTCCTCAAGGATTCTTGGATGTCTTTTTGGAACAACTAAGATGCTGCCTGCATAGCCTATCCGAAATGAAACCCGACATTTCATCCATTTTTGTTGGTGGTGACTTTAATGTGGATTTATCGAAGGATAGGGGTGACTCAGGTCGATTGCGAGAATTGTTTATGGACTTTGGACTCCAAGCTAAATTTTTAGAACCATCTAGAATATCTTCGTCAAGTGAATCCACAATAGATAATATATTTTCTAACGTCAATGATTTTGAAACGCTTACTTTCCAACCACACCTTTCAGACCATAAAGGTCAAATATTAAGCTATATTGCTTATACTGCCCCACAAAAAATCGGAAAAAGCACTTGTAGAGACACGAACAAGACGAATATAAATAAATTGAAGAAAACTCTACAAGAAGAAAAATGGGATTCTTCCGAACATACGTCAGCCAAAGCAGATTTTGACAATTTTTGGGAGAAACTTATCAACCATTTCGATCTGAACTGTCCTGAAAAGACCATTTTGAAGTTAGAACGAGGTAGAATAGGGAAAAGAAAAAACAGGGCTATGATGAAAATGAAGAAGCAGTTGGAAGCACTTGAGACTATAATGAAAGTAAGAGGGGACGAAATAAGTAAAAGGGCATATTACATACAAAGAAAAAAGTAAGCTCAGGAATTAACTGAGTCGAAGAAAAGGTCCAATACCAAAAAAATAAAAATGGCGGAGAATAAAAATGATGAAATTTGGAAGATCATAAGGCATGAGAGTAAGTGTAGAGCACGTCACAGTGAAATAAATATCGGTCCAGATGACCTTAATAGATATTTTGCCGAAGTTGGATCGAAAACTTCAGATAGATGTAGCAGGGTGAATGTTGAACCGATGCAGTTGTTGGAGAAAGCCAAAGTCAGGTCGGTGCGGTCTATTTTTCTGCAGGCATGTACAGTTACAGAATTGAGAAAAACAATGAAGAAAATAAAATCTAAAGCTTCGAAGGATACCTATGGAATGACCACTACCATCATGAAAGAAATATTTCCCTCAGTGGAGATACCACTAGCTGAAATAATAACGAAATGTTTACAAGAGGGTTACTTTCCAGAACAACTGAAGAAAGCAAGAGTAGTACCTATCTATAAGAAAGGCGATCCCGGTTCTCCGAAAAACTACCGACCGATCTCAGTCCTCCCTGCTCTGTCAAAATTATTCGAAGCGATTATAAGGGATCGTCAAAAAACAGAAGACTTTCAGCTCCCAACAACATGGCTTTCTGACGAATAGATCAGTGGAATCCGCAATCACAGAAGTAGTGCAAAATATAAGCTCATCTTTCAATCACAAAAAAAAATGTAGCCTACAAGCATGCGATCTGTCGAAGGCATTTGATTGTATCAAACATTCAGTGTTGTTGGAGAAACTTGAATTCTACGGTATTCGGGGGGTGGCATTGGACCTGATGGAAAGTTACCTCACGAATAGAACACAGAGAACTTGTGTGGACGGGAAATCATCATCCTGGGTAAGAGTGGATAGCGGTGTTCCACAGGGGTCAATACTGGGTCCCATCTTGTTTGTACTCTTCATTGATGACTTGCCAGCAAATGTAAAAACTGATCAGACTATTCTCTTTGCCGATGATACCTCGTTCTTGAATTCAGGAATGGGTGATGAAGATTTGCGTATGAAAGATAAAAAAACAATGGAAGATGCAAAGTCATGGTTTGATGCAAATGGGATCATGGGCGCCCGCAGAATTTTTTCTCAGGGGGGGCAAAAAAATTGTCAAAAAACGATAAGGCGCATGCGACTTCAGTATTCCATTTCTTTCTATTTCTATTTGTTAAAAATGATTAAGTTCTCCACCTCAACATTTTTTTAACATCAACAATATAAGGTGCTATGTATAAGATAAAACGGTAACTGTTTTCTAAACAAATCACAATTCATGAAAGAATATTAACAGGAAAATGAAATATAAATATTATAGAGAAAGGAATAAAATGAATTTTATGATTTCTAATAACTAAAGACATGCACATCAACCAGTAGAAACGAAATAAAAACCAATATACATATACGCTCGATATAAATAATAATGAAATATAGATTAAATGAAACAAACCATTAATTCAAAACTAGAAACTCGGAGATTATTCGAAATAACACAATATGAATATATTATCAAAATAAATAAATTATAAAAAATAAATAAAAAAGACATAACACACACAAAACTAATAATAATAATTCTGAAAATAAAATACCGGAATCGTAATACCACGAGTAGGCATATTTTATTCTGAACTAAAAATCAGCCTTCTGTTAGTATTAAGAAATTCAATAGGACCATTGAGTATAAATATATTAATACTCAATGATAGGATGTTAATTCCTATATTTTTTTGGATTGTTTATTTATCAGTACCCGTCATCGTCATCGGCATTCGATCTCCTTTGGAAAAATTTTAGAGTATCCATATTTTCCAAAGGTAAATTCATCATATTATATAATATATGAATAATATATGAAATATATATAGAAACATAAGTCAAATTCACTCTCAACAAACAAAACAAAAACAGTTTTCTGGGACTGCCGATAGAAGTGAAATCTGAGCAACTTGTAAACTGTATCGTCGAACTATTGGGTTGTAATTTTTGAATTAATTTTGGTTTAAAAAGGAGTGTTTATGATCAGTCATCACGGAAGTTCAAATTGGTCATTAATACTTCCTTACAAATCAAAAAATATTCGGAAATAATAATATAATAGATCGATGCTCTACGATACACTTGTTACTTTGTTTTCACTTCTATCCGCAGACCCCAAAAACTGCCACGTTTCGGATTTTTTACACTTCTTATCAATAATCTACAATTATAATAGTTGAAACTTCACATTGGGAGGCGCCGAACGAAAAAATCAGCTGCGTAAATAATTAAAGAAGTTACCCTCGATAACACAATTTGGAGTCAAAGACACTTAAAACTAAGAATACTCTCTGAATATATTCTCAACGTGGTTTCGATTGTTATGAATTCAAATACATCTTCCTCCAGATTGGAAATACTAATGAAAATAATCCATATTCCCGCCTTCTCGGAAAAAAATATTCTGATTGGAGAATGGACAATAATTATTGAAATATGAGAGTAGTCCCACTTGTCGTATGAAGAATCCCCCATCAAAGAAGCCGCCTAAAAATACCGGTCATAAAACATCTGGTAGCGATTGAAGAGAATGCCGATAAGCATGGGGTAGTTTATCAATTTATTACTTCGTTTTAGGTAAACAAAAACATGAGATTCATCGCCTCCGACAACCTTCCATGATTTCTCTCACCCAAAAAGTGCTCAACACGCCTCAGGGAGTTATCACTTCGATAGGGGATCCAAATCTCAGGGGGGCCACGGCCCCCCCTGGCCCCCCCCTGCGGGCGCCCATGAATGGGATGATGATCAACATCGATAAAACCCAGAGGCTTCTTTTCGAGACCAAACCGTCAACTTCAGAGTGCTGCCTGAGACTTCTTGGTGTCACATTGATGCCCAACCTGAGCTTTTCACTTCATGTTGAGATGCTGATTCCAAGACTTTCGGGAGCAACGTACGTAATACGGAGAATCAGACAGCTGGCGGGACCCGAAGCTGCAAGAGTGGCGTATTTTGGGCGCTTTCATAGTGCTCTCAATTTCGGCGTGCTCTTTTGGGGCGATTCCCCTGAGAGCGTCAGGATATTCCGGAAGCAAAAGAACGCTTTGAGGGTGCTGTGCGGTGTGAATGGACGTCAGAGCTGTAGGGCGTTGTTTCCGAGGGAGGGCATACTCACCTTGCCAAGTATTTTTATACTCGCCTGCATTCTTCATGTTTTCGACCACCAAGCAATGATAGAGAGGAATGGTTGTCACCATGAGTATGAAACCAGAAATCGTGATTATTTCAAAATCCCATATCACAGAGTGAAAGCCGCTCAGGTTAGCGTAAATCATTTGGCGATAAAATTGTACAATAAGCTACCGTCAAATCTCAAAACACTAAAGAGGGAAGAAATGAAAAGGAGGCTCAGAGTCATGTTAATAGAGAAGGCCTATTTTAGTACCAGGGAATTCCTCGATGATGTCTTGGTCTGAGGGATGTGATTGGTGTAGAGTTAGTCTTAAGTGTGTGTTTGTTTATTGAATTGTGAATTGTGTCTTATACAATTACTTACTGACTCCCCATGTAATTTTTTGATGGGTCAGAAACTTATTTACCACAAATTTGTTTTATGTAAATAAGTGAAATAAATAAATAAATTTCATCCCCTACTTTGAAAAATTTGATATCTCGGAAAGTCCTCAACGGAGCACAATTAAACTCGGTAGGTGTGACTATCATATCGATTCGAACATTTGATGAAAATATCGTCAATTTGCAGAGGGATCCAAGGGGTGAAATTTCATCCCCTATTTTGAAAAATTCGATATCTCAGAAAATACTAAACGGAGCACAATTAAACTCGGTACGTGGTACTGTTATACCGATTCGAACATTTGATGAAAATTTTGTTCACTTGCAGAGGGAGCCAGGGGTTGACATTTCATCCCCTATTTTGGAAAATTCGATATCTCGTTATACCGATTAGAACATTTGGTAAAAATTTCGTTCACTTGCAGAGGGAGCCATGGGGTTAATTTTCATCCCCTATTTTGAAAAATTCGATATCTCGGAAAATACTAAACAGAGCATAATTAAACTCAGTAGGTGGGACTATTATATCGATTCGAACATTTGACGAGAATATCGTCAACTTGCATAGGGATCCAGGGGGTGAAATTTCATCCCCTATTGTGAAAAATTCGATATCTCGGAAAGTCCTCAACGGAGCACAATTAAACTCGGTACGTAGTACTGTTATACCGATTCGAACATTTGGTGAAAATTTCGTCCACTTGCAGAGGGAGCCAGGGGGTGAAATTTCATCCCCTATTTTGAAAAATTCAATATCTCGTAAAATACTCAACGGAGCACAATTAAACTCGGTATGTAGTACTGTTATACCGATTCGAACATTTGGTGAAAATTTCGTCCACTTGCAGAGGGAGACAGGGGGTGAAATTTCATTCCCTATTTTGGAAAATTCGATATCTCGGAAAATACTGAACGGAGCACAATTAAACTCAGTACGTAGTACTGTTATATGGATTCGAACATGTGGTGAAAATTTCGTCCACTTGCAGAGGAAGCCAGGGGGTGAAATTTCATCCCCTATTTTGAAAAATTCGATATCTCGGAAAATACTGAACGGAGCACAATTAAACTCGGTACGTAGTACTGTTATATGGATTCGAACATGTGGTGAAAATTTCGTCCACTTGCAGAGGAAGCCAGGGGGTGAAATTTCATCCCCTATTTTGAAATATTCAATATCTCGGAAAATACTGAACGGAGCACAATTAAACTCGAAAGGTGTGACTATTATATAGATTCGAACATTTGATGAAAATATCGTCAACTTGCATAGGGATCCAAGGGGTGAAATTTCATCCCCGATTTTGAAAAATTCAATATCTCGTAAAATACTCAACAGAGCACAATCAAACTCGGTATGTAGTACTGCTATACCGATTCGAACACTTGGTGAAAATTTCGTCCACTTGCAGAGGGCGCCAGGGGGTGAAATTTCATCCCCCATTTTGAAAAATTCGATATCTCGGAAAGTCCTCAACGGAGCACAATTAAACTCGGTAGGTGTGACTATCATATCGATTCGAACATTTGATGAAAATATCGTCAACTTGCAGAGGGATCCAAGGGGTGAAATTTCATCCCCTATTTTGAAAAATTCGGTATCTCGGAAAATACTAAACGGAGCACAATTAAACTCGGTACGTAGTACTGTTATACCGATTCGAACATTTGGCGAAAATTTCGTCCACTTGCAGAGGGAGCCGGGATGTGAAATTTCATCCCCTGGATCCCTCTGCAAGTGGACAAAATTTTCATCAAATGTTCGAATCGGTATAACAGTACTACGTACCGAGTTAAATTGTGCTCCGTTTAGTATTTTCCGATAACCGAATTTATTTTTCAAAATAGGGGATGAAATTTCACCCCTTGGATTCCTCTGCAAGTTGACGATATTTTCATCAAATGTTCGAATCGATATGCTAGTCACACCTACCGAGTTTGATCGTGCTCCGTTGAGGACTTTCCGAGATATCGAATTTTTCAAAATAAGGGATGAAATTTCACCCCCTGGCTCCCTCTGCAAGTGGACAAAATTTTCACTACATATTCGAATCCATATAACAGTACTACGTACCGAGTTCAATCGTGCTCCGTTGAGGACTTCCCGAGATATCGAATTTTTCAAAATAGGGGATGAAATTTCACCCCCTGGCTTCCTCTGCAAGTGAACAAAATTTTCACCACATGTTCGAATCCATATAACAGTACTACGTACCGAGTTTAATTGTGCTCCGTTGTGTAATTTCCGAGATATCGAATTTTCCAAAATAGGGGATGAAATTTCACCCCCTGGATCCCTCTGCAAATGGACGAAATTTTCACCACATGTCGAATCCATATAACAGTACTACGTACCGAGTTTAATTGTGCTCCGTTCAGTATTTTCCGAGATATCGAATTTTTCAAAATAGGGGATGAAATTTCACACTCTGGATCCCTTTGCAAGGGAACGAAATTTCCAGGCAATATTTACATCAAAATAACAATTCCGCATGCCGAGTGTCACTATGCTCTCGTCGGATATTTTCCGTGATAATGTAATGATCCAACGAAATATTCCCTATATAGCGGATCACTGATAATTCATATCTTTCCGAAGTAGCTCCGTTAAAATCAACCCTCGTTTCCTGTAGAAGTCTTTTTTTAATAGAAATTCAATAAAGTTTGACATCCCTTGTTCATTATTTATGCGAATCAGCCGTGTTAAACCGTTCATCTTACTGCAGATCCGTACGCCACTGGACACCGCGTTCGGGCGATTCCGACAAACGGTCTGATGGATTTGGTCTGGTAGGTTCACACCGGTAACTTTAACATTTCCTTCACAAACTGGGTTTGATGAAGAAACAACTGATTTTCTGATCTAGTGATTTCCAAACCAAGGAACTTAGTTGGAAAGCCAAACTGTTTGACATTGAAACGTGACTTCAACAAATTCACATTTTCTTGAATAAGTTTTCCACAACTACCCGTAATTAATAGATCGTCAACATATACTAAAATCAAAATGATCTTACCATCTTCTTTTTTCTTATATAAACATGGTTCACGTAAATTTGATTCAAAATTAGAATCCTTCAGAAATTTATCAAGTGTCATAAACCAACACTTTGGTGCTATAGATAATCCATAGAGAGCTTTTCGTAACTTCAATATTACCTTTGTTTTGTCAAGATTGATTCCTTCAGGTAAACTCACATATTTTGGTCTATCAATTTCTCCATGCAGAAATGCTGTTATGATATCCAACTGTTCAATATGCCATTTCCTAGAAACTGATAATGCAAACAAAAGTTTAACAACTGATAGAGCTGGTGTAGGAGATGCAGTTTCCTCAGAAGTATGCTTTTCAGTATCTTTGCATCCTACAACAACTAAACGAGCCTTACATACACCATTGTCTTTCGTTGTAAATACCCATTTTAAAGGAATACTTTTCATACCTTGTGTTAGCGAATTAAATAAGGAAGAAAACCTTTCAAACCTGCTATATTCTATGACAGTTGAACGTCAGTCGGTCGGTCTCTATGTTCATGATCGACGACTAGAATTAACCTAAGTTAACAGCGTAGCTTGTAGATGGTGTGTAAAAGGAAACTTTGTATCTTTCGAAATATTAAATAAAGTAATAAATCAATCTCATATTTCAATCTAACATTGGTTATGGGCCCAGGAAGACGAGGTTGATTTGGATAGTTCCGAAGAAAGTATTAAAAAGACAAAGTTTTTTCAAGTATTGAGGTTAAGTTGAGCACGCCGAGGTTCAGGTCAGAATATTCAAGAAGAAATGCAAGCTGAAAACAAATATGGCATTGTGCCATTTGGTGGTGAAAATTTTGATAACTGGAAGTTTCGTTTGAACACATTGCTATGTTCGATGGATGTGAAAAAGGTAATGAAGACCGTAACAGATAGTGAAAAAAGAAAAAACCGATGCCTGGCACACAGCCAACAATAAAGCAATGATGCTTATTATTCAGAATATTGCCGACTCTCATTTAGAGTATGTGAAAGACATAGATAGTGCCTATAAAATGCTTCAAAAGTTGGAAAGTATTTTCGAAAAAAGGGGAACATACTCAAAATTTCACTTGCTCCAGGAATTGATGAATTTGAAGTATGACACATCTTCTGATTTGCAGAGTCACTTTGCTAAATGTGACAAAATATTCAGAGAATTAAGAAGTTTAGGAAGTGCTTTCGAAGAGTCAGATATGGCATGTTTTGTACTACTATCGATGCCATTGGAATACGAGAATGTAGTAACAGCTATTAGAACGATTTCTGAAGACCAGCTGAAGATGGATTTTGTGAAAAGCAGGCTGTTGGAATTCAAAACCAGCAAGAGTAATGATGGAAACAAATTGTCGAGTTTCGTATCAAGAAAAGAAGTAAAATGTTTTAAATGTGGAAAAATGGGCCATACTAAAAGTTTATGTGGTATAAAATGCTTCAAATGCAAGAGATTTGGTCACAAAGCTGCTGAATGTAAAAAGGAAGTCAAAGCAAACTATGCTGAGAAAGAAAACAGAAATCTCGACGAAGTTGCATTCAGTGCAACAGTTGGTGATGGCATGGCAAATTATTGGTATGCAGATTCTGGTGCTACTCACCACTACATAAATGATAGGAGTATGCTGCAACGAGAAACCAAATATGATGTCCCAAAACACATACAATTGGCAGAAGCAGGGAAGTCGATGGAAGCTGTAAGCATTGGTGATGTTGAAGTTCTAAGTAAGGTGGGAGAAAATATTCATAATATTATTATTAGAGATGTAATGTGGGTTCCTAAGCTTAGAGTGAATTTGTTGTCAATTCCATCCATAGAAAAAGCAGGTTTTGATATTATATGTTCTAGTGGTAAAATTCATATCAAAAAGAATGGCATAACTTATGTTGTAGGTGAGCGTGTAGGCAATTTATATAAAATTCAATTTTATGAAGATAATAAGAAAGCTAATTTATCTTGTGTAGATGATACTGATTTATGGCATAGACGCTATGGGCATTTGAATTATTTGTCGTTATCAAAGTTGAGTCAACTCAAGTTAGTGAAAGGAATAAGTGACAATTTGAAATTTAAGAAGGAACTGTGTGAAATCTGTATATTGTCAAAACAAAAATGTTTACCGTACAAGTCAAGAACAAATAGATCAACAAGGGTGCTTGAGTTGGTGCACACAGACGTTTGTGGCCCACTCACCCCAGAATCAAATAATGAGAACAAATATTTTGTATCTTTTATTGATGATTTCTCAAGATTTGCAATGATTTTTATTATCAAAAATAAGTCTGAGGTGTTTGAATGTTTTAAGGAGTACTATGAGAGAGTATCCACAATTTTTGTAAATAAAAGGTTGTCTAAACTTTGGTGTGACAATGGAGGAGAATATCGCTCTAGAGATCTTATGAATTTTTGTAAAGAAAAGGGAATTCAGCTACAATATACTCCTCCATATTCTCCGCAGGTGAATGGAGTGGCTGAAAGGTTTAATCAGACGGTTCTAAATAAAGCAAGGTCGATGATAACACAATCAAAATTAAGTAAGAAATTTTGGGAAGAAGCAGTCTTAACAGCTGCTTTCATAATGAATAGATCACGGTCATGTATAGTTGAGAATAAAACTCCTTATGAGTTATGGCTAGGTAAAAAACCCAATGTTTCAAATATGCGTGTTTTTGGATGCATTTGCTATGCTAGAATTCCAGACTCCTTACGAACTGAACTAGATGATAAAGGCAGGAAATGTCGTTTTGTAGGTTATACTGAAAATGGTTTTCGATTGTGGGATGTAAATTAAGGGGAAATGCTTCACTCTAGGAATGTAGTGTTTGATGAATTCAACTTTGATAATTCAGAAATTAAAAGTACAGAGCAAATGAATGAAAATGAACAGCAAATTAAATTTAATACACAAAATAACATGAGTGAGAATGAAAGGGAATGTAGTGATAATGAAGTGAATGATGAAACAGATAGAAATGAAATATTGATTGAAGATAGACCGAAAAGAAATAGAAAACTTCCTTCTAAATTAAATGATTACGAAGTAGATGTTAGTTGTTTGGCATTGTTGAGTGAATTTTCAGGAGCACCAAAATCTTATAAAGAGGCAAAGAGTAGCTCAGACTGGTGTCACTGGAAAAAGGCTGTAAGGGAAGAATTAGATGCATTAATTGAAAATAATACCTGGGAATTTGTAGATAGGCCAACTAAAGAAAAAATTTTGAGCAACAGATGGGTATTTAGAACAAAAGAAAATGGTGGTCATTTGACATATAAAGCAAGGCTAGTTGTCAGAGGGTTTGAACAAAATTTTTCAGAATTAAGTCAAATACATGCGCCAGTAGCTAAGCTTTCATCTTTCAGAATGTTCTTGTCGATAGCAGTAAATTATGATTTGAAGTTGATACAGTTAGATGTAAAGAATGCTTTCTTAAATGGTTTTATGGATGAGAAAGTGTACATGTCTATACCTGAAGGGTTACATGTCTCAGAAGAAAATAAAAATAAAGTTTGTTTACTCAACAAATCATTATATGGTTTAAAACAGGCTCCAAGGATTTGGAATCAACAATTTAACGAACTCATGACTACTCTAGATTTTAAACGTTCAAAATCGGATTATTGCCTATATACTTACCTGGAACATCAGTTGTGTTGTTACCTATTATTATATGTTGATGACATATTGATCGCTTGTAATGATCTTGAGTTTTTGAATAATTTACAGTTAAAACTAAATGATACTTTTAAAATGAAACAAATCACAGAGGTAAAAAATTTCTTAGGAATAAATATTTGTATCAACAATGAGGAAAACAAAATAACTATTGATCAAAAATCTGCTATAGAATATTTGATTGATAAATATAATGTACAAGATTGTAAAAAGGTTAAAACACCTATGGAAGTTAATTTGGATTTAAAAAGAAATGAAGATGTAAAATTTATAACAAAATTACCATATAAAGAGCTTCTGGGTAGTTTAACTTACATAATGATAGGATCTAGACCAGACATATGCTTTAGCATTGGTTTCTTTGGTAGATACCAAGAATGTGCTACAGATGAACACTTCAAACATTTATTGAGAGTCTTAAAATACTTAAAATATACTAAAAATCTCAAATTATCTTTTTTAAAGTCTAATGAAACACTAACAGGATATGTTGATGCCGATTGGGCAAATGATAAGGATAGTCGAAAGTCAATCACAGGATTTTGTTTTAAGTTGTTTGGTAATTTGATATCATGGAGTTCCAAAAAACAATCGATGGTTACATTATCGAGTACAGAGTCTGAGTTTGTTGCCATCTGTGATGCATCTTGTGAATTAATGCATATCAGAAATTTGTTACATGATTTAGGAATTAAGTACCTCTTGCCGTTTGTTATATTCGAAGACAACCAAAGTACAATAAAACTATTAAATAACTTTGAGAATAACAAAAGGTGCAAATATATAGATGTTAAGTTGCATTATGTCTTAGATTTGTTAAATGAAGGACTATTTATTCTAGAATATATATGTACAAGTGAACAATTAGGTGATATATTCACAAAGTCATTGGGATCCACAAAATTTAATTGTTTTGTTAATAAATTGAATCTTTTATCTTAAAGTATGTTCGCAGGTTTGAGGGAGGGTGTTAGCGAATTAAATAAGGAAGAAAACCTTTCAAACCTGCTATATTCTATGACAGTTGAACGTCAGTCGGTCGGTCTCTATGTTCATGATCGACGACTAGAATTAACCTAAGTTAACAGCGTAGTTTGTAGATGGTGTGTAAAAGGAAACTTTGTATCTTTCGAAATATTAAATAAAGTAATAAATCAATCTCATATTTTAATCTAACATCCCTTACTTCTGGGACATACTGAACATTAGCTAGCTGTACAATGTGCGAACTTTTTCCAAACTGTACAAGTAATGGAAGAGTTCCCTGACCCATTCACATAATGTACTCAGTTTCCGATGCCAGCACAACAGATATGGGCTCTTTATAAGCCTGATAGTTCAACAGAATTTTTTGTACATTCACTACATGGTGAGATGCACCAGAATCAGCCAGAAATGTTGCAAACATACCAAAATTGCTCAAATCAAACAGTGACTTCTAGATTTATTTTCTTTCATTCTTCTGCAGTCCTCTTTTTATGACCCTTCTTATGGCAGAAATAACAGAATCTCTCTGAGTTCGTGCATGTGTTAGCCTTATGGAACAGCAAACCACACTTTCTGCAACTTGAATCACGCTTCTCAGCTGGCGTCATTTGCTTGATTCTTTCTAATTGGTCCACTGTGTATGGGCTGTTTTCTGCTCTTTTATCCTCAAAATAAGGAGTTCGCTTTGAAAGGAATTTTTCTTTATTGGAATTGGCCTCCTTGAGTGATCTATCTGATCTACTCTCTAAACAGAAATCACATATATTATTATCATCATTCTTTCCACATTTAATGCAGAGTACTGAAATGGAATGAGGATTAGTAACGATACATTCTCCAATTGGATAGTCAATACAAGATGAACATAAGGTGTGTACTTCATTGATCTCAGTGTTGAGAATTTTACCTGGTATATCAAAACATTCAAAACAAATATCAGAACAATCATTAAAATCATTTTCATACATACTGTTTTCGACCTCTCTGTAATATTGACTATTTGCTACCTCTAAAAAGGCATTTTTCACAAACTCATACGTCCTAGTTTCTTCCGGTAGGGTCGCCATCGTTGTAAAGAACGCCATGAACCCTCTTGCATCCTTCACCTTGTGTAGAAAATAGCCCACCACTATTTTTGGTTCCAGAGGGCATTCTAGCTCCTTGAAGTCCTGCACCCCCTTCTCGAATTGGGAGACGAAATTTACCGGGTTCATTTTTGGGTAGAACACCGTTTTCCCGAAGTTGTCCAAAACTTCCACCATCTTCTGCACATCGTTTTTCCCAAACATCTGAACTAGTTTTTGGAAAGCTTCCGCTGCCGACTCTTGATTTTCTATCACGGTTCTAGGGGCATGCTGCAGTGATGCCTCTAGATATTGCAGCACTTGAGCGTTATACATATTTTTCTCTTCGATAGTCATTGTACATTCTGGTCCGCCTAAATCAAAATGTAGGAATTGCGAACGTCCTAGAGCTCGCATGTCTCATTCCACTCTTTGCTTCCAGGAGCGGAAATTCGAGTGTCCTTTTAGTTTATCACTACTTTCAAAATGTGGTATTATGAAAGCTGGTAGATTTACTTTCTCTGTAGGTAGATCTGATATCACACTCGTTGATGGAGATCGGATGTTTCCAATTTTTTCTGCCAACATTTGCACGAAACTTGGGTTTGTTAGCATGGCGAAAGTATTATGTCGTGGAACATCCATTGCCGACTCACTAAGGTTGGATTGATCCATTTCTTCGTTGTTGGAATTAATTGACATCGTTTTTGGTGAAAGCACGTGGTCTTCTTGTCGCACGTGGTCTTCTTGTAACACGTGATCTTCTTGTAGCACGTGGTCGACGGTTATTGAAATACTTTCACTTATAATGTCTTCACAAGCTCTGCTACCATGTGAGGGTGGATATCAATATGGCTTGTGCACAGATTTTAACAAAGTCTATTATATGGATATTTAAAACAGTTCACACTTTACAATAAATACATAAGTATGTAGAACTCGTTCGCATAAGTCGTGTTCATCAATCGCTCCTTTAATTCTTTGAATTCAAGTGAGATTTAGTTGAATTTAATTCTGAATTTTCACACAAGTGCAGCGTCAGAGTTTCCATCTTGTACTTTTCAGCTTCAATACTCTAAAATAACACAAACAATGAACAAACAGTGTAAAATCTGCGTTGAAATCGTTAACCGTAAAAACCCCGGTATTTAGTGTGGTGCGTCATGCGATCGTTTTTTCCACGGAAAATGTGTCGGTTTGAACAATAAACAATTAGATAGTCTCCGTATGGACGGAATTTCCTGGAGTTGCCCGGATTGTCGCTGTCTCGGAGCCACAGCCGGTTCGAGACGATCGCTGGCCCCGCCTAGCAGTATCCCATCACCACCCACTACGCGATTTCTCTCAACTACGAATGAGAGCGTAAGTAACAGTGACCTTATGGACGCCATGAAGGGAATATATTCCGAACTAAAGGAAATCAAGGAACAACACATCAGTTTAACAAACTCAGTTACCTTTTGTTCCGACAAGGTCTCTGACTTTGAGGAAAAATTGAATAGAATTACCGAGTGGATGCGCGCAACTGATAAAATACTGAAGCAAAATGCTACTCTTCAGGAGAGTGTTGAAGCGTTGGAGTCTAGAATGGATCGGCTGGAGCAGTCGGCACGTGTCAATAATGTCGAAATTCAGGGTATACGCGATTCAAGGGTAGGTTGCGCCCTCTGTAAACATTGAGTTTGCTGAAACACTTTGTGTTGTACTTTCTTGTTTATGAAGATCTTTGAGCGAGTTAATATATTATAATATAATATATTCTTGAGTTGAATGATGGATTCATACGAAACTAGAGTATTCCTTACTTTAAATGAATATTTTAGATATTTGGAAGCCGTTCCGAATAGTAGGAGTGTCGTAGAAGGTGGGTACAAAATAAATTATCAAAATAGTTTTCGTTCACTTAATTTTATAGGAGAAGCAATCCTAAATGCTGGACACCTAATAATGTGTGGTAATCTGGAGAAAAGCACACATCGGGTTTTTGAAATATTTAGTTTGTGCTTACAAACATCAGCCCTCACAGCCAATCTCCATGAGATAACTGGCAAAATTCTAGTAGACGAGGGATCAGCTGTAGTATCAGCATTCCGCTGCTCCTGTAAGGCTGGTTTAGGTGGAAAATGCAAGCATATCTCGGCTGTTCTTTTGCACTGTACTAGGTTGTATTAAATTCGATTTAATTAATGTCTGAATCAGGACTTGCAATTGGACAATAATATATACACAATATAATGTTTAGTTTTTTTGCTTTTCCTGGTGTTTTCTGTTGCAGGACTGATCTCAACAAATTTGAGAAGGTATCTAGTACAGATGTAAAATGTTGGTGGACAAATAAGAAGAAATTGACAAAAACCAAATATGAAGCCCTTTCAATACTGAAAACCTCATGCTTGAAAAGCAAAGTTCCTCCTAAACATCAATTACCGATGCAGGTTGAAGAGGATATTCGGACATTTGTCATTTCCAAGATGACAAATTCCAGTATTGCAGTTCATAGGTTGATTAAATTGCACTTGTTTCAATTTTGGGAAAATTGTAATGATAAAATTTTCAGAAATAGGAATATTGATGGAGGAAGTGCTGACAAAACCCCAGAGTGTCCCGCCGAATTATCTATCATTGTGAAAAATTCTGAAAATTCTATTTTCATGAAGAATTTCAATGAACCTGAACTAAATTATGAGTGTCACAATTGTATCGAGAAGTACAATGGATTGACAATGTTTGACACCTTAGACATTTGTAGGAGAACTTTGGTAGATAAGACACTCTGGGAGCAAGAGCGAAAATTTCGAGTCACTGGTTCTCGATGCTATGGTCTTTATACTTATTCGAAGAATGATTGGGAAGAAAAATGTAGGACATTTTTCTATCCTAAGGAATTCTCGAATGTTTATACAAAACATGGCACCGAATACGAACCAGTGGCTCGAAAACATTTCGAGAAACAATCTGGGCTCTTGGTTGTGAAAACTGGCTTAATAATATGTAGAAGTCAGCCTTGGCTTGGATATTCTCCTGATGGCATCATCATGAAAAATGATAAACCATATGGTCTCTTAGAGATTAAATGTCCATACAAAGGTTTGCAGAATTTTTACAGTTAGATTTTGGAATTGATATATTTTTTTTTTCAGCTAAACAAATATCTGGTGCTACTAGCCTTAAATATATCATTTTGAAGAACGGCACATATGAATTAAAGAAAAAACATCAATATTATGGGCAGATACAGCTTGGAATGGCCATTCTGAACGTTAATATTTGCCATTTCATAGTATATTTTTCAGACAGCCAATCTTATATAGAGATTAAAGTATTGCTGGATGAAGAATATACTCATGAAATGATATCATCTTTAAAAAAAAAATATGTAGAGAACATGCTACATAAAATCTGCTCATGTTTTGTTTGAAATCATAAGGGCTGTAAGGAGATAATTGCCGTGAGTCCCAGCCAATGGTGTATCCAGCAAACTGTGTTTTTTTTTAGTCGGTCGGCCTGGTAAGGTGGTTGATGAGGGGGGCCACCCGCACTACCTACTACGAAGGCTAAACCCGACACTCCCTACAACTACGGGGTTGTAGGCGTCTGAAATTGAATTGATTAATTAAATAATCAATTCATGAGCAGATTCATTTACACAGTCGAAAAAAAAAAAAAAAAAAAGGGCTGTAAAGATGTTGTTTGATTTATCAATGACATTGATGGCCTCTCAGGATTTGAATGAACAAGTTTGGTGAAGAACAAAAGATACTTGTGTTTGAAGTTCTCGGAAGGCTGAAACTAGCCACAACGACCCCCCTTCAGAATAATAATAATAATAATAGGGCTACAATCTCAATTCAATTTTAATTTCATTAAATAAGATTTTTTCGCATTCAATTATATTTTGGATTCAGAAACTTTTTTTCCATATACAAATTTTTCTATTCAGCCTAGATGAAAAAACATAGCCATTTTAAACTTTCATAATGAGTTGGATTGAACTTCAAAAAAATTTTGCAGATAGTTAATTCTATGAATTTCACGAGCAATACTTTTATATTCTAAAATTACTTAACATTCAACAAACTTTCATGAGTTAGGTCCCGTGAATTTCTGATATAATTATGTTAGTCCTAATCCAAAAAATATCAGTAGCAAAGTCTACTCAGGAAGGAACTGGTTTATGTATACTGATTGTATAATGTATTATATATATATATATATATTTATAATTTTATATCATGTTTTGTTTATTTGGACTAGATTATTATAAAATCTTTATAATCTGGATATACTGTTCTATTGTTTGTTTCAATGTATGTATCATTAAAAAGGAATTATAAATAGTTCTCCTTGAATATAATTTAAAAAAATCTGTGTTATATGTCATGAAAACTGAAGGTTACCAAAAAAACCTTGGTAACATAAGGAAGAATATAGAAAGTAATTTTCAAGTAAACTAGATACTAAATCTATTTTCATTATTGCACAATAGACAATCAAAAAACATATGTGAGGAAATTACAACCATCTAGGTTTCTATTACTGACATAACATAAGTACAGTGGAATTTCCCTGTAATGAAAGTGCTTAATCCACAAAAAAATTTCATTACACAGAAAATTCATCTAGGTACATATACAATATACATACAATTGATTAGAAAAACAATTTGTACAATTTAAGCCAAAAATGTTTACAAGGTACATAAACGATATTTGTGCAATACAGTAATATATGCGTAAGAAAGCTAACTTTTTCTTATTCTCATTTTGTCATATTTGACAAAATTGACCGATGAAAATCGCGAAGTTGTCGTTGTATTAAAATCTGTCAGAATGAAATTCATAAATTTGTCAAAAGTTGGAAAAAGGACATTGAATGTAGTTTCTTCATTTCAGGATAAGAAACACATCTTGTTTAATTTCCAACACATACCTATAACATTATATCCATTACATTTGGATAATCTGAACAGAAAGTTGGCACCACCTGTTCAGTTTATCAAATCAATCTGAATTATATGCCTGATCCGAACAAGTTCGGATTATAGATTCATTACTAGAGAAAAATTACGAATTGAGGCTGTTTGGATTATAGGGTACTTTGGATTATCCGTACATTACTGTATATACTACTACAGTACTATTCTCAAAATTTATCATTTGAAAGAATTGGCACTATCGCCGAACATATTGTCATAATTTCTTCCACTTTAGGCACCAAATTCCACTGCAAAACATTGCTCAAAATTTTGAAAATTTTTATTCTCTGATTGACCCTTTCTATATGGACTCTTGCTCTGGCAATAAACAAGTTTTGTTCCACTTCTTGAAGGGTCATTTGTTTCCTATTCCTCATGAATGGAGGACGAATAAGTTTGATTTTGTTTTCTGAACAAATGTCATCAATTAAGAAACCTCTGTCTACCATTATAGCATCCTCATTTGGCTTAAGGCAAGATATCAGATTGCTCTGTTCGAATATTGCCTTATCAGAAGCTCGTCCTCCATAAGCTTCACTGACAAAGCATATCAAGCCAGCAGGTGTAACAGCTGTCATGAATTTAATTGTACTTCTTCCTTTATAGTGAGAGTAGCACCGTATTCTACAGCACAGACATTTTGTTCTCTGTACAAAAATTTCTGTGCAGTCCAGGATAACTCTCACGTCTTGGAATTGGTTAAAAATTTTTGGCAAATTTCTCCTTATTTCCTCAGATTGAGGTAAATATATTAATGGTCTTAATACTGTGGCCAAAACAGTGAGCATCTCATATATAATCACTTTAATACTTTGGGAACTCATGTTCCCAAAGAGTAAAGATAATACCACATAACTGGTATCATTTTTTAGTTTGATGAAGGTCAAAATTATTTTCTCCCTGATACTTAGGGATGATACAAAACTTTCCTTTTTTATTCTCAACACCAAACTTTCAACTGTGTCCAACATCTGAAAAGAATTCAGCCCCGTCATGCTGTTGAGCTTTTTATCCGTTATTATGTTGTCACAAATGGTCCGAATTTTCAACGTATTAACTTGGACTGCAACTTCTTCATACTTCACTTCTGCCAAAGCACATAAAGCTTCAGCAGCCATCCATTCATCGGATGTTCTAGTTATTTCCTGAAATTATAACTTTAATATAAGGACTATAAGAATAGGTATTTCAGTTCTTTACCTGTGTAGGGAGTTCTTCATCAGTTTCTTGCTCTTCCTCCATAGATCCACAATTGGTTTTCAACTGAAAATTAATTAATTTTAACTGAAGAGTACATAATGCATTATTAATAATTACAAGTGGCTGGGCAGGTTCATATTTGAGTAAAGTCCGTCTTTTCTGTCTATTAGTGGTCTCATGAGATCCCTTAGGAAGGTTTTTTGTAGGAAATGCATTTTTCTTCAACCTCAGACGAGTCACATTCGTTTTTCTGGGTATCCCATAGTCTCCTGAAAAAACAATATATGAAATAATGTGTAATTCAAATGATATTCTCACACAACTCACTTCGTGGCATGAAATCAGATTCTTCAAAATGTTTCGAACAAACTCTCATGAATTCAGTTATTTTTCTTCCGCACTTTAAATTCTTTTCCCAAATTTTTCTCAAGTCCATTTTCTCAACAATACCATTTTTGTTGGTTATTTCAACTTTACAAGTTTTATATTTTGGGAAAGAATGAAATGAAACGTGGTCCTTGTGAGAACGACTTTCACAACCATAAACACAACAAGAAATTCCACTTCTCGACATATTGAGTCTTATATCACTTATTTTCACACAAATAAATCAATCTAAATAACTAAAATAAACTTTGAAGTTGTTAACTCTCACCAACAACTGTAGAAAGTGTAAATTCGTCAAGAATCACTATAACCGATTTCAAGCGAATAACCAGTAATGACCGCGGTTATCTACGGTTATAGACTTCAGCGATATTCCTTGTAAAATGATTATAACCGACAATGACCGAAGTCGCTTGAATGCAGTTGGTCCTAGTTGGTAATTACCAATGAGGACCAGGTTATTCGCTTGAAATCGGTTTATGAAATCAGTACAAACTCAAAGTAAGGGATACTCACAAATAGTTTGAAATTTTTGCCGCTAGGTGGTTTCGAGATGAAGTTGAATCGCCTATAGATGAGAAGCCCAGTGAGAACTTGTTGGACGTAGTTCAGAAAATAGGAGACTACATAGATTTCAATGTGGTACCTGAAAAAGTCCAACATATACACCGTATTCAATCAAAAAACCCAAAGAACAAAACAAAGAGCATAATTCTGCAATTTTCAAACCGCAAATATAAAGAAGATTTTCTAGCGGCTGCCAAGAGAAAACGCATGAGGAGAGATGATGGTTCTCCCAGAATGCAGATAGCTGGTCTGTCTGAGGGGTTTTACATCAATGAACATCTCACCCTGTCAAATAAGATTCTCTTCAGGGAATAATAATAATAATAATATTTATTTATCCTTTCGACCACATATTTACAAGCATTACAAATAAATACATTCGGTATAGGATGTGTCAGAATAAGAAGGAAAATAAAAAATACACACAAATATATAGCAAAATCGACAATATATCAATATAAAATGTAATGAAAGTGAAGACTTAAATAACGTACACAATAAGAAATATGACAATGATATGAAAAATGAGCAAATAAATTATCAACAATTAAACTCAGAAAATTCATCGAACGTATAGAAGCACTCAGACAATAGGAACTGTTCAACAGCTCTACCAAACAAAAGAACACTATCAATACGTTTGAATTCTATGGGAAGAGAATTATAGAGTTTTATTCCCATATTTCTCGGCGATCTCTCATATACAGATGAACCATGGCGCGGAATTGCAAGATCAAGAAATTGTCTAGTCGCGTATTTATGATTATAATATAAATGTAAAAAAGATTTTATGTTACTTTTGACATACTTAGTGGTTTCTAATATGAACATACAACTAGAATTGTCGCTAAAAACAAGGAATACAAGTACACTTGGGTTAAGGATGGAATGATTTTTGTGCGCAGAGATGATACCTCTCGCATCATTCATATAAAATCAATTGATGTTCTCAATAATTTGTAAAAAACTAATAACAAAAAAAAAAGGAACAAACCAACCACTATGCATGTCTATTATCAAAATACTCAGGGCCTTCGAACCAAAACACATATTTTCTATGAAAATCTTTTATCCAACAATTATGATGTCATATGCTTGAGTGAGACATGGCTTAACAACACACTCTTCTCTAGTGAACTCTTCGACGATCGGTACACGGTTTATAGAAGGGATCGACAATCTTCTGCCTCAACAAAGATCGAGGGGGGTGGTGTGCTGGTGGCTGTGAAGACTTCGCTTCAATCAATTCGTTGTCACGGGCTAGAATCCGATGCTGAAGATGTCTGGGTATCGATCAAGTCTACACTTCATCCATCGAGAGACGATACCGCTTCAAAACAACAAGGCGGAGCCATATTCGTCAGAACCGGGTTTAATCTTCAATGTTTCAGATTTCAGTTTTTCCGAAGAATTATGTTTCCATGTTAACCATACGCTACATAGATAGATCAGATTTCAGTTCAGTCGATAAATATCTCGAACATATTGCGTGTTATAATTTTAAAAACAATGACGAGTTCTACACATTCTGCCCAGGAATTTACAACAAAAAAGCGATCAAAAAAACGTTCATTTAGTAGTACGGAAAAAAGCATTATAAATAATATTTATACATCGACAATGGAATCGCGTCCTGAAGCTTTAATATCGGAAATAGTTAAACCAAGGGCGGATATAGCTTTTTTTCTTGGGAGGGGTAATAACCATTGAGAACGAATAACTAGAGAATTCCGGTTTTTTGAACTTGAAAGGTATTTGCTTACCACATATTCAGGAAATTTTTTTATTTAGGACTTTTTTTTAGAACAGTTTGTATTTCAGTGACGAGTGGTCGAATAAAAAACCAACTTCTGAAGCTTGAAGAAGTTTCTGAAATCATTGATCAACCATTTTTCAGAGTACCGGTGGCCATGCAATCATCGGATAAAGCACGAAGAAAAAACTTCTGAAAATTTTTCGAATTTTAATTTTTTGGTCTACGCTCTAATTTGCTTTTTACTACCCTCGAGATATTCACTCAACAGCCGATGTCTCCGGAAATACTGCTCACCTAGCGAGGCGAAAGGCGATTTCTTTTTCTAAAGAAAATTTTCCACAAAAATCTGTTTTGTTCAATCACATAAACGTGTCATTTTGTCACGCTTAGGATATAAAAAAATTTGGCCGCCTGATGTTCCCCAAATAAGTCCCCCCTCAAATCGGTAGATCGATCGGTTTTCTTGATCCGATTGATTGAACATTTGAAAAATTGCGAGAACAAGGTTTTTTCCTTAAACTTGACCTAATTATTTCAAATCGGTTTTTTTCACCTGATGAGTCGAGAGGTTTTCAAGAAAACTGTTTTTTGAAAGTGGTGTCAGGTGTCGGAAAACGGAAAAAGTTAAGGGTTTCAATTTAAAATTCCATTATTTTTTTCTGAGAAAAATGTTAATTTTTTTTCCAAATTACGAAATTTTTTTAGAAATGAATTTTTTTATTTAAACAAAATTTGAGTGAAAAATGAAGAAATGATGTAATTATTGATTGATTAAGAAAATAAGGTCAAATTTAAGGAACAAAAACCTTGTTACCTTAATTTTTTCAAAATTTCAATCAATCGGTTTAAGAGAACTGCTGAACAGATCGATCTACCGATTTGAGGAGGACTTCGGGGAACATCAGGCTGTAAAATTTTTTCATAACCTAAGCTTTTCCGCCAATATTGATGATGAAACAGTCCATTAAACAAAAAATGGTAAAATGGCATTTTTTTGCTCCTTTTCCACGTTTATGTGATAGGTGAAAAAAATATTTCTTCTTAATTGAACAAAACAGGCTTTCTGTACTCACTAGGCGATCAGAAGTTTGGGAGATATTGGCAGTTGAGTGAAAGACGATAATTTTTCATTCAAATTAGGATATCTCGAAGACAAATGGTTATTTCTGAAAGTGTCTAATATGAAATTAGAACTGAATAAATAGGTTATGTGACATTTGCATAGGTCAAGCTCGAGAAAATTATTCCATGCGCGTAATAAAAAATATTCGAAAAATTTTGACAATTTTTTTTCTTGCTTTATCCGATGATTGTATGACTACCGGTACTCCGAGAAATTGTGAACCAATAAATTCAGAAATCTAAGTTTTCAAGCTTCAAAACTAAGTTCTTTTATTTCCTATAAGACCATTATTCACTGAGATACAGCCTGTTAAAAATCACCAAAAAATTTTGAATATTTTCCTGTTCCTTTAATTATTGTTGCTCGTATAATATATTAACAAAATTTGAAAAATGACGAATTTGAAATTATTGTAAGAAATTTTTTGTGCATCACGTTGCGTAGGTACCCTTTTTTCAGATTTTCGATACTCATGGGGGGGTAATTACCCCCTCTACCCCCCCCCGTAAATCTGCCCTTGAGTTAAACAGACTTCTTCTACCAGCGGAGTAGGTGAAGCTTCTGTGTACAGAATTATTAGGGAAAAGAAAAATAGTACAGCAGTATTTTCTTCACCGAAAAAGAATAAGCCCAGAAAAACCATACAGGACAAAGTGAATGATTGCGATAAAACTGTTATACGACGAATTGTACATCAATTTTTTTTTCGGAACGAGATACCAACTATAGACAAGGTTCTTGGAGCTGTTAATGACGACGAAAGCTTGCCAAATTCTAAACGAAGTACTTTCCATAAACTTCTAAAATCATTAGATTTCAAATATGTACGTAGGGGTTGAAAAAGTGCTTTATTAGAACGAGCAGAGATTATTTTATGAAGACGAAATTTTTTAAAATCTTTGAAAAAAATAAAAGATTGGTTAGGATCAAAAAATATCCACTTCGATGACGAAATGCTCAAAGTAGAACTTTCACAATAAGTGGCACTGCATAAGGCTGAATATGATAAATATGTTGTCGATCAATTGGCATCTTCTATATCCAAAACTCAAGTTTATGAGTGACGAAACACTTCGATAAAAGATAGGTAGTGCCCCGGCGCCGCGCTTCGCTTGGCTCGTGTTGGCGGATTATAGCCGACTTTGTAAGTACATACATGGAATCAAAAACAAACAATAATTTTGAAATATATATTCATAAATAAATCACTCAATTGTCGTACCTAATACAGATCTGGAGAAGGCGGAGAAAGCACTAAACGGGAGCCAATGAAAATATTCATAACCTTGTAAGCGTACATTTAGTTGTTGACTTCCACTATCAGATCTCGCTGGATATCGTATAGATATTAATTTAAGAGAAACTATCAAAATTGCGACATAGCTATTCACTCAGATAGTCATGCCAAAGGAAACAATGCTTGCAGTCACCGAACGTAACAGTTGTGGAACTGTTGAGGAAGCAGGCATTTTGGGAGCCCTTTTTGTTTATTAGGGATGGGGCGTTATTCTCTAACCTGTTATTCAACAACCGTTATTTATAGATAACGATAACCAACTGTTATTAATCTTGAAAAATAACAGGTTGCGCAATAACGTATGCGCGGAATATCAAATATCAAACGTCCGCCCGCCTCTGTCGACTGTCGACGATTCGACGCGAAGATTGACGATTCCAAGTTCCACTAATAACCAGTGTTGCCAATCGGCGGATTTTTATCCGAATTGCGGATTTTTTTGGCTCTTGCGAATTTTTTTCGGATTTAAAAATGATTCGGAGTTTTTTGGATTTTTTTTATATTATACAGTTTCAAAGATTTTCTGAGGGAATTGGATAATTCAAATCAATTATTGAGGTTTTGTCCACTAGATGATATTCCATTGATCGAAAAAATATTTTATATATTATTTCTACTAGGGACTGGGAAAACCACGTAAAAAAAAATCGCCAATTACAAAACTTCAGAAGTGGTGCGAAAATGTGTGCGTTCAATTTGAAATACAACTTTCTTACGATTTGAATATGTTTTTGTAGAGAATTTTACGAATGCAAACTTTCTTGAGGTTCACAAAAATGTATGGCCTTCGACCGCAAATTAAAAAACAATTCAAGCGTGATCAATGGGGATTTTTGAAATAATATTTTTTATGTCATAAAATGAATAAAAATCCATCAAATCCCAAATCATAACAGTTTAGTCCCTATCAATTAGCACTTGTAGCACTAGAGATTATTCACATTAAAAAATTAATTGAAATTTTCAGAATAAATAAGCATAGTTTTTCGTTTCTGAATTATTTAGTTGTTCTATGAATGAGCGGATTTTTTTCGGATTAAACAACGGAGCCATCGGATTTTTTCGGATTTTTTGGCACAAATAATAACACTGCTAATAACAATTAACAATCGTTGGTCGAGGGTCGAGGTCGTCGTTCGTGTTCATTGACCTATTATACTATGGACTCCCATGATACAAAGAATACAAGATATGATCTTCCGGCGAACGAAAATGAGACCAGTTTGCGCACCGCGTCATCTGGAGAGTAATCTCTGGCGCGTAAATTGAATTTCAAACAACTTCGTGTTTTAACATAATGCGAATATTGTATCTTCATAGAGATTTTTTATCAGATATACGTTCTTTTGAGGCAACTTTTCTAATTGAATTGATAAAGCTAATTGATTCATATTTTGAGAATCATTCCAGATTTTAAACAAAAAAATTCTGGTTTTATTTAAATTATATTTTTCATGAGGCTGAAGGACCTAAGTTCGATGGACAATAAAGAACTGTTATTATTTTGTTTTTCATGGGTTTTTATTAGATAAGCGTGTTTTTGAGGTAACTTTTGTAATAGAATTGATTTAGCCAGGGATATAGCAAGTATTTATTCATATTTTGTGACACATTTGTCTGATTTCGAACGACAAATTTTTTTATTTGAAGAATACTCTGAATTTATGATGTATTATTCTCAACTCAATGTTATATTCATTTAGCCACTGATAAATGAATGTAATAAATTCTCAGCCGTTATTGTAATTGAATTTGATATTGTCATCAAAATATCGGTCTTTAATACAATTGAATTTGTTTAAATCCGGCTTATTTTTGACAAACTTTGTTTTCTGAGACATTATATTGCTCTGACCAAATCAGTCTTTAAGATAATTAATTGTTGAAAATAGCATGAAAATATATGAGACCGGCTGAAGGACCTCGGTCGATTGCCTGTTGACTTTGTCAATAAAGATCTGTTAGAAGTAGTATATAAGACGTATCATAAAAAGCTTTCAAGAATTTTCTATTTTTATTATCTACAATAAGTAATTCAGGATTATTGTAGTTAAAGACAAAGGAACAGAAGAAAAAACAAATATATTTTGATATTTTTCTATAATGCTGTAAGAAGATTGACACAATTAAAAAATGTTTCAGACTACAGGCTCCCAACGCCCAACTGCATTGTAAGAATAAATGTAGTAAACATTTCAATTAAAAAATGGAAACAAAATTTAAAATTATCAAACGAATAATACCAACAGAAAAGAATTTCCTGAAACTATTGTTTCCAAGTTCAGAATCACAACTATACAAATATTATTATATTAATTCTTCCCTTCAAAAAGCACAAAATTGAAAAATTCCACAATGTGTAAGCAACAATATCAATATTTACATATACAATGTTGAATGAATGAAAATAAAATAATGTTTCATTTAGAAAATAAGTTTGTCCTTCTGTTCTCTTCAAAGACAAACACATGTTGTCTTCTTGGATTGTAGTTCTTATTTTTCAATTCTACACATTTTCATCCAATAATAGCTGATGTCATTTGAAATCTCGAGTTCAACGAACAATTGAATCAAGAATCATTTTTCAGTAGAATGCCTTTTTGAAAACTTAGTAGGTAGATCCTTTTTCCCGTTCATTCGAAGTGTTTAAATTGTTTCTGCCTTTTTCTCTAAAATATCGTTTCGAAGAAGCATAATCCATATGCTAATTCTATTCCTTGCATCTTCTTCGGGCACTCTTGCATTACAGTAATCAAACCATCAGTCATTGACCTAAAATCAACAAATCGTTTCATAATTTTAAGAGAAAATGTGACAAAATTTCTCTTACAATTTAGAAAAAAAAACAGCACACTGCATCCAGTTATTATCATCGAATTTTCCTAGGACTCCACATCTTCAAAATTACCCTAGAGTTTGAATGTGAAAAAAGTTTTGTACTGTATCAAGCTTGAGCTTTTGCTTTTCTGACCCACTCCCATTCAATGATTCAGAAGATATTTTGTGAACTACATTCAATTTATTTCCACCTGCTAATGATATCGTCATATGAACGAAATATGTAGTAGACAAGTTAATAGTCAATTCCCTATGAAGTGCTCAATTTTCTTCGCCCAGCTCAGACACCATTGCTAATAGAAAAGCCTGCATTTTCAGCGAACACAACAATTTTGAATGATTTTTTATCTGATCTGATCTTCAATAACAGCAAGTAGATATGGTTATAGTTTCTTAAAGATTCGATCGGTACAGTTTCATCGTTCATTGTTAACTAGGTGAACGACAATGAATCTGATGTGACATTGTAAAAGATTTTTTTTACGTATCCTTCTGAAAACAGCATATTCTATAAATCTGGTATTTGCATTAACCTTTTCCTATTCTGAGCATTCGTACCCAACTTCCTTGATTTGTGGGGATGATGATACCACCTCAATTTCATAGATAGGTATTCATGATGATGTATTCTGGTCTTTATCAATCATCAGCATTTAAGTAATCACTACAAATGAAAATTGTTACAATTTCTTAATGATTCAATCCCCTAATTTTCTAATTACTCACCAAGAAACCAAAGAATTTGATATGAACCAATTTGTAACGTATGCTCCTATCGAGGCTTCTGTCAACATGATTTTACTTTTTGTTACACAATGATTATTTTGGAAAAGAAAGATTTAATGTAAGTACTGCATCTTCTTTCAGAAAATGACACTGTTTTGATGACGATCTTGTAGGCTTAAACTGCAAATCTATAACATAACTGTTTCTTGAAAAATGTTTCGAACATATTCTGCTGATTGAAGAAATAACTTCGTCATTTTGTTTACAGCCATTATCCCAGATTTTGATGATTTCTGGGTGTCTTGGAAATCGAAAGAATATGGTATTTTGATCGAACATTTTGCGCTGATTATCGCTGGTACACAAAGCTACTTCACATCTCATATTTGAAATTTGCCGAAACAAATTATAGTCGTGGCCGTTTCAGAACAAAAAATAAGAAAGAACTGTAAAAATACCTCCATATCTTTCAAAAGTTAGCGACGATAACTTATTTTATAACATTATTTCTGAGAAAAGCCATAACAAATCTTGCAGATGACAGATGTTTGAATTTGTCGGGATTGTTTACTCTCCAGGTGACGTCACAGCAAGATGCGCAAGATCATATCTTAACCGATTTCAAGCGAATAACCTGGTCCTCATTGGTAATTACCAACTAGGACCAACTGCATTCAAGCGACTTCGGTCATTGTCGGTTATAATCATTTTACAAGGAATATCGCTGAAGGCTATAACCGTAGATAACCGCAGGCAGGACCGTAGATAACCGCGGTCATTACTGGTTATTCGCTTGAAATCGGTTCTTGTATTCCTTGGGGGCGTTCCACTTGGCGATCACAACGCTCACGCTCACGACCGCCCTTTTCCCCATTCCACTTGCTTGCTAGCGCTATTATGTTAACTCAAGTGGAACGGATTATTGGGCGTTTTGGGCTGTCATGAAAGAAATGACAAGATTGAAAAAAGTAGAAGTCATTCTGAACAATAAATTCAATTAAAGTGTACAACAGTTAGAAATATTATAATAAATATATATCTAAACTGTATTCTGAACGTCCATTTTCACTTTCACGCATCTATTAAGATAGGTCGTCACAGAACATCGAAATATGTGGGTCGACTTGAGTTAGGAGTGAGCGATGATTTTGCCGCGCTCACAAAGACCGCGGTCGTTAAGTGGAACGGCTAAAGGAGCATTTTGATCGTTGTGATCGCCAAGTGGAACGGCCCCCTTGTAACATGATGGACTCCTTGTCACGTGACTTTTTAGAAGAAATCGGAGGCAATCTCCATAAGAGAAAGAAAGACTCATACAGTTCCCATGAAACGAACAGAGAGGATCCAACTTAGGGCACTGTCAAAAGCACGTGTTGGAAACAAAACAATGTTGTTATGGGGCCGTTCCACTTGGCGATCACAACGATCAAAATGCTCCTTTAGCCGTTCCACTTAGGGGGCGTTCCACTTGGCGATCACAACGCTCACGCTCACGACCGCTCTTTTCCCCATTCCACTTGCTTGCTAGCGCTATTATGTTAACTCAAGTGGAACGGATTATTGGGTGTTTTGGGCTGTCATGAAAGAAATGACAAGATTGAAAAAAGTAGAAGTCATTCTGAACAATAAATTCAATTAAAGTGTACAACAGTTAGAATTATTATGATAAATATATATCTAAACTGTATTCTGAACGTCCATTTTCACTTTCACGCATCTATTGAGATAGGTCGTCACAGAACATCGAAATATGTGGGTCGATTTGAGCTTGGAGTGAGCGATGATTTTGCCGCGCTCACAAAGACCGCGGTCGTTAAGTGGAACGGCTAAAGGAGCATTTTGATCGTTGTGATCGCCAAGTGGAACGGCCCCTTAACGACCGCGGTCTTTGTGAGCGCGGCAAAATCATCGCTCACTCCAAGCTTAAATCGACCCACATATTTCGATGTTCTGTGACGACCTATCTCAATAGATGCGTGAAAGTGAAAATGGACGTTCAGAATACAGTTTAGATATATATTTATTATAATATTTCTAACTGTTGTACACTTTAATAAAATTTATTGTTCAGAATGACTTCTACTTTTTTCATTCTTGTCATTTCTTTCATGACAGCCCAAAACGCCCAATAATCCGTTCCACTTGAGTCAACATAATAGCGCTAGCAAGCAAGTGGAATGGGGAAAAGAGCGGTCGTTAGCGTGAGCGTTGTGATCGCCAAGTGGAACGCCCCCTATATAAACATCATGATATTGGGGGCGTTCCACTTGGCGATCACAACGCTCACGCTCACGACCGCTCTTTTCCCCATTCCACTTGCTTGCTAGCGCTATTATGGGGGCGTTCCACTTGGCGATCACAACGCTCACGCTCACGCTCACGACCGCCCTTTTCCCCATTCCACTTGCTTGCTAGCGCTATTATGTTAACTCAAGTGGAACGGATTATTGGGCGTTTTGGGCTGTCATGAAAGAAATGACAAGATTGAAAAAAGTAGAAGTCATTCTAAACAATAAATTCAATTAAAGTGTACAACAGTTAGAAATATTATAATAAATATATATCTAAACTGTATTCTGAACGTCCATTTTCACTTTCACGCATCTATTAAGATAGGTCGTCACAGAACATCGAAATATGTGGGTCGACTTGAGCTAGGAGTGAGCGATGATTTTGCCGCGTTCACAAAGACCGCGGTCGTGAAGTGGAACGGCTAAAATAGCATTTTGATCGTTGTGATCGCCAAGTGGAACGGCCCCTATGGGGGCGTTCCACTTGGCGATCACAACGCTCACGCTCACGACCGCTCTTTTCCCCATTCCACTTGCTTGCTAGCGCTATTATGTTAACTCAAGTGGAACGGATTATTGGGCGTTTTGGGCTGTCATGAAAGAAATGACAAGATTGAAAAAAGTAGAAGTCATTCTGAACAATAAATTCAATTGAAGTGTACAACAGTTAGAAATAGTATAATAAATATATATCTAAACTGTATTCTGAATGTCCATTTTCACTTTCACGCATCTATTGAGATAGGTCGTCACAGAACATCGAAATATGTGGGTCGATTTGAGCTTAGAGTGAGCGATGATTTTACCGCGCTCACAAAGACCGCGGTCGTTAAGTGGAACGGCTAAAGGAGCATTTTGATCGTTGTGATCGCCAAGTGGAACGGCCCCATTGTCATAGTTTTGTGATTAATACTGAATGAAACTAGGGTATTTTTTTGCAAAAATTATTTCAGCAGATATCCTAGATTAAAAATTTTAAGTTTGGGCGAATTCCGTTAAATATTTCTGAAGTTGAGTTTGATCTCGGAAATGTTTAAAAGTCAAAGGAGTCTTTATGAGGAATGTTGATTTTTACACTGGTTTCCAATCCGTTAGAGTAAATATTGGTTTTAGGGTCAGAAAAGAGAATAATCATGATAGGTTTTCTTATGAAATTTGTAAATGCAGGAATTTCCATGGTGTTGGAATTCGGAGTAAGTATTCAAAAGGGGAATTCTATACCATTGTCGAACTTGATGGAAGAAAACACTTTTGGTGTTGTAGTTTCTCAATGCAAATATTCATTTCTCAGTCGGCTTTCATACTCACCACAAAGGAGAACCTTCTCTCATCCAGTATGTACCTATATGTAAATTGGATTGACCGACCCCCTCAACTTTGGTCAGCATGTTTTATTGATTGAATTTGATCATTTGGATATTATTCGAAGGTTTTGAAATTCCAGGGCAGAGATCATTAATCATGGTCAATATTTGTGAAACTAGTAAATTGAATCTTTAAATTTTGAATCAACTACCTCTGTGGGATTGAACTATTCCATAAAATTAATTTCATAGAATTTAGAAAAATAAATATGAGGTTTATCCTTCCTTTATTCGATGAGATATATCTACATATACACATTATAATAAATAACACATTTTAGAAAATAAATCACTTGATAAAAAAAAACGCTTTAATATACATATTTATATTCATTCTTTTGATATATATAATAATACACAAAATAATACAACACAATAATCCTAAGAATACAGAATGTAGCATGTGTTAGAAAAAGTGTTAGCTGAGGTTTGGGGTACTATAAATATTATATAAGAGATAGGGAAAAAAACTCAGCAAAAAAAACCCTAGACCACAGTAGAATGTTGTGTCTGTCCAGACTAATGAGCTGCTACATTCCAACAATGGAGGACATCTCTTCTTGTCATAAACATCTGTTGAAAAAAAAAACAGTAAGACTTCTCCAAGATTCTCGAAATTCAATGTCAATGTGTAAAAACCTTTTTTCGCAGTCTGCTTTCACACTCACCACTAAGAAGAACCTCCTCTCGTCCAGTATGTATATGAAAATTGGATTGATCTCTCTTGCCTCTGGTCCTCTTCTCTAATGGTGCTCAATGTTATCCCTCAAGGGATGGTTCAGCTGTCCTTTTCCCTGGAGATTCATAATAGGCAATGAAATGTCATAAGAAAGTTGAGAGATAACTTCAACATACTTTTCAGATATGTGTCATATAGGTCAACTTCTACAAAATCTCCTACATACACAGGAACTGATCTTTTTCTAAAGAAGGAATGAAAGAAGTTGGAAAAAAATTATGTAAGGCAATGATTCTTTTAGAAAATTTTTGTTATCTAGTATGAAGGCAAAATTTCTCATTCACCTTTTCATGATATTGGTTTCTTCTTCCTGGGGCTGCACATCCTGAATCTCGTGTGGATTAGGTTGTATGTCTACTGGTGAGAGACAGAGCGATTCTTTTTCTCCTTTATTCATGAAAGAGTTGGGGTTTTCCAAAAACGGAACTACTGCAAAAAAAATTAACAAGCAACTGAATGATACAACATTGTTCATTATAATTAATCTGCGAATTACTACTGAATTTATCACAAAGAAGTTCTACGAATTCTATAAATATGAACCTGTCCTACCATCTTTCTTTCTTTCCTTCCTCTAAGATGTTGTAGGAAATATGAAGCAAAACAAAGAAGGATCAGCATCTTTTTTGAGAATTACAGTCCCATTGGGGTTCACATAGAAGGTTCGAAATCAGCCTTCCTACAGCATCAATCCATTTTTTCCGCAAGCTCTCGAGTTTTGGGAACCTGTAATTTCAATAAATTCATGGAGGCTACTAATCGAAATATAAAAAGAGAATGGCGTTCCTATACTTACGCATGAAATTTCAAATTGTTTCCTTTTTTATATCTGGCAGTGCAGTTATATGCAGCACAACTATCCGGCATTATTATTAATAGTTCTTAAAAGAACTTTGAAAGAATTATCTTCAACCTTCAGAATAAAAATTCTAATCAACACAAATCCAAACGTTCAGATAGATCGTTAACTTCGAAAGTTTAAAATAACTTGGTTATGTTTATGTGTTTGACAGTGCCCTAAATTACTCCATCTCATTCAGAAGTCCACTTTCTCTCTCTAGAAAGACGTCCATGTATAATAGGTCAATGTTCGTGTTGAAGTAAGAACTGCTGGCCAAAGTAAATTTGGCACCAGTCCACTTCTATAAAACAACCTGATGACAACTAATGTTTTATGTTTGGCCTTGTGCGCATGCGCAACAAAAGCATGCTCAGGTACTAGTTTCTATGGACGCCAGTTCTCGTCAGGTACTTGTGAATAGATAAAGGGGTCCCAGAAGTAGATAGTAGTTGAGTATTGCTATTCCTTGATTGTGTATTGATTTATTTATTTATTTATTTATTTATTTATTTATTGAACATTTAGGTTGCAAACAGTACAGTGTACCAATGAAGCAACCACATATTACAAATCAATAAACAATAAGTCAAGTTCACTCCAGAAATATGATTATTGGTTTACTACACAATAAGAAGAAAAGAAGAAATCTTTAATGAATTTTTTAAATTTAAGAAAATTGTCTGAGAAAACATCCACACGCTCACTCAGGCTGAGGGAGTCGAATGCGAACTGTAACCGTAACATTGGAGAGTGCTATCCCGTATTCGTTCTACGATAGGGGTTGTTGAATAGGCTTCGATCCCTAACATCGCGAGCAGGTACTCTGAAGCTGACTCTAGATAACAAGTACGAAGAATTGATATCATTATTAATAATTTCATAGAGTGTAAAAAGATCAATTACCGTTCGATCATCGACGAGTTCCAAGATTTTGAAATTATACCTTAAAGGCTTATAGTTTCTGTCATCAACTGGAATATGTGTTTTAAAGGCCAGAAACTTCAAAAATTTATTCTGTATTCGTTGAATTCTTTTTATATGAATATCATATTTTGGGGACCAAATTACAGATGCAAAGGAGAGCCTGCTATGAATGAAAGAATAGTACAAAGAAATAAAAACTTTGGGGTTATTGAAATCTCTACTATTTCTGTTGATGAATCCAACCAACCTATTAGACGCATTTATCGTTTTTTCTATATGTGTCTTGAATGACCACTTCTCGTCAAGTGTAACTCCCAAATCAACCGCCTCACTCGAGTATTTTACTCTCTCGTGATTGATTTCATAAGAGTAGTTTATTTTATTGATTTTTTTGGTGAATGAGATGGAAAAGCATTTAGAGGGATTCACTATTAAAAAGTTATGCTGACAAAATTCATTCAACCGTTGCAAATCCTCCTGCAATTTAAAACAGTCCTCTATGGTCTCAATACATCGATATATCTTCAAGTCATCCGCGTAAAGAAGTATCCGGCAATGGTGGAAACAAGTTTTTATGGTGTTTATGTAGATTATAAAAAAGAGGGGCCCCAGATGGCTTCCCTGGGGTACACCCGAATCCATGCTGAATATCTCGGAACTAACACCCGCAACAGAGACATATCCAACTCTATCGGAGAGATACGATCTACACTACCTCAAAAGTGAGCCATTCACGCCGACCTCCGCAAGCCTCTCCAAGAGTTTTTCGTGATTAATTTTGTCAAAGGCTTTGCTAAAATCGGTATATACCGCATCGACCTGACCTCGGGCGTCAATATGTTCGACTATGTATTCGGAAAATGAGAGTAAGTTTGTGACTAGAGAGCGACCCGGAAAAAAACCATGCTGCTCTTCGATAATGAGATTTTTTATGCTTGGGAGGATACGGTTATAAATGATCTTCTCAAATACTTTACCGAAGATGCACAGCTTGCTGATTGGTCTATAATTCCGAACGTCATCCCTCACACCACTTTAATGAATTGGAGAAATTTCTGAAATTTTCCATCTTTTTGGAAAAACTCCGGTCTCGAGGGATAAGTTGAAAATGATCCGCAGTGGCTCAATCATACTCAGCAAGCACCCCTTTATGAATGAAGGCGGGATTCCATCAGGACCAGAACACTTGTTGGCTTTCAATTCCCTGATTACTCCTTCGATATTATCCGGTGTGATGCGATCGAGCAATTTCGTGTTGTCGTCTGAGGCATCTACGGTATTGTTTTTAACAGGCTGAACATAAACGCTACTAAAGAATTTTGCGAAGAGTCCAGGAACTTCTCTAGAGCTGTCAGCTATCTCCCCGTTATAAACGACTGAGTGAGGTATCCTTGACTCACTTTTTTTCTTGTTAGAAATGAACTTCCAGAATTTTTTGGAATTATACGATATTTCTTCATCAATATTTTCTAAATATGATTTATAGTCCCTCTTCATCATTCGTTTTAAAAGAGAGCGAAGCTCGCAAAACCGATTATAAGCGCCTAAATCGTTATATTTTTTTTACTTTTTGTGATATTTATTTTTTTCTTATATTATCTTGATGAGTCTATTAGAGAAATAAACCGGAAAGCTACCTCTGACCTTGCGAACAGGAACGAAACGCTGTACGGTATCGTCAATGATTGAGTAAAACTGCTCAACCGCTATGTTCACGTCCCCGCCAGAAAGGAGTACACTCCAATCAACTTGCGACAAGTGGTCATTGATAGCATCATAGTCTGCTTTATTGAAGTTAAGGAAAGTAGAATTGGCTGGACGTAAATACCTACCCAAGGGTAGATTTAGATGAAATTCTAAGGCTTTATGATTTTCTCCCACCAGGCATCTACACCAATGCTCAATGTTTTCAATGTAAAAATGTTTGTTACAAAGTATCAAATCGAGGACCTTGCCATTGGTGTTATGTATACTGTTGAATTGAAGTAATTCCAAGTAGGAAAAGAGATCGATAATTTCCGAGAACTTAGTTGTACTCAGTACTGGGTCAAAAAACAATTCTCCCTGAACAGGTATCCAACTTACAGAACTAAGGTTGAAATCTCCCACGATAAGAACAGCACTCTCCTGAACAGTTTTCTCATTTGCGTACAGATTATTTACAATATTCATTGGGTGATCCGAGGCTGGCGGAATGTAAGCACAACATATAAGTATATTAACACCATCACTATATAGACATCTTTCGATTGCTAATATTTCTGCTTGAAGAACACTCACACAGGAGCCAAACGATAGAGTACACTTGGCTTTGGCCCCGTGAACCCCAGCGTCAGCTCCTGTACACCATTTAACGGTATTTTCTTTGAAATTTTGGTCGGTGTATTCCCACTCCCAGTCCTCTTTTTTGCATAGCATCGTTCTGAGAATTAATTTCTTGACCACTAGGAAGGTTCGAAGATGAGATATATGTACTCAGAGAGCACCAGATTCTCCGACACCTTATTCTCTCATTAGGACAGGACAGGTGTGGAGTATAATTCTGATCATACGAAGTTTGTGAAAACAGTCCCTTTCATTAATATCTTAAACTTATGTTTTCTATCTAAGTTGTTACATTCCTTCGTTGAAATATCAGAATACTTACAAAAGTTTATAGTGCCCTCCTTTCTCTTTAAGAAGAACACTTGCCCAGCCCAGAAGGGTTGGGGTGGATTCAGATCTTGAGTGGCTAGGTAAAAGAAATATATCAGGACGCAATTGCAATCGGGTGTCTTCCCTTATGATTATTCAAATTCTATTATTATTACAATCACAACGAAATGCGAAAAGGCCTACGGAGTTCGAACTCAGATTATTATACAATAGAGACAATAATCATAATTAAATTAGCACATTCGTCATCATTGAACTTGAAATTGGTTATATAATAATAGTACTCAGCCTGATGAGATGAAATGCTGCCGTGAGTCGTCTTAACCTCCTGGTGAAGCTGATTTCAAATTGGAGAGATGATATTTGGTAGAAGTAGAAGATCGGAGTCAACGGGGTGAATAGTTCCCTTGACATAAAGCCTATTCATTTTAAAAATTATTTAGAGACGGTTCATGATTCTTGTTAATCAAAATACTGACCTCGGTTGTTGTTTGGCTTTTTTTGTGATGTTAATGCTTCTCTTGCTCTTATCCCGGATTCCGGATAATTATTACCAGTCCGGATAATAATTTTTATCTCACTTCCCCTCATACTGAAACTGAATTTTACTTATTCTTTAGATTTAAATATTAACCATAACAAAGTGTTGAAAATAAAAGTATAGTCACATGATACAAATAAATACAGTCATCACACTACTTCTGTCTTGTTGATGCTGATATATCTGTTGTATATTAATTTAAAATAATATTCATAGAATATAGAATCAAGTTGTTTATTCTTCAAACAACAAAATACAAAGATTTATTATATTCTATTGAATAAGGTTATTAAGCATAATAATTAAGATTAGCCTTCTTCTTAGCTTGAACTTCCATTATAGCATCCATATAATCTTCATGAGTAACTGCTGTAGCATTCCTTCTTAGGGCAATCATACCAGCTTCAACACAGACAGCTTTGCACTGAGCACCATTAAAATCATCAGTTGATCTTGCTAGTTCTTCAAAATTTACATCAGGGTTAACAGTCATTTTTCTAGAATGAATTTGCATGATTCTTGCTCTAGCTTCCTCATTAGGGTGAGGAAATTCAATTTTACGATCTAAACGCCCTGATCTAAGAAGAGCAGGATCTAATATATCAACACGATTTGTTGCTGCAATGACTTTTATATCTGCAGTTGAACTAAAACCATCCAGCTGGTTGAGAAGTTCTAACATGGTACGTTGTACTTCACGATCTCCAGCCTTTTCAGAGTCAAAACGTTTAGTACCAATTGCATCTAACTCGTCAATGAATATGATGGCTGGAGCCTTTTCTTTAGCTAAGGCAAAAGCATCTCTTACAAGCTTAGCACCATCTCCTATGAACATTTGGACTAACTGTGGACCAGCCAATTTGAGAAAAGTAGATTTAGTTTGTGCGGCACAAGCTCTGGCTAATAAAGTTTTTCCAGTACCTGGTGGTCCATATAGCAAGACACCTAAAAAAATATTAATTTTTATGTTATCCTGTAAATCATTAATTAATCAGATTATTACCTTTAGGAGGGTGAATGCCCAAGTTAACGAATTTATCCTTATGAGTCATAGGTAGAACAACGGCTTCAATGAGTTCCTGAATCTGTTTATCAAGACCGCCTATATCGGAGTACTGCTCGGTTGGACGTTCATCTACCTCCATAGCCTTCACACGGGCATCATACTCTGCAGGCAACGTTTCTAATATCAAATATGAATCCTTATTTACACCAACTAAGTCTCCTGGCTTTAGTTTTTCTTCATCAACTAATCCTATAACGGGTAGGAAGTAAGTTTGTCGAGTTGATGTTTTAACAACAGCACATTTTCCTTTTCTTTGTGAATCTAAATCGACTACAGCACCATCTTCCTCTTCCTCTTGAGGATCCACATCAAGCAGTTCTATTACATTAGATACAAGATAAGGTAGAGTCTTATTGACCTTAATTTTTTCAGTATTCTCTTTGATTTTTTCATTTTGCGTTTGTAATTCGTGATTTATTCTCATGACTTCGCTTTTCATTATCTTAATTTCGTTGTCTAAAAGCCGGGTCCGGCTCACTATCTCATCGGAAGACATTCGTAGAACTTCTTCGCCTAGAGCTTCCTCTCCATCTTCCCAAATTGATTTATCTTCAAGAGTGGTCATTATCATAGGAAAATTTGGGTTCACCAAAATGTGTTGTTCAAATAATTTTTTTTTTAATTTCGAATTGTATGAAAGATCTATCTGATATTGAAACTTTATAATAAATAAGCAAGTCACTTAATTGCAAATATGTCAAATTTCATATCCACCACAGAACATTTTATACTACAGGTACAGATAGGCGGCGTTCGGAATCAACGTCGGATAAAGTGCGTGTGTCAAACGCTGGGCGCACTCAGTTGTTTGAAATGTTGCCGATCGTTTTCGAACGACGTCGGGTGTTATCTTCCCTCTCTTTCTAACTGCAACGTGAGGTTAACTTTATTTTTTCAAATGATCAGTGTTGCCAATCGGCGGATTTTTATCCGAATTGCGGATTTTTTTGGCTCTTGCGGATTTTTTTCGGATTAAAAAATAATTCGGATTTTTTCGGATTTTTTTCATGTTTAACAGTTTCAAAGGTTTTCTGAGAGAAGGAGTGGTGCGAAAATGTGTGCGTTTAATTTGAAATACGACTTTCTTACGATTTGAATATTTTTTTGTAAAGAATTTTACGATCTGCAAACTTTCTTGTGGTTCACAAAAATGTATGACCTTCAACCGCAAATTAAAATACAATTCAAGCGGGATCAATGGGGATTTTTGAAATAGTATTTTTTATGTAATAAAATTAATAAAATCCATCAAATCATAACTGTTCAATCCCTATCAATTACAAGACACTGAAATAGGTCAGGTTTTGTTGCTCATTACACTTGAGGGCACTAGAGATTATTCACATTAAAAAATTAATTGGAATATTCAAAACAGAAAAGCATGTTTTTCTTTTCTGAATTATTTAATTGTTTGATGAACCAGCGGATTTTTTTCGGATTTAATTACGGAGCCATCGGATTTTTTCGGATTTTTTGGCAGAAATTTCGGATTTTTCCGTGAATTACCATTGGCAACACTGCAAATGATATATCAAGAGTATGAAGATATCTTAATTAATTCAATTTTCTATCAGTGAATACTTGAAGTGGCCATTTTATTTAAATTTCTATAACGAATGCAGAAGTAGTTGGATGATATTCGCAGGAAATAAATAAGATTGAGAGTTTTGATTTAGACTACCTTGAAAAAAATGAGATGACTCTTTCTTTAGATTTTCCTCCCGTGGAAGCTGCAAATGTATTTTGTATTCAAAAGTATCAGTAGATTTCACACCAATAAGCAAATGAAAGTCTTCTAGAGCGCTTGACAGCCTGTAAATAAATAAAATTTTTGGAGAAAAATATTGAATTTAAGGAAATGTAAGTAAACGTACTACATTACTGTAATATATGTGATAAATAGACTTTCTATTTTTTTGAGGTGAAGCATTCACAACATTGCTGATGAAGCTAAAATAAGTATCAACTGTGGCCATTAAACTGGCCTGGCCGATCTTGAGGAACTTCTTCATGCTATTTTGTTTGTAGCCAAATTCATTGTAAAATCCAGGATCAGCACTTGTGCTGATATTTGTTTATTGAGGAATGTACCCAAAATCTGTAAGGTAGGTGGTATTTATATTGGAAGTAGATATTATCAGTAATAAAAATGATTTTAGATTGATGCATACCAGTTACAGAAATTAATTTTGCTAAAACATTCTGTGCAGCAAGACCAGGCATGATGACGAAGCAGCTATCCTCAAAAGAGAAAGTAATAATAATGCATGAATCGTAGTGGAAACTGCAATATGTTGTATGTCCAACATTCCAAGTTTTCAGGGGAGACAGCAAATTTTTCCAATACACTTGATATTTATTTCACCTCTGAATTATAATACCATAGTTTTTCGAAAACTTATTGCCTCATGATTCTTATTGACATTATGACTTTTTGTATACAAATTCTTTCTATTTTCATCGATTGAGACTTTTTCTGAGTTATTTTAAAAATGAATGATAAAATTACATAACACCTATTGCATGTTGGACAGATTAACAAGTTGGCCAGAGTGGTGCAATAAAATATTGCTTGATTGGTTTTGAGATATCACATACTGCGGTTTCCATCACGATATATTAATGTAACTTAGTATTTATTAAATATTCTTCAAAAGATACACTGTTTTATTTAAGAGCTTTATTCACTTTAAAAAACAGGGTAAAAATATAATTACCATTCATGATTCTAATGTTTAGTGTTTCTATCATGTCTTGCATCAGGAGAACTTCTATTTTCTGGATTATTTGTCGACTGGGCTCCCAATCAGAGTTATCAATATTTTCTAGATAGCCGTCAAATAAACCAGGTTTTTAAATAATCAGAGAAATAATGAAGTGGTCCAAGCAAACTCTTATCTCTAGACTGTTTGTTGTTCTAAAATAATGAAGTAGGTTGCAAAATTCGAAAAGCCATGTTGTACATATAGTCCGTTTCAAAATGATTGGCATCTCAGGCGGCTGTGGAATCTCGAAAATATGTTGGTAATATCCCATCAGTAACTTTTGAGTTCTAGGATTTAGGTTGGTGTTGATTGAAAACACTAAGTTTTGACATTTCAGAGTTTGAATCAACCTCCATTCGAATTTATTTCTGTATGCTTATGTTCTTGATTAAATCGAAAAAATAGTTTTGAATTTGAATATTTCTCAAGTATTACCGAATTGAAAATGGCTGGAATTCATCAAGATACCTCTCGCCTCGCCTAACTACAAGGAAACGTGAAACAGTTTTCGTCGGTATTGCGAGTTTTTCAACAATTCAGCAGGTTTCTGCCAGTTTTAATCGCGTTTTGCTAGTTATTCAGGTAACAATCATTTACTTGTTCGAGGTGTTTTCGATTTTTTCGAATAAATAAATAAGTCTCAAATTTCAGTTTTCACCTAGAACTTTCAGATTAATTTTGGAGAGGAAGAAGCCAAGACAAGTCATTAACGGTCAGAAGTGAGCAGTGGATGGAAACCTATTCCACATTATTATACCTTCAAAGGGACATTATACGACGTTATTCTTTCTAAAATCAGAAACAATGAATAAATCAGTTTGTACACATTTTTTGAACTGCCTGAAAAGTAACCGAGTTTTAATCAAAATCACCATTTGGTATATTATTTAATGAAACATGAAAAAGACAGTATTAATAAAAATACAAATAATAGTGATCTATTTTATAGCATATCACACTTCCAATGATTCACAATTTGTCAACAAATATTTTCTAGTTGTTTCAACAACTTGGCTATGGAATCATAAAGTTATGTCAGCTTCATTAGACTTTCTTTTCCTCAATACCTACTCAGAAAAAATGACTTGGCTGAATTTTCGATAGTAATCAAGATTCCAAAATTTGCGGAAGAGTCTTCATAGAGAACGAACTTTTAGTTATCCTTGATTATTTAATGGATGATATCTCTACATTGGAGTTCCTCGAAAGCCTCCAAGATTTCATGTTGAAGTATTCCACGCTATTTTTATTATCAATCCTGAATTTCCAATTCCCATGCTTGATCCTTGATCTACAGCGAAATAGTGTGGGTGTGTATATTTTAGTCATGATCTCAGCTTGTTTTTCTTTTGTAATTGAAGCTGAGTTTGAAAATGTGTCCAACAATGACGAAAATAATATTATTCCACAAAAAATCTTCAAATTTATTTGCCTTGAAAAATATATTCAATCAATTTATAGGTTATATCAGAGACAATCGAGACGGGCAACTAGGTCACTAACTCTAAATCTCGGAAGTCTCTGTCTTACCAATGGACTCCCATAAATCTATCTTTGTTTAAAACTTGATGTATGCTACTGGTTAGGTGTCGCTGGCAGCGCAGGAATATATCATGCGCACAAGGGCGATGAAAATTTGAAAATGGCCGATGGCCGCGGAATGTTTACATCCTGAACTGTGGTTACGTTGTGAATTGTGATTCTCGTTCTATTCTCTCTCGACGTCGTGCTGCATCTTCTTGATATTAGTTCTCTTGACCAATATTGTATTAAGTGTAGAAATCAGTTATATTTTTATTTCAATATGCGTTGCTATATTTGCGGAGCAGATGATATGGAAGCGAAGAAACTGTTTTGTTTTCCTTCTAATCTTGAAAAGTAAGTTATCTTAAATATGTAAACGTTTCGTCATGTTAATTATGTTATAATTTTAGATCCAGACAGTGGCAGGAAAGTTTGGGAATGACATTTCTTGGAGAAACCTTGAGAGGTCGCAGGATATTGAGGCAGTAGAAGAAACTGTTCAAGGAGAGGTCTCTCAGTTTGTCCCCATTCTTGAAGAACCATCTTCTGAAAAGATCCAAGAAGGTATTTACTCTTTCTGATCATTATACAATAAGAGCTAGTGAGGATATGCTTTTTAAGTTTAGGAGGATTTATAATTTTTTTTTGTAGGAAACTTTGAGGCTGTTATGCTTGAGAAAGCTGAGGTCTCACCCTCTATTCCAATTCAGGAACAATCCTATGAAAAGGCTCAAGAAGGTATTTGTTTTTCGTTTTATTCTCTTTCATATTATGCTTTATTTGGCATCGAAAGTTTATTTAGGGTTATAATATAAATTTGAGCCATTCTAGATCAGAAGTACTCATAATTTTTTTTTTCAGAATACATTGAATAAGTCGTAGAAGAACTGAGAAGTGAGAGCCCACTTCCTAGGCAGTGTCAGTCATTTTCAACTGAAAATGCTGACTTCAAAACGCCATATTTTCCAAGAAGGAGAATTTTCAGCGATATTGGCAACATCTCTGATATGAAAGTTTTGCCAAGAAAAAGGAAGATGATATCCTTGATACAACGGAGGGACAGACAGTTGAGGAAAATAAAAAGTCTGTGCCACGAAAGGTCCCATTGCTTAAGAGCTTTATCAAATTTGTCCGACATGAATGTCATAAAAAATATGTTCAACAACAACACTTTCAAAATTGAGACATGAGTAATACGTTTTCTATCAGTTGTTTTTTGAGCATTTTGGCAGTCATCATGGATCCATTCCTAACGTCTCACCTTTTCGAGTGTCTGACATCTTCAGTATATCTCCTGAAGATGACAGACACTTGAACTTGTGACATGTCAAGAACTAATTCATGACCATGGTCAAAATGCTCGAAAAAACAAGTGATGTTAAATGATGATCGTGGAAACCTCAACCAATTCAATAAGTTGTCTGTTACGCCTTTCTTCTTCTTCAAATTCCTTGTCTCACCATACCATTGTTGTAAGTTCTTCAGCCACCATGTTCTCCGACGCCCAAGTCCTCTTCTTCCCTCGAATTTACCTTCTATTATCAACTTGAGGAGACGGGCACGGACCTCCTGAATAGCATTCCAGTCTTCATTAACCTGGCATCCAAGATATTCAAAGGACTGAGTGCAAGTTTGATAATTTATACATATGTAATCTGTATCCATCATACCTTTTGGTGTTTGGAGCCTTTGATCATTTTTTACTGTTAATTTGAATGATTGTTTTCTTTCATATTTATATTTATAATATGTAATCTATTATTGATGCATCCATCAGAGATGATTGTATATATTTTTGTAATGAATGTTCTTCAATTTTGATCATCTATCATAAATATCTGTCTATGCATTAGTAAATTAATGTGAACAGTGAATTCATGTGGTGATTCGCCTTTTTTTCTTAACAATGAACTGCTTTTTATCAAGATCATTTGTAATTTATTATCATCTGTATATTCTAACTTTCCTTTTTATTTTAAAATGGCACATTCACTCAAATGGTAAACTAATCCTGTAAATGTTTGATTCTTTTTCATTCAAAATTATTTAATCTTTATATATCGATCATCTCGTATTCATTTCAATCTGTTTATTTGAATTGATTGTGAATTAAGCAGGAAATAATTAAATGTTTTTTGCTTATTAACTACCTCCTTTTATTCTGTGCATCCTATTTCACATGTAATATTCATTGAATTTTGTACAAAATATTGTGTGGGAGACTTTTCATTTTACAGTAGAATATCTACTGAAAAATGTAAAAGTTTTCTCATGCAATATTTGGTAACTGTTATGGCAGCTGCTAAATGGAAGAGTACATTTCAAATCTCCCGCGGAAATTTCAAATTTTCCCGCGATCCCCTTCCTAAACTACAAGCAGTGCCATCTATGCTTATGTTTGCGTAAATTAGAGAGAGATGGAGAATAATAGTGACCCAAATTTTTAGCAGGTAGTTGACCGTCTCGATTGTCTCTGGTTATATTGAAATATTTCAATCTATGATGAACCCACAGAAATTTTCAGTAACTTTTTGTAACTAGAAATAAAGCCCCGGCTGGAGTTCCATGGCTTGCTCTGATGACAATCATTTTGAAACGGACTATACCATTATCAAGTTTGCTCCTTCGGTTTCCGATTTACAAATGAAAGAGTTGGCAAATTGAATAATTCTCTAATGCTCACTTGCACCGTTTTCTGGTTAAGGCACCCTTATCTAAGGCGCCCTTAAATTTTGAGTCATGCTTTTCCCCGCCTTAACGGATCAGATCTTGCACCGCATATCTAATAAAAACGACTTTAGGGATTTTTCCTCGAGCTAACTACAACAGTGTAGTTAGTCAACTTCATGACGTCATGGTTATCTTCGTGCCCTGTGTGGTAAGTTATGGCGGATGAGTGCAAAGGAAAGTGTCAGTCCCTCTCTCTCCGTTTTCAAGTAACTACACAACAAACCAGATTGATCTATTGGTTTACTGCTTAGAATATAAAATACCAGGAAGGAGCCTATGCGCACCTAATGCAAGAGCGGAAGTGCGACGAGAGTGCACCACGAATGAGTCATCGTTTGGTTTGAATTTGAAATAAGAAAGTGGTGCTCTCAGCAAATTGTACTTTTATTTGGTTTTTGTGATATTTTGGCAGTTTAACTGTATTGAATTAAAATTGAGGCGAGGTTTGAAGGTGCGTCCGTGAATTTCTAACTATTTTATACACGTAATTTGGTGCTATAAGACATTTTCCAAGTTTAGAACATTTTCGATAAAATGATTAGTTGTGCAGAGTGTGGCAATTTCGAAACACCAAAAAAACAAGAATTTGGTGTAACATTTCACAGGTAAGTGATATTGGTATTGAAATGATTCATTTTTTCCTGAAAAACACGGGATTTCAATTTTGCTGAATTTGGAGGTTATCCGTAACAAACCATGGGCGTAGGTGATGTTCGGTAATCAATTTCATTGAACCAACTGACGCTGATAGTTGGTAGCTCTATAAATTTCGTCTTAAGGGACATTTCGGAAGTAAAACTATGATTGTATCGTTGAATTAATTTTTATTCATTTCTTCACAATTTATAAGTTCAATTATTTTTCCAGATTTCCCAGAGATGAAAAACAGAGAGTGATATGGATGAGTTTCGTAAAGAAACCTGGGTTTTGTCCTAACGACAGGAGCCTTTTATGTTCCAGGCGATTGTTCTAATCGGTCATCTGTGGCCTTTATCAGGTTATTTCCAGCAGCTTTCCAACAATTGAAATCGATCAGTTGGAATATGTAAGTAAAGAATGAAGGACCATGAAATGAATATATCGTCTGATACTTTTGATAAAAAGTACAACTAATTGTTTTTTCATCACCAGGTTGAATTATATTTGTAAAAATACGGTTGATGATGAAAGAATTAGAACTGTATAACAGATTAATTTTGTTAAGGAATCAATAAAAACAATATAAAATTGCATTGTGTTTTGCTCCCCTACTTCGTTAAGATTTTTTAGACCGATTTGGAATATGCAATTTCGTTAATAAAATGTAATTGAAAATTCAAATGCCCTACGCCACTGCGAAACGGAAACGAGTATCGGCCATATTGAGTGCACCATTCTCGTCGCACCAGAATGCATGATATGCTCCTTCCTGGTTTTCTATATTCTAAGGTTTACTGGCGTAGTTAACTGTGACGTCATGGTTCTAACTACACCGCGAAGAAATTCGTGTAGTTAACTATGGTATGCTTTGGTTTGGTGTGGTAAGCTCGAGGAAAAATCCCTTTTGTTAAGCACGCACTAAGCAATGCCAAATCTGGCAACACTGTATAAATCAGTGAATTTGTTTGTTTTGACATAGAAATGCCACATGATCATATGGTTTTGTGTCGGCACTGAGCACAGCTAAGTAAGAAGAACACGCAAATTCATAGACGAACCAGATAATTATGCATTTTCCTTTTCAGTATTCTGATTCACAGAACGACTTTGGGCCGCTGACGAACGATACAACCTATTTTTTTTATTTGAAGCAAATGATTTCTTTTGATTTCAACAATTCTTTATTCGTAACTTGAATGACATAATTCTGCATCTGTGGAATATCATCGAAGTAATACTTTTCATATTCACAAGAGTAAATAGTACCCGGAGAATTAATAATAACATGGGTACAATCAATTACTCCAATTACACGAGGAAATCCAGCAATTTGGTAAAATTGGGTTAGGGTGGAACGTAATTCTGCTTCTCTCTGAGGCATTTTTATGAATACTGAAACTCGAACAACTATTCGTGGATTCGTGGATTTTCATCAAATCGGCTGCAGCCAATAAATGTCCTGCTGATGCGTAGAGTCGGAGGCACGCAAGGAGTTGACTCATCGGTGATACCCTCTGATTCCTACAATCATCAAGGCTTAAACTCCCTTCTTTGAGGTTTGACATTATCATACATAAGATATAATAAGATATGTACTTACATATAACTTGGCAATTCTGAATCATCCTCAATTAATCTCAGCAGTTGCAGAGTAGCTTTTTTTTGGTCAAACGAAATCGCCGAAAAAATCCGAATTCGTCCATATCATAGTAGTGATCGGCCCTATTGAATTCTAGACTTCTAAGAAAGCCATAGTATATGATATCTAATATGTCGAAATCATCCTCATACAGATCATCAATTTCATTTAATAAAAATCTATCCATAATGATTATTAAATTCACGCAATCAAAAACAACACGTCAAAACTGAAGTTCGTTTTTGACGTTTGAATATTTGAGACGGGCTAGAGTCTTGTTTAAGCCATGAATATTCGTGGCTCAAAATAGTCGTCACTTATGTGGCACTTAAACTGCAGTGCAAGAAAATCGGCGTCTCAAACCTAACTTAAAATTTGAGTTGGACGTAAGTCAGACATATATTCCACATTATACTAGATTTATTTATAGAAAGATTCTCGCAAAATTCCCTGAAGGAACCTCTCTTCTTCTTCCTCATAAGTAGACGAGTTTTGGCCACTTGATTTTTATACCTGAGAAAGTTTTCCTGGGTTGAACAACGTCTGTAAGCTGCTAAAAGAGACCTTCTGACTGACACCGCATCAGCCACCTCCTCGTCCCACCAATGAAGGCTATATTTACGATTTTTTTATATAGTATTGTGGTATGGAGATATCTGCGGCATGTCTGACGCACTCAATAAAGTCGGGGATATTAGTTGGATGAGACAGTTCGATTTTCTCTAGGATGGAGTTAGAAAACCGAAGCCAGTCGGCCTTCTTGACTTTATAGACCCTGAGTTGTGTGTCAGCTTCTGAACACTGGCACCTGGATCCTGTAGGACCTCCCAAGAACACTGAACCACCAGATCGTCAGAGCAAAGCGTGAAATCAGGGGCGCTGAGATTTCCGAGAGGAGAGGAGATCCTGGTTGGGGAGCCATCATTGAGTAAGCAAAAGGAGCTATCTCGCAAGGAGGACTGGATTACCTTGCCATTGTGATTGGAGGAACCAGAACCCCATTGGGGGTTTTGGGCATTAAAATCACCGAGAAGTATGCACGGCCCCGCCATACGTCTGGAAAGCTGCTCAAGATGGCCGTCAAGGAGAAGGATGTCCGGAGGGACATAGACATTAATAAAGGAAACTCCAGAACACTTGATACCGAGGAGTTGCATTCTAGATGGAAAATTCTGATGAGATATATTTATCTCAGTGAATTGCAGAGGGACTCGAACTGCAATCACCAGTCCTCCATACCCATCATCTCTATCAGATCTAACCAGAGCCAAACCAGAGATAGATACAATTTGATTATGTTTAAGAAAGGTCTCGTTTAAGGTAATTATATCTGGTTCCGTGTTCTTAATTAATAGTTTAAGGTCATTAAAGTTCGCAAATAAGGATCTTATGTTCCATTGAATGATTTTAAGCATAAAAAGAGTAAAATAAGAATAGAAGATGTAAAAGAGCAAGGAACAGTTGACCTTAAGCTAATAAAAAAGAAGTAAGTTGGTTAGTTAGGGGAGGATGACCTGTAAGACAGGTAATCCTCACTATATATAATAACAGGTCTTTCGTCAGCTGAGTTCTCTTCAATGATTATTGACTGGACGTTGGGTTGCAGGGAGTAAGTTCCCTGTTCGGGAAGAAAATCTGAGGGGGCAGAGAGAGTTAAGTCCTCGGAGGGGGAATTACTAGATTTCTGGGAGGAAAGAGAAGGTGATTGGATAGGAGCCTGAGAGGCGCCGCTTGAGAATGATTTTTTGGAAAAGGAGGGGCGGTACGTATAGAGGCATTCTGCGTGTTCAGCTCTATTGTAACCTTCTACAGTGGAGGCTTTTCTTTTGTTTTTTGGGGGAGGCGATGAACAATAGGAGTTATTGAGGGGGGCGGCAATATCTGGAGTAGTAGACTTGGCTCTGGTAACACTTGCATACGATTGATTCCTGGTGTTAGAAAGAAAGTTCTGTGAATAGGAATTATTGCCTTTGCTTATTAATGATGGGAAGTCAGAGGGGATAGGTGGTCCGCCTTAGATATTCCGAACATAGTCTGTCGGTAGCCTCATGGTCTTGCCCACAAAAGATGCACCTCAGAGGGGGGTCGCAAGGTCTTTCGTCCTCGTGATAGGAACCACATCTTTTACACCTAAACGAACCCTTACATAAATTACGAATATGGCCAAATCGAAGGCATTTGTTGCATTGGACAACAGGAGGGATATACAACTGCACCGGCAGTCTAGTGGTGTATAATTCGAAATATTTCGGGAGGGTGGTGCCATCAAATGTAATTATAATATAATAATAATAATAATAGGTTTATTGCAATATAATGAATTCCTTCACAAATATTAACAATAATACAGAAATAAATTTTATATTGCAAATGGTCTCACATCAGTATAACTGTTATTACTGTGACACCAAGGAAATTAAAGAAAAAAAAAATCACCAAAATTTTATCCATGCTCCACACACCGCTGAAATAAAACCTATCATGGATTGAGCACAATTTGAGTAGAAATCACACAAAACGCAACAAAATTACACGTAGTGTAATGACAAGCAGTCTCCAGGTACACTATATATTTGAAGAGAAAAGCAGTTTCCGGTAATTGAACTTGAACACCTTAGGTTTGCTGGTCTTGAGTTGGTCTGGTAAGCGATTATATAGGGAATAAATATTAAAGGAAAAATTAATTACACACGTGTTGGTTTTAACAAGGACGCTCCCATTATCCGATGTCTTCCTCCTATTGAATCTCCGAACTCTTATTACCCTAACCTTAGGGTCGAGTCCCTTTCCCAACTGAACAATCTCTTCATCCGTTATGTCCTGACCAATATCCCTGACAATACCCATAACGGATACAAATCTACCTGGGAAGTAAACATCGAAGGAGACAGGATCAAAATCATTGAATTTTACAAAGTGGTCAGCTTGTTCAGCTGAAGAAAATCTTATGCCCTCTCTCTTGATTCCCTTTCTATCAATGTTGATGATGTTATAATTTTCATATTTTTTGTTGTTGAAAATCATTTTTCTAACATTTAGGGCGTTAATATTTTTAATTTCTCTGCTAGAGCTCTCAATTATTACCTCGAAAGGACCCTTATCCCTGTCAGAATAAAAACATAACGGGCGTTTTATTTTAGAACTTTCGGACCTAATTCTATCAAGAATGTTATCAATTTTATTGATAACATCCTGATCATCAGGTAGTACAACCTTTGTTCTGATGGAAGTCAACTCATGTTTAAGTAAACCTACATTTATTGAGTTCCACTCATCACAATCTTATTTATCATGAGCAACACGGGCTCTCGGTGATAATAAATTCAGAACCCGAGGCCAAGTCTCGGGGTCTGACTAACACATGTTGTACGAAACCAGAGATGATAACTAAATCAAAAATATACGCAAGATAAAAAATAAAAAAAAGTAAACGGTAAATCAAAGTTAATTGGACAGCCCAGAGGGCTGTAAATCAGCAAAGTATTCTAAAGGAGTAGGAACTCACCAGAAAAATAATAACAGTTTCACAAAACAGCACACTAGAGGAGAAACACAGGTTTATTAAATTCCACAAACCCAGATGTTGCCCGCGAATCCAGAGTTGTGTTTTGCTCTATTGAATGACTTGCTTGGTCTATTTATTATTAGTAGTCTGTGGTTATCTCTGATTGTTGCATCTTGGTTTGTTAAAGTAATTATCATTCAAGTACTTTTTGAACGCTTTATACAAAATGTCGGTGAAACGCTGTTTCGTGTTTAACTGCGAAAACGATACCGATGCACCACTTGCCAAAAGTTGGAAAAATAAATGTTCTAAGGTGAGCAATAACATAAGTTAACTGTTATCATTGCTGAGATTCAATTTAGGTTTCTTTTATTCAGGACTGCCACCAGCCATTTGCGCAGAAATAGGGGGAACTACAATTTCCTGAAAAAATTGTTTCCCCTGCCATCTCCTCGAACCCTTAGGACTCTCCTCAGCAGAATTCCCTTCTCCACAGGAGTTTGCCAACCTGTATTGAATGCCCTCAAGATAAAGTTGGAAAGTTAAGACGCAAAAGTTCGATTTGTTTCCCCAATGTTCGATGAAATGTCCATCCGACGTCATTTATCCTACAATTCGAAATTGGACAAAATCGGAGGCTACCAAGACCACGAAGGACAAGGCTACAGTGGAAAGGTAAGACAGAGGCAAAATTATCTATCTAAACTCTATGTGAGATTCTTCTCAACTGTGCTCTTTATTTTTATTGTTTTATGATGAATAGTAGTTTATTGATTTTTCATTTCCCAGGTGGCAAATCATGCTCTTGTTTTTATGGTGCAAGGGCTAAGGCGGTGTATGAAGTAAACAGTAGCATACTACTTTAGCTCCTCTCAAACCTCCAGTGATCTTCTAGTAATATAATAAGCCAACTCATAAAAGAATAATTAATTATGCTGCATTTCTTCGTTAGATTCATGGACAACCTGTTTGATTCGGTGAATGGAAGTGGTGCTCCCCGATAAAGGGAAAACTCTAAGAACCCGTATTACAACCTCAAGCTGAGGAGGTTATAAAAACAGTATTATGTTGGAAACACAAAGTCCAATACCCCTCCTTCTCAAGCAGGCGGACTGTTCACCTTACAAGCAGTTAGTCTCATTTGGATAGACCTTAAAAAAGAGGGTTTCTACTATTTAGAACCAATGACCCTTAATCAAGATCCCCTTGAAAACTTCAATGGAGTCGTTAGGGCGGACTGTGGTGGAAACAGCAATCCAACTTGTAGGCAGTATACTAGTGGCTTCAAAACTGCTATTATCAACAACTTCGCCTTTGCTGGCATGGCTCAGGTCGCTTTTCTCTCTTATGATAAAAAAGTATCTGGTGCTCAAGGTAAAATTCTTCACTATTCAAGAATACATTGAGCGTTTCCCTGAAATAATTATATATTATGATTATACTGTTTTGATTTTTTCAATGTATAATATGGTATTCCTTCAACTGAAATAATCATTTTTTATTGTTTTCAGCTCTTGAATTTTCAGTATTTACAATAAACAAACTTAATATATTTTGTTCTGTTATTTAAGATTTTATTATTCCTCCAATCACTTTGAAATTCATTAACATCTCAACATTTCTCAATTATGATACCAATTGATTGATCCAATTTGTTTTGAACAATACTTGATTTTAAAATTAGTGACATGTTCAGTTCAAAGTTACAACAATTCATATATATTCAAAGTGAAATATTTTATTCGAATATTTTACTATGGCACAAGGGAGGTCATGGAAGCTACTTAAATTCATCACAACATAATGAAGTTATCAACTCAAAATGTTTTCTATATTTTTATAATGAACACTAAATCTGTTTTTTTGATTATGAAACTAGTCGAAATTTGAAGATATGACAAACCGATTAATCAGAGGCCATATTTCGAAGGAATCATTAATAGAGAGAAGAATGAAAAAATTGAAGGAAATTGAAGGCTTAATGAGAGAAATAGAAAGGAAAAACTTCATTCATATTTTCGTTACATTTCCCTAACATCATTTGGAAATGCAATACAAATGATCTTCAAAATTTTCTTTTATATTCTCATTAAACTTCAGCTCTTCCTCGAATTTTTCATTTCCTTCTCCAATTCGGCGCTCTATCGAATATAAACAAGGTCGATACGTCCCCGTCATTTTGAATTTGCCGCCAGAAACGATTTAGTTTCAAAGTGTACCGCATACTCGTGCGATTGTCGCTGGCAAAAAACGTGGGCACCAAGATTAGTGAGGGAGTTACCATTCTCTAGTATGTATATTTTCTCTGGGCAGTAGGCAGGTACAGATGATATAGCGAGCAAAGATTATAGAGTATACTTTATAATCTTTGATAGCGAGCCTAAGCCAGCGTTTTAGCGTACGTTTTTTGAAACGTTGGTTCCATGGAGATAGGTTGGTTCATTCTCGAAATATGACATGTCATGTCATGACATTTTCTATCTTGTCAGTCTTTTCGACTCAAGTGAACGCGAATGTTGAATAAGCGTAGAAAAAATTATATCTTAAAACAGTAAAAACTTCTTGCAGGGGAGGGGAATGGTGATACGATACCATACTCAGTTTTTTATATCTAGTAAAAATGGTGAAAAACACAACTTGAATGGTATCTGTTTTTGATCTTATGTTATACAAATAATAATAATTATATGATTTCCAAAAGTATACCAGGTGTTAAGAGAAAACGTTTCAGTATTTTTTGTCACGATTCTACGAAGTTGAATGAAAACTAGTAATTGTCTGACAAATGAGTCTGATTCAGACTCCGAAACGTTACGCTTAAGAGTTCAAAGTGTTTTCTTTTTGTTCATTTTTAGGCAACAATTTCTTCTCGTAAAGTTTTGGCACCTGACAAATTAGTGCTCAAATTTTTACGCAGGGGCCTTTCTTATAGTATTCAAAAATTTTTTCTAATTGTTTCTTGTTTAAGAGACTGGGAGACAAAACCCAAATTAAGTTTTCAAGAAAATGCAAAGACCTCCCAGACAATACTTCAATAGATAGCTAATTCTAGACCTCAAAAGAAGTAAATAGTTTCATATGAATATGAGTCAGTAATTGAGCCGTTTTGTAGATATGAGCGATTTTCGAAATATTCACTACTGATGCAACTACATAATACGATAAATTACAAAAGATATTCGACTTATTAATGACTTCTACACTACCATATCAATGCAAGAAGTGAGTGTACCGTTGAGTATGTACGCACAGGGTGGTCAAAATTGTTGATACATGAACTGCAACAGAAATGGGGTTAATGACCAAAGTTGAAATCGCCAAAATTTCATTCACGGCCTATAACCCGTATGTACGTTTTCATGGGTGCCCTCAGGAGGGGGCAGGGGTGCCCCCCTGAGATCTTGATCTTTCCTTTCGTTTTTCGCACGACACCCCCAATATAATTCATGTGAATTGTATTCAGAACAATTTTCCGGTTTCCAAAAGACTTACTATGTAATCGCCGGATGTATTTAATTAGTTGATAACTTTCTGAGACGCTTAGAGCACCTTTAAAATGAACAAAAATCATGGAAAGTTTTCGTTGACGATGAATTCCATGATTTTTGTTTACCCCAAAAGCGCTCAACGCGCCCCTAAGAAGTTATAAATTCATAAAAGTACCCATGCGTATCGGCATTCTTCTCAATCGTTACCAGATGATCGTTTTATAGACGTCTGTTTTTATTAGGCGGTTTCTCTGATGCGGAGTTCTTCAAGTGCAGCTACTTTTATATTTCAATAATTATTGTCCCTCCTGCAATCAAGATATTTTTTCTGAGAAGGGGGAAAATATATAATCTTTTCATTTATATTCCCATTCTAGAGAATGAGTATTTGAATTGCCCCCCAATTCCAACTCGAATCCGATTTCGGGTGTTTTTTCTCGATATCGAATAGATGAAGAGTCAATTTTGCGTAAATTGCGTGAACTTCCTAATAAACCGTCCGGACCGGATAATTTACCCACTTGTATTCTCAAAAATTGCGCTAATACCATATACAAACCTCTTTTCCTGCTGTTCAATAAATCCCTGACTGAGGGTCATGTTCCAAATATATGGAAGATAGCTAACATTACACCAATATTTAAATCAGGTAATAAACAACTAGTAGAAAACTATCGCCCCATCTCTAAGCTCTGTTTAATTGCAAAAGTTTTCGAGTCAATTATTTTCGATTTTCTTTTTTTCAATACCAAAAGTCTTCTCAATGTTTAACAGCACGGATTCGTGAGGAGGAGATCAGTGGAGAGTAATCTTTTTGTCTATACGGATTTCAGCAAGGCTTTTGATAAAATAGATCATAATATTTTGATTCGTAAGCTTGCTGGGATCGGTGTGAACGACGGTCTCCTGAAATGGATCAGGTCATACCTTGTCGATCGCAAAAGCAGGCGGTGATTGTTGGTCAGTATCGATCCAATTACTCCATTGCAACTTCAGGTGTTCCTCAGGGTTATTCAATTTATACATCAACGATATATCTGCATGTTTTAATCATAGTAAATTTCTGATGTACGCTGATGATCTCAAAGTCTATAAGTGTGTAGATAATATACAGGATGCGAATCACCTGCAGATCGATCTGAATGCCCTTTTTCGATATTGTGAAGAGAATTTCATCAGCATTAACTTCAAGAAGTGCTTTCAAATCTCATTTACTCGAAAAAAAAAATTATCAACTTTGACTATCATATTTCTCACAATTCATTGAAAAGGGTCTTCGAAATAAAAGATTTAGGTGTAATTTTCGATTCAAAGATGTTGTTTGACCGGCACATCTTGCATGTTTCTAAAAGAGCTAATAAAAATTTGGGATTTCTTATACGAACATGTTTTGAATTTAAAAGTCTGTCAAGTTTACGAAGCCTATATATGGCATATGTCAATAGCGTTCTCAACTTTAGCTCTGTAATTTGGAATCCCCAGTACAACATTTATATAAAACAATTGGAATCAGCTCAAAATAGATTTATCGATTATGTGAACAGGATGTTCTTTCCCTGTATTGTTGGTGACCGTAACATCAATAGGAAGAAACTCAATATATTGTTGCTCGAAGACAGAAGACAGATTAATGACTCAAAATTCATTTTCAAAGTTGTCCATAATTTTATAGACTCATCAGATATTAACAACTCCCTATTTTTCAATGTCCCAAGTTACAATAGTAGACAAAAATACCTGTTTTATTCTGATTTTGCTGGAACTAGATATTACCTCAATTCGCCACTGCATAGATGTTGCAAAACCTACAACAGTATCGCCAACTTGACTGTAATTGATATGTTCCCTTCGTCTCTCAGTGTTTTCGTTAAAAATACTAGAAATTATTATTTATCGCATTAGTGGATAAGGAAGGATGTTTTCTTTTTTTTTTCTTCTCACATTTTGTTCTATTTTGAATATGTAAGGAAAAATGTTTTTTTGTGCTATTACGATGCAGCTTTTTTTTTGTATTTAGTTGTTGAATCTATTGTGAATACAACTTTAGGTTCGTCCTATATGTGTTCCTTAAATAAATAAAAAAAAATCAAAAAAATTCGAAACCCGTAGTGACTGTATTCAGGGAGTATTTTTCGTTTTTAGTGTCTGCCCCAAATTGTGTTATTGAAGGTTAGTTCTATAATTATTCACGTAGCTGATTTTTCCGTATGGGGCTTTTCGTATGTTATATTCTACTTCTACGTCATTCGTTTGAAATCGCCGTTCGGTTCGAACGTAAACGGTCAACTGGATTTGGGCGCTCTTCGCCTTTCTCTCCCTTCTCTTCTCACTTCTCATCATTTTGATACAACTGAGAATTTTTGAGGAATTTCATTGCAAATTTTCAACGAGACTTCTGAAAAAGCAATTCTTATTGCTAGTTTCCTTTATTTTACTAATCATTTTCAGTGAACGATGCAAGCTATTCGAAATTATTGTGAGATTTAGCATCGATTGTGATATAAGTACCTGATAGCAGTTTGTGCGTGTATTATTAAAATATTTATTATGTATATAGGTCATATGAGTTTTTAGTAAATGCTGAAATTTTTTGCAGATCAAATTCTCTGATATATGGAATTTACCAAAAGGTGTACAGCAGTGTTTCAGTAAAGAATAGGCACCTTCGAAAAATCCATAATGAAGACATCCAAATGGATAAGAATCAAAATATATTGTGTTGTCTTTATCCTCCTGATAGAAGAGACTGAATCTCTAGTTACGAAAATTATGAAATTCATTCGAAAACAATTCATAATATATTGGTCACAGAAAATAATTTTCATTTTAGGAGTACTGAAGAGTTCGAGGCTTGGAGAAGACAAGAAAACAGAGAAGTGGATTATGCTATTGTGAGGGGTCATAATTCAACAAGCAGATATACAATTGTATACATATTACAATTCCAATAGAAGTAATTATAGAAGTAAAATATTTTTGTAAAGCCTATAAAGATACTACAATTCTTAATTTCAAGATACAAAACTGTGTGTGAGAAACGCAAGAGAAAAGTTGGAGGCAGTAGGTATCCATATTCAGGGAATACATATGTCCTTCAAGAATTGAATTAAAGCTTCATTTTTTAAATTTTCTGTATTTTAGTTAGCTGAACTTTCTCGTGTATGGCTTTCCTACTCTAGTTTCTGAAAAGACATAATGAGAACCTTGTTCCTCCTTTCATGATATAAACAAAATCAGGAGGAATTCTCATTGACATGTTCTATATATCTATAACAATTTAAAAGAATTCGTTATTTAAAATCTCGTGAAGATGATGAAGTTTTAACGAATAAAATTATGGTTAAATTAAAATTTTCCTTATGATTTTCCAATTAAATCCATATGGAGTAGAATAAAATCGGTAGATTTCTTTCAAATTAAATGAGAAATGAAATGAATAAAACATCATTCATAGACATATCCATGAATGAATATTTTGAATTTATCAATTTTTTTGGACGAATATAGGTACATGATGTCATATCAAAACGTTCATATATGATATTATCATATGATCCGATATTATGCTGCGTATTCCAAGTTGAACGTTTTGAAAACGAATTCGCGCCATATAGACCGCGCCCTCTTTCATATCATTGGACGGCATGCTGAGATTATTAATGTATGCTCACGTGGGGATCCATGATACTAAAACTACAAGGTAAACCCACGCGCATATCAATCTTCTATCTCTCTTCGATCTGTGACGTCACGAAGAGACCCATTTCATATTTTTTGGGCATTGATGGGTTTGTTCATTGGAAAAGTTCAATTAATTGTGAAGTAAAAGGTTTTTGGTGAATTTCGATTGTGTATTAAAATGTTTTTTCTTGAATTGTGCTGGTTTTCAGTTAGTCTACCCATATTACAAATTATGGTTTGTTGTATTGTGGCAGGTACAGCAACAATGAAATATAACAAAAATATATTTACAAAATTTCAAACTGCCCATTAGGCATAAGGTCAACAATAATCATATCAGCAATAAGACCTCCCAGATTTGAAAAAGTATATTGACCAGGAAATTTTGCCCTTGAACAGTTCTAGATTTATTATAGTACATATTACTTCTTTTCGTCCAAATGATTCAAAATGCATTTTACTTCATGACATAACAATAATACTCGACAAAATTGATTTGGTGGTCGAAACTATCTCTAAGAGTTTGTTGAATTCTATCACGAATATTTGAGTGTCACTTTTGCAATTGGGTACAAGTTAGATTTCTTTTAGATCGGATATGATAGTTTCGGATTTTTCTGAATATAAACGTTAAATTCACGCGATAATTTGGCAGATATTATTTGTCCATCTAAGAAATAACGTTTGAAAATGAGCGCTATTTCCCAAATAGGTCTCATCGTGACGTCATGCGCGAAAAGGTTCAAAACTCGTTCGTCAAATGATCTTATCTGGGTTGTTGTAGTATCATGGTGGGGATCTATACGCGATTCAAGGGTAGGTTGCGCCCTCTGTAAACATTGAGTTTGCTGAAACACTTTGTGTTGTACTTTCTTGTTTATGAAGATCTTTGAGCGAGTTAATATATTATAATATAATATATTCTTAAGTTGAATGATGGATTCATACGAAACTAGAGTATTCCTTACTTTAAGTGAATAATTCACATATTTGGGAGCCGTTCCAAAAAGTAGGAGTTGGGTACAAATAAATTATGAAAATAGTTTTCATTTACTTAATATTATAGGAAAAGCAATCACAAAGGCTTGGTCCCGTAAATTGCTGGTGTTATTATGGGATGTAATGGTCATAATGCAAAATAAGAAACATGTAATTGGGATTTTATATCTGTATCAAATTTCATGAAAACTTTCGTCAAGTGACTGAAGATACTAATAAATCCTTGTTAACATGAAGATGAAACAAATTTTCAAAACAAATAAACAATAAATTTATTTCCATAATTGAACAATTGCCAATGAAATAACCTTTATACTTTCAATTTTTTTAAAGAACTAGAAGACATTTGTATACAAGGTGAGTCAAAAATGTATTCCAAGCTTTCTGAGGGTGAAAGTATCAGAAATGTAGAAGTGTAATAAAAAAATGTATTCAGGGACGAAATTTTAATCTGGTGGCATTCACCGTTCAGAAGTTATGCAGAAAATTTTTTAATTTCATCAACTTTGGAAGGATATATCTCCCTCAATATGCATTTTGGTCCATGAGTTTAACAAACTTTACTTATTTTTCAATGTACTATTAACCCCAGAAAGCTTGGTACACACCTTGGGCTCACTTGGTATATATAATTTGGACACTATAAAGTAAAATTTATGAACAAAGTAATCAAAAGATATTTGGACAGTACATACTGATAAGGAACTACTTTCAAAACGTATCATCTGAAAAAATCGAAGTTGACATATTCACTTCTGCAGAATTTCTTGCTTGTGTCTAGCATATGAAAAGAATTCATCCCTGTTATGCTCTTTAAGTTTTTGTCAGTTATTGTATTGTCACATATTTTCCGAATTTTCAAACTATCAACTGCAACATCTTCATACTTAACTTTTGCTAAACCACATTAAGCTTCCGCAGCCAACCGTTCGTCGGTTGTTCTGGATATTTCCTGAAATTATAACTTAAATATAATGACTATGAGAATATTTCAGTTTTTTAACTGTGTAGGGAGCTCTTTGTCAATTTCTGGATCTCCCATTGATCCATAATTGGTTTTCAACAGAAAATGAATTACTTTTAATTGAAAAGAACATTATGCTAATAAAAATTATTACAATTGGCTATGCAGGCTCATATTTGATTATAGTCGGTCTTTTCTGTATGGTAGTGGTTTCATGAGATCCCTTAGGAAGTTTTTTTGTAGGAACTGCATTTCTTTTCAGCATTTAACATGGTCCTTGTTAGCACGACGTTTACATCCATAAATACAACATTAAACTCCGATTTTCGGAATATTGCTTCTTATATAATTCATTTTCAAACACAAATAAATCAACGAGAAGTAGAAAATGAACTTTGAAGCTTTCAACTCTCACCAACAACTGTAGAAAAAGTAAATACACGAACAATCACTGTGAAATCAGTACAATCTCAAAGTAAGGGATACTCACAATTAGTTTGAAATTTTTGCCGCTAGGTGGTTTCGAGATGAAGTTGAATCGCCTATTTCGTGAAGAATTTCTGTAGGAGTGAGGTGCAGACGTTTCTCCGCTAGATGGTACTTTTCTCTTTTAAATCTGGGAAGTGCCTAACAGCATTGAATATAGGACTGCGGCTCATTTTGGTTGTCATCGACGAAGACGTTAAGCAGTAGTGATGACGGGTAACAACCCAGAAACTAGTCTATTGCTACGTTGGTTTGATGGCAGCACGTACCTGCAGTTTACTTCATGATCTAGATTTTCATTAGTCCATATAATCAGTCGTTTTCTTCGTCGGATTATGAACGTCTATAAACTATTTTCATTTATATTTTTGATAAATTCACCTTTGGTGAATATGGTTATTGTAAAATTTTCCAAGAGGAAATCAATAGCCAAAAAAAAAAAAATGCCTCATACACAAATGTGGACAGAGAAACGAAATATAGCGAACCGGACCGTGCAACAACTGCGTATAAATTCTGTAAGACTAAGATATTACGATTCACTATTTTGTTATCAGAATTAAAAATATATGTATGTGTTGTGTCTCTTTTATTTTATAGTTTGTTAATTTTGATATTATATTTCATTTTCTGGAGCACTTTTTTAATTATTTCGGATAATATTTCTGTTTCTTGTTTTAAAAGTCAGTGCTTGATTCATTAAATGGTCCATTATTATTCATATATGATTTTTATGAATACTGTTTTATCGAGCGTATATGTATATTTGTTTTTATTTGTTCATTGGCACTTATAATATTTATTTTATTATTTTCTAGATATTATTTATATTTTCCCTATTTCAGTATCGTATTGAGTTCATTACACTACTAAAATTAGTGCTGTAATGAAACTCATCACAGCATTGTTTCCAGTGATATTTTTCATTTTGTGGTTGTACTGAATACCGATCCTCTCAATTTTCAAATCGAATCAATTCAAAATCCCGTAATCAGTCAAACTTCGTAAGTCACACTAACTGCCAAGATACAATACAAAAGTCACTAATCTGGATTTTTATTTGAATTTCGAGAGTATTTCACAAAACTTTACCGAACAGAGAAAATACAGTCTAATACTCGTTACAAAAGTCAAATCCAACATTCATGCATTTCGCATTCGTGTTGGAATAGGAGCTCATTTCTGCAACTTGTTTTAGAATATACTATTATTATCCTGTTAATATTTTTTCCTGGAATGTTATTTACCTCTATATTGAATAACAAAAATTTCTGAACAAAATGATGTATATTCTGATATAAAAATAACTAGAAACACATCAATGTGATGTGGTAAAAACTTGAAAAATTATTCAACAAAAATGAGTTAATTTTTTAAAATTTTTTTGTGCAAACATTATCTATCAACTCGTCGATGTTCAAACTTCAGCCCACTTCTTGACCAAAGCTTGTAAAAAGTCTGATAGACGTGTCCCGAAAAGCTTGACGGTATATTAAAAAACCCTTGAAAACAGGGTACCACATGGAGTAATTGAGTGATAATTCCAATTTCGAATGGAATTATTGGAAAACTCATGGTTTTTTTATAATTCTTTATTTGTCTATTTTTCAGGAATGATAATTGTACCTTTTTGTATAAGTTTTGTTCATTATATCATGGGAAAATGCCCGCAAATCGACAAGTTCAATAGAATGAAATTATTGGATCCCACCCCACTTGATGCTTTCAGTTTGGCTTGGGGGCTGTCTGAAATTATGTTGTGGAATGGGGATGTTGTGAATGATAGCTTCCGCTTTTTTACCTGAATGGAATTTTAGTATGCGAAAGGGAATTTTGAAAGAAAGAAGCGTTTAGGTCTTTTCGAAAAAATCTGTTCGATATTAATAAAGGGAAATTTTGATGAAATAGGGAATTTGCAAACGTCATTGTAGAAAATCTTCGATCCTTTCGGTTCGGAAAAATGGATTTGAGCAGGGCCCTGGGCACTTGCCCAGAGTGCCCTAGGGAAAAGGTGGGACTGCACATAACCCTATGTTATTGACGTTAAAAATGTTGAAGTAAAAAAATTTATCAATTTTGCTTTGACTTCTCCCACATGAGAACATTTTCTGCGGACGCCTCTGCATAAATATAAAAAAAGAAATAGAAAGAAACAAAACACTGATGTCGCTTGAGCCTCATCATTTCTCGAAAATTTTTATTTTGCCTCCCCTTGAGAAAAAATCCTGCGGGCGCCCATGATTCTCTTTCGAAAAGACTCATTAATAATAGAACATGAATCGATGTCACATGTAGAGCCACATGAAACAGCCACCCCCTAAGCGGAATGAAAAACCATTAATTTTTGAAATCCTATCCAACTGCACAAGAAGCTACAAATTATGAAAATATGGAATGATGTATATTTGAAAAGCTTTTTTGTACAACATGAGATCAAGAAAAGATACTATTCGTATTTGAAACAAAGAAGTTGTTTGAGTATGTTGTCGTATAATACCAGTGGAAAAGAACCTCTACTAACTTGACAATTTTGGATATTCTCGAAATCTCGCTCGAAATCGAAGAGGTTATGATATTTTTTTGAAATCGACAATATATTAAAATTTGATTTTATTTTTAAAATGAATGAGGATATCACGTAGATGTATTCACTTATGCAATTTTCGGAAAAATTTAGAAACAGCAAAAATCAAGCAATGTCACTTTTCCTCTCGATTTCGACTGTCGTCTGGACGTTTCTTCAGTTCGAGTGTCTCGCATCTTCAGTTATATTTCAGGAGGTGTTCCCCCTGTCTGATTATGAAAATCAGGCAAAATAATTAATCAGGCAGCACAATTCAGCGATAACATCGCCTGAAATATGACTCCTGAAGATGCAAGACACTCGAACTGGCGAAACGTCAAGAATGCATTCACGACGACGGCCGAAATGCTCGAGAAAAGAGGTAACATTAAACGATGGCTGCGAAAGCTTGAACCATTTAAAAAAAAGCAGTTTTAGTTTCCCTGTATACTAAATGAAGCCAACCAACAAACCAATATATATCGAAGTATCATTGTTGTTTCACATTCAGATATTATCCTACTGAGCTTACAACTAATTGAGCATTCAACACGATGCGCCAACGTTGGAACGAACTGACATTCCAGGGGGGGTGCAGCGAAAGCACAAAAACGGGAAACACAGAGTAATCTACGACCTGCGTTGCAACTTCATTTCCTAACCTCTCATCTGTCATAACTTTGAAAGCTATGTCAAAATCGTATGTCGGAGATACATGAAATGGGATGAATGACAGAAATACAAAAAGGAGGCAAAAGTAGAAATTAGAAATTTTATGTCATCTGAATTTGTCAATCTAGTTTTCATCGTTTTGATCCTAGTCAGTGCCAGTGATTAACACTGAGTTGCAGGAACGTCCATTAAAATTTAATGCCGCCTTAATTCTCCCTTAAACGGATTATCCATAGACGGTAGCCATGGATACTCCGTTTAATGGAGAATTGAGGCAGCATTAAATTTAATGGACGTTTCTGCAACTCAGGGTTTATGTATTAATATTTTATTATTGCGGTGAAATGTTATCTGTATATGATGTAGTTTTTGTGAAGATTTTTTTCAGATTTGATGCAAGGCAGGTGAAAGGTAATAAAATAAATAACTGGTTAGTTTTGACTCATTCAATTCATCAAATAAGTAAATTTGTTCTAGAGAAAAAGTTATGATGTGGTCAACTCAAAGCTTTACCAACCGTTAATTTCAGAAGTAATCACCTATTAAGTGAATGATACTTATTTCTTTTGTGGGTACAAATGAATCTTCTCACCTTTAAAATTAAAGAACCGCAAGAGCTTCCCATCCTGGGTAACTTCGTCTTGTTGTGCTCTTGTGAAGTGCTTCAATCATAAATAATCACAAACTACCGTTCCCTCAATTACTCAATATCTTTGTTAAAAACATTGAGGTAGTTGAAATATTATTACGTTATTGCAGGAATCTGGTAGAGGCTGTTCAATTTATCATTATAAACAACCTGAACCAATTCTCCAAATAAGAACGATCTGTATCATATATTCGGAATAATTTTATTACTGTTTTGTTTTATCGAGGAGTAAATTGAATTTACGTGTTTCACAGAATTGTTGTATAAAAGGAATAACAAAATTAAAGAAATTATTGTTTAAAATATGGTTTTATTTTGAAATGCTCAAATCCTTTCAGGTTTTAATTTCGAACATTTAAAATTAACATAACCAAAGACCAGTATTGTCATTCGATTCTAGTATGACGTATGTCAAAAATTTAACAAGCGGACTCCCCTTAAGCACCAAATGGGACAGGTCCCACTTGTTTTCGAAATGTCACAAATGTTGTACCCTCGTTACTAAGGAGTTAGCACTTCTTATCAAAGATTATAGAGAATATATTCCGTAAATCACCCGAAGTAACCAAAGTTTTCAGGATTGGTAGACAATATTTTGACAGCGGTCCAGCACTGGTTGTTTCGGTAGGAATTCATTTACGGAACGGATGTCAGTAAATGTGTGGCTAGGTTAGGTTTTGAATCAGAAACCAAAGTAACCAAAGAAAATCCTTGGTTGTTCTGGTTGCAAAATCCTAACCGTATTTTGAGGAACCGAGTTCCGTAAATAACCTTTTTTGCAGGAACTAACCGAATATTTGACATATACGGAACAACAAATCAGAAACCAAAGCAACCAAGTTGATTTACGGAATATATCCAGAGTATAAAGATGGGAAACGAAGCGACTACAGTGATGTCAGCGACATCTGTTTTTCAAAAGTAATCGGTCTATGGTTAAAATATTTAATTAGGGTCCATTTGGCATAGATTATATAGAGATTATTAGTAGGCTGTTGTCAATTTTGAAAGAAATACTCGAATAAATATTTTTGCTAAATGATGATTATATTTTCTCGCGTATTTTCCACTGAAATAACTCGAAATCCACAAGAGTAGCACCTAGCTCACTCCATAATCTTGGTTTGTGTGTTTTTCTGTTATAAATTTTGTTTTAAAAACTGGCCGACATTCGAAATACATGGTGATTAATTGCAGAAATAAAAGAAAGAATAATCTTGAATGTGCATTCTTTTCACTACCGAAGAGAATGGAAATGTAAGTTCTGAAACTCGTATCATGGAACTGTCTTGTTCATTGCTTTTTATTTTCAGTGTTGTCAAATAGGTAGAGGTTTCGGGGCAAAAATATATTGTTCTGGATAATTTGTTTGCGAACCGAATTTTCTGCGGTCTTATTCATTTAGATCAAAAAGTTCTACTCATAGAGGCAATGGTGGTCAGAAGAACGACTTATAGAGGTGGTGGTTCTCTTGACGACCCTTCCTGCTGCTCGAACTGCTGTTCGACTCATCTACTAGACCCTCTAGACTCATTGAGGTGAAAATACACTGGGTAAGATATGTATGAATCGGGTCCAGAACAACTGTTTGACTCATCAATGTTCGATTTATCGAGAGTTCACTGTATGAATAAACTCTTGAAATTGTTATAATAATTCCCTAATTTGTGAACGAATTTTCGAGATGTTCTCAATTTCATAATTATCGAATTCTAGTTGATTTTACACAATCATTTCAAATAAAAATATAAAGAATCCAGAAGCGTATTTCATTTGATTCAAAACTATATGTAGATGGAAAATATCATCCTGTTTTCAGCGCCATCTAGGTGTCAAAGTAAGGAATTATCCAAAAATCGTGGTCGGATTTTAGTACCACAGATGTAAGGGTGTTTCCTATCCATAGATATAGATTAATAATAATAATAATAATAATGTCTTTATTGAAAAATTATGTGATCATATTCTGTAAATAATAAATATAAGGGCGAGATTCACTTGACTTAAAGCAACTGCTCTTCCACCTAACCCAAAAAATGAAAAATAACTCGAAATAATAAATAACGAAAACAAAAATACAAAAATACCTTGGCCCAACAAGATTATATAATTAATCCAAGCTAAATGCAGAGAAGAATCAGCAAAGAACATAAAGCACAACGTCAATGAAACAAGGGCAAACTACGAATTACCTCCGCTCTGAATCGCCGACGCGACTCAATCTCCAGTATACTGGGTGGCAAACGATTCAAAATGAACGCGATTTGGTATGAAAAAGAGCGCTTGAATATTTCCATAGAGTGCTTCGGCACCGTGAGCCTACCTCTGGATCGTATGTTAACATGATGGACGTCCGATCGAAATGAAATTTTTCTGTACAGGTAATCTGGAATTTTATTTTTAAGAATATTATGGAAGAAACAAGCCATGTGCAGTATTCTGCGGTCGCTCATGCAAAGCCAACCATTCAATGCGAGACAATGACTTATATGATCATATTTTCTGATCCCAAAAATCAGCCTCAGACATGAGTTTTGCAGTCTCTGCAAACGATCAGAATCACTTTTCCGCAAACATGGGCCGTATATCGAGTCACAATAGTTAAGCTGTGAAAGGAGTAGGGCCTCACACAACTCAGACTTCAGCAGTGCAGGCAGGGATAGTCTATTTTGATAAATGAGTTTGAGACTTATATAGGCAGATTGCAATTTTCTACTAATATGCTCCGTAAAGCGCAAGTCCTGGTATATAGTCAGTCCCAAGCTCTTAACTTCACCACAGAATTTGATAACATCCCCGTCAATACCAATACAGTTCTTGTATTTATCTTCAAAACCATGACGCCCACCACCGAACACAACGACTGCAGACTTTAAGGTATTTATTCGAAGGCAGTGCTTCCTAGAGAACTCAGAAACATTATGAAGATCAAAATTTATGGCTGCGACTGCCTGATCTGACTCAGAAGGCAGGAAAGAAAGATACATTTGGGTATCGTCAGCATAATAATGTTGAGAGCACGACAGAAAACAGCGGTAGAATTGGCTCACATATATTAAATATAATAATGGGCCCAGAATGGATCCCTGGGGAACTCCCATATCCATCCTGCAAAAGGAAGAAATAGAATGTCCAACAACGACCGCCTGATACCTGCCATCCAGAAAATTAGCTATAAGAGCTCTACTCTTTTGTGAAACTCCAATGAAATCAAGAACAGCATCCAATAGCTCATGACTCAAACTGTCGAATGCTCTGGAGTAATCCAGCAGAATCAAAGCAGTAGTTTTATTGCTGTCACAGACACGAAATATGTCATCGGTGATTTTAGTTAAAGCTGTGACACAACTATGACCCTTTCGAAATCCCGATTGATGTTGAGGAATTATTTTCTCTGAGGTCACGAAGTCGGAGAGCTGCGTTTCCATAACCTTTTCCAGGATTTTAGACAATGTTGGTAATACGCTAATAGGTCTTAGGTCATTGAAAGTTTGAGGATCCTGAACCTTAGGAACGGGTACAACTCTTGCCTTCTTCCATTCAGTGGGGAAGACAGATTTTTTCAAACAGAAGTTAACAACATGCGTAATGTAAGGCAGCAGAAATGGAAGACACATATTCAGTGTAAACAGATCAATGCCATCGGAACCCATAGAACCACTCTTCAGGTTCATGATTATTTTCAGAATATCGATTTCTGAAACTGATTTAAAATGGAAAAATTCAACTCCGGTCAACCCCCTGACCTATAGTATGATAAAATTGAATCATCGACTGAAAGTTTTACAGATTGACTGGAAAAGTGATAGTTGATTCCATCAGGGTCACTAATGTGAGCCGGAATTTCATGACCTTTACTTTTTCTGTTGAGTTTGAGTAATTTCAACGCCTTCCATTTATCCTTCTGTGAGTACAGACTGCTGAAATATGATTTCTTCTCTCTCTCAATCGCACCCGTTACCTGATTTCTCAACTGTTTGTATGCATTCCAGTCACTAACGTTCCCATACTTTTTGAAATTTCTCAAGAATCTGTCACGATCTGCCATCATCTCACGTATATGATTCGTAAGCCAAGGTGCGCTCCTCTTGGTAATGCGGACTAACTTTTCTGGAGCATGAATATTCAATACTGTTAATATATTGTCAGAAATGAATTTTATCTTATCGTCCACACTGTCAATATCATAGATGTTACGCCATGGAATCGACTGAAGGTCACTCTCAAAATCTTTCACATTGATGTTCTTGTAATCACGAATTTTCTTAAAAATTGGACGATTATTACTGCGATTTATGGCTAAGTTACAATAAGTAAGCTGGTGATCAGCCAATTTATCAGGTAGTGTTCCGCTAGTTGCCACCGGGCATCCCTTATTAGTAAGAATAAAGTCTATGAGCGTTGAGGAATTGGCCGTTATTCGTGTAGGTTCATTGATAAGCTGTTCAAGTGATAACACTTCAAAAATTGATTTCGCTAAACGAGAATTGACCGCATCAGATCGCAACAAATCTATATTAAAATCTCCAACACAGACAAGATGGTCAACTTCGAGTAGAATCCGAGATACAGACACCTCAAATTTAGAGAGGAAGTCGGCATACGGTGCTTCAGGAGATTTATAAACTACGCCAAATGCAATAGTGTACTCTCGTGTGAAAAGTTTAATCCACAATTGCTCAATATCATCAGAGGTTTTAATTGTGCCAAATTTGATGTCAGACCTTATGTATACTCCTAGATGTATATTAACTAGATGGGCCCTGTCAGATGTAAACAGAGGCAAATATGAAGAAAAGATCTCAGTGTTTACATTCCCCCCCCCTGCTGTTTATAAACATTAACCTAACCTGGGGTATTTCTGTTATTTTCAAGATATTTGCGCTAGTATTCGTGATCCTAAGTTTTAATGTGCCTTATATTGATATTGAAGTTCATTTACTTCAGAAAAATGTCGAAATATTGTATTATTTGCAAGACATGTGAAAAACATTATTATTTATAAACAGCAACAAACAACAAAGGTGAGTACAGTGGCGTCAGTTGATTATGGGTAGTGGGTAGAAATTTCGTATTGTATTGATATTTGTTGTATGTTAGATCATACGATAAAAAAAATAGGTATCAATAAGAATTTTTCCACATAGATCAAAGCAGTTTTCTTCATTATGACCAGAAACAAAGTTTCTTGATATTAGCTCTTTGTCGAGTTGGCATAGAGGAGTAAAGAATTTTTTAAAGTCAATTTTCTATTTCAGACCGCCAACATCTTTAATTTCAACTGATCCTGATATACAAAATGAACATTCAGAGATAAGGTAGAGTCCCAAATATTGAACTCGAGAAAGTACTTCTCATACTTTCACAGCAGACCGAGAAGGCTATGATGAATGTCATTGCTGACTTTCCTCCACAGAGGTAACTGTTCTATTTCTATTAAGATGTTAGAAACACACTCATTTATTCATATTTTATTCACAACTCTTTCATTATGAATTAGCACGAGATTGATTCCACCTCTCTTTGTATACGGTTTATGACCTCGTGTTCTTGGGATCATGAAATGACATTTAATTATTAAATGCAACATTTACTTCTAAGATGAATGAGAAATATTGAATCAGAAAAGGAACATAAAAAATTATGTGATTCTTTTGCAGATCACCACCTTCTTCTATTACCATAGACAAAGAAGGAATAGACAAACGACTGAGAAGAAACGTTTGGAAGGTTGAAAGTGGCGCCCCGTCCGGCAGTAGACAAGAACTAATTGAGTGAAATAGCGATAGAGTAGACAAGGATGCCATATTATGTTTTCGGCGTGACAGTAGCGTCCTCACCGGCAGTAGATGAAACTAACTATGGCATTCAGCGGCTAAATCATAATAATTCGAAACAATTTTACAATTTGAATGAAAACCTGCACTGAAAATAGTGAATGAACTGCAACATCAATCACAGTTTATTCAATATTTCAGTAAGGTTGAGCATTCAATAATAATACTCAATGAACACTGAAACTCTTTTTATTTCACATAGTAGTGTTGGGTAGTACACGTTTTAAAATTGAGTTTGTAAGAGGAGTCTTACTTTTGTATTTAAGCGGTACAGTGTACCAGTTCCAATGAGGTGAGGTATTCCGGGCTTTTATGATGTGATAGGCAGTCGAGACAAAATTTGTTTAACTACATACTGTGTCGCGCGCAGCTGGACCGATAAAAAGGCGGTAATGTCGTTACTTGAGACGTTAGAGTTGAAGCGCTCATTGTAGAACAAACTTCCTGCATATTCGGACGGTGAGAACGGTCAAAGAAACAACCTCTAAAAAACAACCCTAATTTTATTATGACGAATAACCACAAATCCGGTGATTTATGACAAGACACACTAGTGAAAAGGAAAGATGGAAGTACCTTCTATCAACATGAAAGCAATTAACTATAGGGTCACTGCATTTTTATTACTTTAGTTGGGGAGTTTGTCAAAACATATCTGATTATCAGATAGCACGGATTGCGGTCTCGCACCGGCCCAGATGTGGCTTCGCAACACCAGTGCCGCAGTTACGTTCTTGTCCCTAAATCTGAATTGTGTTTGCCGAGACTACCTGGGTCCTGAGTCCTGGTGTCTCTCGCGTCTCGGGTCTTTCGGCTCACCGATGCGTAGACGCTTAGTGTGACATTCGAATTGAGGTGATCCAGTTTTGTAAAGTGAGCCGCTCTTACATTTCTGCGTCGTGTCTGGGACACATGAACCGCCTCTTACAAGAGTTACCCAACACTATCACATAGTAATACAATTGATTTTTGTAAATATTAATCAAAGAAATAACTGAATCGTGTTAGATATATCATACCTATTGTATCACTAAACTATTGGAGGAGGAAACATTCAATTCGAGGATTGACAAATAAAGGGTTTCGAAACCTGGAACAAAGTGAAAAATTAATGTTGACACTACATGAAAAGTATGTATGATGATAAAAAATGAAACAATATGAAGTAAAGATATAGCTCTGCCCGTTTCAGAAGATTTTGGGTTGAATTGTCCTTATTTGTTCTATAGTGAAGTACTAAGCTATCAGTTGTTATCAATGCTTAAGTCCGGATACCATAAGAACTAATATAAAGGATTACCAAATTCTTCGAATCGTCTAATATGTGAGCATAAATCCTACCACTTTATTCGAGGTATGATCATAATATAAGTTGTGATATAAGGGTTTTTCTCCAAATGTTACACAACAAATTGACTGCTAGATTATGGAATTCTTTATTAATATGGGATGCTTTTATATAGGGTCAATGCATAAGAGATGAAGATACGTTAAGTTCTTAACGTATCTACTTATGAAATTTTGTATACTAAAATGGTCCCCACATATTCTAGTATTTTGGATTATGTTATAGCTAGAATGAACAGCTTTAATTGTATTATCTCTTCCTCAACTTCTACTAAGAGGGGTCGAAAGAAGTACTTGCTCGCATAATTTGGGATGCAACAAGAATAACGATGATTTAAATGATGACAATCTAATCAATTACGACAAGAGGTTCTTTGTATTTATAATTACCTTTATTTATACTTACATTAATTCCACTTTGAACAAACTAAGACATATCCACAGTAGCTTCGACCTCAATTGCTCTACAAAATATTACGATTTTTACTTCAAATATTGAAAACATAGTGTGCTTTGACTTTCAGATCGAAAGTTTTGCTTTAGTGACATTAAGAGAGTCTTCCGGGCTTATTGGCCCTGGTCTATTAGGAATTATTTCACCTAACGTTTCGCCACAACTGCGGTAGGCATCTTCAGAGGATTCTTGGTCTTAGATTGTAACTCGACCGCTGAATTTCCGAAAGTGATGCTGGATTCGATCCGTTGGCCCCACTTATACCCTGATCATTGGCGGGAGAAGGTAGTGGGTTTACGCGCGCGATGTTGATTGGTCCATCGCTTCCACTTCGTATTTGCTTGATTTTGGTCTTTTCCAACACCGGCAACCATGCGCTATGTACCAAAGGAGTTTCTTCCCTTCTGTTCATATTGTTCTTATGTTTATATATCTCAATGGCTTCCATGTTCATCCTAGGATAGAAACTTTTGATGTTTGAAATAGCTTCTGCCTTTGAGAAAACAATATTGTGTCCATCTGTCAGAGCATGTTCCGCTAGTGCGGATTGTTCTGTCTGATTGAGTCGACAGCATCGTTCATGCTCCTTAATTCTCGTATTGATACTTCGCTTCGTTGTACCAATGTAGACTTTGCCGCAGTCACAAGGTATCCTGTAAATACCAGGTTGAGAGAGTGGGTCGACTTTGTCTTTGGTAGTTCTGATCATTTGGCCAAGTTTTTGAGTTGGCTTATAGACAGTCTCTATATTATGGCCCTTTAGTATTCTACCAATTCTATCGGTGACCTTGGGGATATATGGTAAGATAGCTCTTCCATTAGGGGTGAGTTGTGATGTGTTATCATCACGTGTGGAAAGTCTTGGTCTTATTGCCCTCTGAATTTCCTTAGCATTATATCCGTTAGCGATGAATGTATACTGTAGATGTTCAAGTTCATCCTCCAGAAATTCCGGCTCGCACAATCGTCGGGCTCTATCTACGAGTGTTTTTATAACTCCTCGTTTCTGTTGAGGATGATGATTGGACTGCTTGCGTAGATATCTGTCAGTGTGGGTTGGTTTTCTATAAACCCTGTGTCCTAGCTTTCCATTAGGCTTTCTAGTAACCAAGACGTCTAGAAAGGGTAGAGCACCATCCTTCTCAATTTCCATAGTGAATTGAATATTTGGGTGCCTACTGTTAAGATGGGATAGTAAAGCATCCAATTCTTCAAGTCCATGACTCCAGACGACAAAAGTATCATCCACATAACGTAGCCATGTGGACGGTCTCTTAGTTGCCGCTTCAATTGCACTTTGTTCGAATTTCTCCATGAAGAAATTTGCAATTGCAGGACTTAGAGGGTTTCACATGGCGCAGCCATCTATTTGCTCATAGAATTCGCCTTTCCACTGAAAATAGCTGGATGACAGGCAAAGTTCGAAGAGCTTTGTTATGTCATTCGGGAATAACTCAGACACGTAGTTAAGCGATTCCCTGATGGGAACTAGTGTAAACAAAGACACAACATCAAAACTAACGAGTCGGTCATTCGGTCCCAACTGAATGTTCTGCAGTTTTTGTACAAACTGGGTAGAGTCCTTGACGAAAGTGTCCGTGTTTTCCCACATGAGGTCTCAACATAGTTGTTAAAACCTTGGCTAAGTCGTATGTTGGTGAATCGATGGTACTAACGATAGGTCTCAATGGGACATTATCCTTGTGAATTTTCGGAAGTCCGTATATACGCGGAGCCCTTGCTTCACTCTTACAAATCCTCTTTTTAAGTTCCTCATCGAGAGAAGAAACTTTTATAAGAGCCTTTGCTTGTCTGAGCCTGGACGAGGTAGGATCTCTTTTAAGTTTCCTGTATTTTGAGGGGTCTAACAACGCCCTCATTTTGGAATCATAGTCAGAGGTGTCCATCACTACCGTCGCGTTTCCTTTGTCAGCTGGAAGGATCACAATGGATGTATCTTCATTGAGACTCTTTATGGCTTGGTGTTCCCTGAAATTTATATTATTTTTTGGAGGTTTAGCCTTCCTGATGATTCTTGAGGCTTCAGTCCTCACTTC